>CM054113.1:236391875-236758020 GCA_028673005.1 Tanypteryx hageni | reverse complement strand
CCTCCTCTCTGAACCATGGTACCACTTTACACGCGTAAATTTTCATCGAAATTTGGTTGTCTCCTTATAATACGCTACGCTTTCTATTTTCAATCGAAGTAAATTCATCCTTTTGTGTGCCTGGGTTATTCTGAAAATACAAAAAAAACGATGTGATGTAGTTTTCCAACTCACAGTAATTTGCTTGCATGAATTAGCTACTCATAAAATTTAAAGAACGGTAATCGTACGCTTACAAATTCAAGTAATCGTGGTTTATGTTTTACCGACTTGAAATATTCAAGGACCATGGTGGCAGTAATGATAGTATTAGGATAAATTATATGAACAGATGATTGCCTAACCACCAAAAATAATTCCTGAGATTTTACATTTTCATTCTATTGTCAGAATGAAACGAGTAAACTTGATAGTAAAATTGTTTGCGTATTAATCTTGCCGTTTTCATAGAACGGAAAGGAATTTGTAGAATCGTTTCATCTTAGAGCAGGTAGCGCACAAAAGCGCTTTGGGAGAAGACATGCGCGGAGAGAGAGAGAGGATGGGAGAAGAGAGTGAAGGGGGGGAGAGTGCTGGGGGGTTGAAGGGGGGAAGCGGAGGGGGGTTGGAGGCGGGAGAGTGGAGGGGGAAGAGTGGAGGGTGAGAGTGGAGGGGAGAGAGTGGATGGGGAGAGAGCGGATGGGGAGAGAGCGGAGGGGGGGAGAGCGGAGGGGGGAGAGCGGAGGGGGAGGGAGCGGAGGGGGAGGGAGGAGAGGGGGAGAGAGCGTAAGGGGAGAGAGCGGAGGGGGGAGAGCGAGGGGGGAGAGCGGAGGGGGATAGAGCGGAGGGGGATAGAGCGGAGCGGGATAGAGCGGAGGGGGATAGAGCGGAGCGGGAGAGTGGAGTGGGATATAGTGGAGGGGGGATAGAGTGGAGAGGGAGGGAGTGGAGGGGGAGAGAGGGGCCGAGGGGGTGACGAATTGTGGAGGGGAGGAGAGGAGGGAGGGAGGTTGAAGCGAACCCTACAGAGTTAGTGCGATGTTGCCAAGTAGACCTGCCTCTTATTGTGTTATTCTGCCGATCGACGGGTGCTTAGTGAATGTACTCCGCGAGGAACCAAGCGCCGCGAAAGCGAGTTTTCGCTATCGTTAAAAAATGACATGGAAAAAGGTGTAGCTAAATATTTAACAGGATCGGTTACATTTCAGAACCTGAGTATGCTTCAAGTGCTGATTGTTGTCTGTTATTAAAATCCATAGTTTTGCAAATTACTGAGCTATGCGATAGAGCGAAGTGATAATTTTATATGCGGAAAAGCAGTCTTTCTTTCATTGGGTGATTCCATGCATCCCTTTCAATTTATTTAATATAATACTGTCATAATCTTCGGAGAAAAATTTTGAAATCGCTCTAATTTTAATTTTAGCTTTTTATATTGTTATTCCTTTCTATCGTTGCTATTATTTAAATAATAATATCTTTTATTAAATATTTTTCCTAGACAACTCATGACTGACTTATCTTTTCGACATTGGCCTAATAAAATATGTTTACGCGTGATCAGCAAGAATCGGGTTTAGCTGATCGTCGTGGGCAACGAAGAATTGGAACATCAATGTGTCCCTGCCGCTTAAGTGGATGTGTACGTGAGTTCGATGGTATATTCGAAATATTCTGTATCGATAACGAATATTTAATTTACTGCGAAAATGTAATTTCTGTCGTTATAATTTACTACTCTGCTTACGTCGACTTAACTAGTGCCATCTAAGAACAGTCATATCGGACTATTTGCTCAGGATGCTGGACCATTTTGCGCTGCACACTTTTCATAGTTACGGCTTAGCTATACATATAATTTTTCGTTAATTAGTAAAAAATAAGTCAACATTCAGTTTGAAATTTTTACTTTTAAATCGAATTCTACAAAAAAGAATCTGGTGGTTTTCTGATAACCTCTTAGGTGATGAAATCGATCGTTAATTTCTATTTATTTCTAAACCGCAGTCCTTAATTGGCCTATTTTAGTTGACAGTTTTTAGAGGAAGTTATCGACTTATTCCAATATTCTCACGTTTTGAAGTTCCTACTTTTGCGTAAATTAGAAACCGAAATCGCAAGATTTTAATTCATCCCAGGGGAAGATATTTGGTGAAATTTCGTAATAGGAGAAATAAAATCACGTGCAATGTGTTTAATTTCATATTACAACTATTCCTCGATTGAAGAATTTGGCTGGGAAATAATTACCCTGTAGTCCAGGGGTGGGCGAAGTTTTAACGTGGCGGGCCGCATTAACAGATGAAAATGCTTCGGCGGGCCACGGCAGGGTTAGTAAAAATCAATAATAAACAATATGCTATCCCCATAACATCACTGGATAAGGTTTTCCGGTCATAAATTTAAGCTACTAATATGAAATAATCTGTATTTGATATTACGGTTCGCCTTCATGATGGCATCGCGGGCCATATAAAATGCCACATGTGGCCCGCGGGCCGTAGTTTGCCCCTGCTGTAGTCTCTATGGCCATCCATTTGCAGGCTCTCTGCACTGACGTTCGATGCAAAATTTACCAGAACACGTAACTTTGATAAAGGCGGAATAATTTGTTTTATTTTTTCTTTCTATACCTGTGACGAGGGGTCCGTAACCGAATTAACAATAAGAGTCACCTTTTTCCAATGCAATATAAATTCAACATGGGAAAAGCTGAAGTACTGATGAGTGAGACGGTTCTTATAAAAAATTCTATTAGCACTTCAGAGCATTATTATGTAAGCTAACGAGAATTTCCGAGAATTAAAGCAACAGGCGAAATGGACTTTCCAGAAGCTTTAAGCTACGTTAAAATTGCATAATAAAGCGTCTTAATTATTGAAGATATCTTTCTATAATTTAATTTCATGTCTAAGTTGCTCATGAGTAATCAAATTGTTACTGCGACGGTGTCGGAAGTAGAAGGATTGCTCTTTCGTAGCTTTCTTTAATTTGGCAATCATATTTCTTGAATTGGGTCGACAACCATGTCTAGCCATATGATTCTTCTTTCCCTCTTACAACCTCTTTTCGGAAAGCGTTCCGAAAATTTCCGGACTAACGATAGAAGAGATTCTTTTCCGGAAATGGAAATGCAATACTCCCTTGTGTTACACGGTAGGTTTGTTACTGAATCATCATCATCATGAAGGACGACATATCCAGCCCATTTCGTGGCATCGTCTCTCATCCCCTGGTTGATAACCTATTTTCTATTTGTTCTTTCCAAATTAGTCGCTTGCTATGCAACTAATCGGTCTGTGGTTTCAATAACGTATCAAAGCTGTTTTGAAAATCTGCTAAAATTAAGGTAGTGCCATTAATTTTAAGACTTCATTTTCTATGGCAGTGTTTCTCAAACGGTGGGTCGCGATCCCCTAACGAGGTCGCGAGAGGATTTTAGGTGTCGCAAGCACTCTTCGCTAAGGTTAGTGATTTTATCAAGTTGGAACAATCCCGCGAAAATCGGGACGCCTGGCAACCCTAAACCCAATAGAGTACTGGGTCAATACTCATAAGTGCTCCTTGACAGTAGGCATGTCGGGAGATTAAGATCTTGGCGGCTGTACGGGCAGGGCGAGGATTATAAGGTTTTTTCAGTTATTTACTTTATTTTAAACTAGGCCAAGTAATAAGACTGAAAAAGTTGGGAATCGATGAATTCATAGTTTTTGGTGATTTAAAAACGTGAAAACAATGAAGGAAATACAAAACGTGATATTACCGGAGGAACGGTTTTGTCTTAAAGGACTCACACATACATACTTTATAGAATTGAGGTAAGTATCGTAGATACATTATTTAGTGGAACTCATTGACTCGCACACAAACGCGATGCTGCGTTAGAGAAAGAGAATTTAATTAATTTACCTAAAGTGAGTCGAGTGGAAAAATATCCAAGACGAGTGGGCTCTGTCGGATCTAATCTAAGGCATAGCGAAAAAACCGAGTGCATATTTACGTCTCGTACCCATCTATTTGGGCGCTGCGGAAGACAATAACATTAGGGATCTTAGAATGAAACAGGTGCTAAATTAAAAAATCGGGGCAGCATTGTGGTCATGAAATTCTGTTGCGGAAATGTACCTGCTAATTTATAGCAGAATGTATTGAATTTGAGGGTGGATCATCCACCTCCTATCGCTACTTCCTTTACGGATGATAAAATAGTAGTCATAAGGTAAACCTTTCGTAGTATGAGGTATAGGAATTGTAGTTGCCGCGAGCACCTAATTTTAATTAATGGAATACTTTTTATTAGCTCTATTTATAATAACTCCACTTTTATTTAATCACAAACCACGATTTAGCGCCACCGTTTGTCCATCAGTGACATTGGCGCTAAAGCAGGTGTGGCGGTAAATCGAGGTATACGCTTGCTGTGTGCGATCGTGAGATGGAAGTTCTGTTCAGAACGATTCATGGGCGGTGTGCGGGGATGGCACTATATAGGGGGGGGCGCTAAATCTGGGTCTGACTGTATAGGGTGTCTGAAAAGTTACTCCCTATTTAAAAGTGTTATTGCTAATAAACTAAAAGAGTTATTTTAACCGCTCTTTCACTACATTGGAGATTATTTATTACCATTTGATTTTAATAAAGTTAACATCCAACGTAGGCTCCAACATTGTCCACACGCTTTTCTAACCTTACAGGTATATGTTCGACATATTTTCTCAAGAAGTCGTGTGCTACATTACCAAGAATATCACGAATTTTGTTTTCAAATTCATCAGTGGTCCGTGGTTTCCACGCACGGAAGTTAAGTTCTTTTCTGAGTTCAGTATGGACTGCGTAACAGGATAATCCACTCTCCCTGGATGCCTCTCCTATCGATTTCTTAGGACTTCGCTCGAACATTTCTCGTGCAGCAGTCACGTTGTCTTCTGAACGCGATGTCGATGGTCTCCCAGATCGCTTATAAGTCTTTTACAGAACCCGTTGTCATTAATTTCATGTGGCACTTTTGAATGGTTTTCGAATTAAGGACTGCATGTGTGCTTTGTACTTTAACGACTGATTGCCATACTTCGTATCTTGATTCAATTTTTGCTTCTTCTTCTATGCTTAATTTTACAGCCATTATTCACCTCCGGCAGGAATGGTAATGATTATATGCTTAAAACCAGTGAAAGAACGATTAAAATATTTTTTTAAGTTTAGGAGCATTTAAAAAATAGGGAGTGACTTTTCAGACACCCTGTATATCACGTGAAAACATAGCGCTGCGGTGTCCAACTTGTTTACGTAGCGGACCACATTCTTAGTTGTGAATGCAATGTACTTGTGAATTTGCGAATATTCCGGCGGCCCGGATAAAAATTTACTTTGGGACTTACGGATGGGGATTATGAGTTATAATAAAACTAAAAATCAACCGTTATAGCTTTTTGCTTTAAAATTTCATCGGAAATGTTCTATGCTACAGATATGCTATTTTCCATAAGATTTCAATGTTTCAATGTTGGCGCGCCGTGACGATGAATTCCTCAGGCGGTCGACTTCCTAGAATATGTATGGGCAACCAGGCTATATAAGAGGACTGCTAATTAATTTTATCTTGCTATTCAGTTCAATCAATTTGCTGTAATTTATTTTTTTAAATTACTTTAAAACAGGCCATAGCAAAATGATAAAGAACATTTTTAATAGTGACAGGGGGAAGTAATTTCTCTTCATTGATTTAAAATGTAAGACTGTATGTTTATTGTGTTTTGGAAACGATGCAGTTCCAATGATAAATAATATTGAAAGGCATTTTGTAACAACACATAAAAATCCAACAATGACTTTTATCTCAATTCAGCAATTTGGAAGAAAAAGTGGAAGAACTGCACGTAATAAGTTAGCCTCACAAAAAGCCGTTTTCATTAAACCCGATGTAAAATCTAAAAATATAACTCGCACCAGGGGCAGACTGGCCATATAACCGGTGAAATCCAAGGGCCGGTCTGCTGAAACTTGTATATTGTTTTCTTTTTCAACGAGTTATTCTTTTCCACCAGAAAATTTTCTCTCCACTATATTAATTGATTTTCAATTAGATTTGATCCATTCTCCGCTAATAGAGTGATGGGAGGAAGTTTGGTTCAGTTCTCCTCGCAAATTGATTTACCTAGTACCCCTCAGCATTCGCAGCATTCAAAATTGCTCGTTTTGACCAAACGAAAAAAATTGAAGATGGTGAAATGGTCAAAGAAGCTATGTTATCTGCCGCTGAATCGCTATTTGAAGGTTTAAAAAAAAGAGATGAAATAATTGCATCCATCAGCAAATCTCTCTTTCAGGTAAAACTCGTTCAAGGATGGTAGGAAACATTTCCGGGAATTTAGAATCACAGTTAGTTTACGATTTACAACAATGTGAATTTTCTCCCTGCAATTAGACGAATCCCCAGATGTTATGGACATCGAACAGTTGGCAATTTGTAATTTTACCAGGTCTTGGTTTCCGGAAGGATGTGTCTGCAAAATTTAATGGACAATTTAGATTTACAGGGGAAAATCGTAAGCTTTCTGAAATGATCTCTGCAGTCAATTCGTTTAAAAGTAAACCAATTCAATGGAAAAGTCAGGCAGCTAGAAATTTGTTGTCACATTTTCAAAATCTAAAATTAATGGCAGAAACTATGATAGATAAGAATTTGACCCTATTCCTTTTGTTCAACATCTTGAAATCACCTAGAAGAATTTAAAAATAGATTTACGCTCACTCCCCGCTTTAACGCTGTCCCGATTAGCGCTGTTCCGTATTAACGCTGAAAATAATTAAATACTTTTTCCTAATTTTACTCGCGTGTTCCACATTAACGCTCTTCAAAATTTCTGGTGTAATTTGCAAAGTCCATTGCGCAGCGCCTCTGCGCATTTACAACACAGAAGACGTCAGTATTTGCAGTTTCATGATGGTTCTGTGTGCACTTGTCGATATTTTTGTTGGTCCAAATATTGAGTGAACTTTGTTTAAAATATATTTTCCCTTTAAATAAAAAGACTGACTGATAACCGGCAGTTAGAGAAGAAAAAGAAAAATAGCTTAACTCTTGAGATTAAATTAGAGATTTAATTCCAGAAAACATGCCTTCGTCCCAGCATTTCGCTTATTAAATTAAATATGCTTTATTCTATAATTGTTATGCATCATGTTTGCATTCCTTTCGTGGTTTGTATTTTTTGTTTATCCCTCCATTTTTAGTTGTACAGTTTTTGAAATGTAATGCCAAGATATTTGAATTCTTCCTTTATTTGGTCTCATTCCATGATCCTGTATTTATCAAGCACGTGATAATTCTTTTTAAAATAACTGCAGCCCTAAGGTATTTTCCCCCTCCATCGCCACTCCCTCCACCGCCGTTCCCTCCACCGCCGCTCCCTCCACTCTCTCCCTTCTCGCATCTCTCCCTCCTTTTCTCCCTCTTTTCTCATACTCTGCTCTTCCCCTTTCATTTCCATCCACATAGATCTACGGTAGCTAATTGGCCTGTCATTCCACGCCATCATATCTCCCCTCTGACGTCGCGGAGAAAAGGTTTTGCCTTCTCATTCTTTCGCTGCCTCTCCTATTATTTAGAAAAGAAAGAAGCGGCGATTCTGCAACGAGAGCAAAAATAGTGTCATTCGAAAGAGAGTAAGAGATGGAGAAGGGAAGAGAGGGAGGCGTGCGGCAACAGGCGCACACACTTCGATTCTACCGCTCTCTCTTCGCAACATCTCGCCTTGTCACTGGCGTGACGCGTTCCTTCTTCGCATCGTTTCCTTTGACGAGATTTCATCTCCCGCTCCTCCAATATGTCTACGAATCTTTCATCTATCGTAATTCACTTTTTCTTCACGTGTTTATAAATCGATTGTCATTTATTTATTCCTTTATCTTCGATATTTCTTTTGATCCTTTGGCAATCGAATCTCAGTAATAAATGAGAGAGAAATTTAGGCCATCTTTTGCTCTCAATACTTTATAATTTTGCCGCATTTTTATCGATCTTCCTTCCACTTCCCCTATTTTCTCGCATCTTCACCACCTTGGCATTTGACTGACGGTCCATTGTTATGTTTTGTCGCACCGAAGTCAGGCTTCTCCGTTTTCTTTCGATCATTAGGGAAAGAACATGAGCAAAACGCTGTTCTATCTTCTCTGCTCCTTAAAGCTACTTATGTGGTACTCTTTGATTTGTTTAGTGAACCGATCGAAGACGTAGGCATTGCTCCAAATCGCTCTTGTCACGTGTCTTTTGATCCCTCATATTTGAGAGTTTAAAATTTTTATTAAATTTGAACCTAAAAAGTATTTGATTTCTTCAATGTTTGGTTAATTTGTGGATTGAACTTCGGAGTTAGGAGCGCATGATTATTACTACCCAGGGTATTGAAGTTGAAATGCTTTCAGAGAAGCGCCTTGTTAGACATCACCAATTTCCAATCTCCGACCTATCTAGAGGTTAACTTGTATAAAGATGTTGTCATCGAATTTAAGGACGCTCGGGATTGTTTCGTGATGGCACAGGAGCAAAATTTTTAATTCGTTGTGATGCGTTTGGATTATAAAAGGGTTAACGACAGAATACTAATTTTTCGTTTTAGTTTTTATTGGAAAGAACTATTCTACATATTTTTAATTTACTATATTGAATTTACCATTGATTGTGTGTCAAATCACTTTATCCGGAAAATATGTTATAGATCGAACGTCTCAAATCCTGCAATCTCGGGACTGATATCATATCGGATTTTTCGGATTTTCCATCTAGTCTCTCTTAGACATATTTTAATTGATGAAACATATGCGAAACAAAGAACAAATTACAATGTGCTCATAACTATTGAAAAAAAATTATTTTTCTGCTTGCACCAGCAAATTCATCATTATATTAATCTGTCCCGAGACAAACTCAACACGGAGCTCAACATTTTGCTGGATTGTTGCGGCAAAGGAGTCTTCGACAAAAGTTTCCGAAAGAGTTTACAGAATTTTTTTGTCTTTTGTTGGTTATAAAAAATACATTCGCCGAAATAAGAGATCAGAAATGAAGCAAAATGGTGGGGAAGTGAATACTCAGTTTTTAATTTAATACTTATCTAAAAGAAAATTACCTGAAAGAAAACATATTGTATTAGTTGACATCGGGGTCTGAGCCTCAAGCTCAAGGGGGCCCAAATTTGCGTTTCAATGAAATTCACGGAAATTAGATTTCTCCTCATTAATTGGTACATTTGCATGCGAAAAGGCTAGAATATCAATTTATATATAAAATTATACAAATTATCGTTACCTTTTCATATATAGGTAGTAATTAGAGAAAATATCGTAATCGAGAAAACATTCGACTTCGAGTTTTCGCGGAAATACACGTTTTAGGAGTACACAAAGGTTGTTTTCTGTCTGTCGGTCCATTCGCGGTCCTAGAGCTTAAACGGTTCAACGAACCCGAATGATATTTCGTATTTTGACATACTATTATGCAGAAAAAAGATGCACCGAGGAACGGACACCACCTGACCAAAAGGCTTTCTTTTTTACTTTTTGTAAAAAATGCCTAAAAATGATCGCCTTGCTGTCAGGCCATGTCCGTCCGTCCTCATGTCTCATCTGCAAAACTATTGGGCGGATGTTCATCAAATTTGGTATTTAGGACATAAGGGCAAAGGAAATAAGAAAATGATATAAATGGTTTAAGTAGCCTAATCGGGAGTGGCACTTTACTGGTGGCAAAAATGAACTTTTTTTTATAACTCGTAAAATATCACTTATAACAAAAAGTCTTCAAACAAAATTTGTAGAACTAGTCAAATAGCAGATGTTTTGTTTAGTACATTTTTATTGAAGGGGTAGCCGATTTCAAGAAACTCAAACGAGAAAGTCGTAACTCATTTTGAACTTTGAACTTTCGCCATGTTTATTTAATTGTTATCAACGAAAACAATCTTCATAGCAAATGAAGTAAACAACATTTTCTATAAATAAGTTTAATTTCCTTTCGTGCAAATGAAAGAAATGAATTATTCCCGATAAAAATCAACTTAAATACGTTCATTTTCCTTATGCATACACACAGATTTTATAAGTGAAAAGAAAGGGATAATTTAAGACGTAAGAATGAAGGCGAACAAAAGATAACCACTGCTCATTTCAAGTGAAGTGTTTTAAATAATTGTCAACTGTTTTATTAATTATTACTGCTTATCATTATAAATAGCTGCATTTTCTTCCTGAATTTAGGATATAGGATCATCATCATCAGCATGCTGCTGTCCGAAGACAGATTTCAGCTGAATGGCTGCCTCCATTTCTCTCTCTCTCTCCCCGGAAGCCTCTTTTATACCTCTACTAGCCTGTGCGAAAAATTCTCAAAAAAATATAATTATTGTGTCAGCGTTATTGATTACATCTTTATATTTAAAAATATTCAATAAAAAATATAAGACACCCCCCTCCCCATTGCTCCCTGCAGCGGACGCCCATGGATTTTTTTGTATATCAATTTAGTTAAACACGGCTGTCGTATGTATACATACTTAGAAATATCTATTTCTATCTCGAATATGTCAACATTCTATTTCCAATATTGATAACTAGCTGAAATTACCCGGCATTGCTCAGGTTTTTAAGTCAAAAGAAAAAATATTGAAGAATATTTTAAAATAAAACAAAGTAATGAAACCAGGTTAATTTTTATTGTAGTGCTTAATGGTATGCATTATTATTTGTCTTCCCTTCTTCTGCCCAAACAAATAAAATTTTCCTGCATCCTTGATAGATAAATTTGGCGACAGTATTTATCAAATAATCATAATAAACAATCGGTGGAATCACATTTAAAATATAGTCATTCCACTCAAATTAAGTTCCAGCGGAAGAAACTGCATGATATTATGTGATCATGAATCTCAAATACATTAAAAAAACTTGGACAGGAATAGCAAGCTCTAGGGATGAAACCGGTGGAATCACGTTCGAAGATATATTTAAATTTAGCTTACCCATACGTTATCCAGTGCGAAGGGTGATTTTGTGGGTCTAATTCATCAGGTGAATATTTTAAAATCAAATCTATGCAAGAAAATGAGTTCCCCGATTTTGAAACCGAATTTGGCGATAAAAAGTGTTGGTATGGAAAGTGTTATTATAATCTAATTAGTTAATATTGGCTTAATTGATTCACACAAATATTCAGTTGAAAGTAAAGCAAAATGTACATATAGATGTTCCAGGGAGGAATAGTTAACGATTATAAATATTTTGTCTAAATTAAAGAATTTCTATAGAACTTTTTTAATTTTACCTTCTGAGATATCTTTCACTTAACTCATTTTCAGTGTTAATGAAAAACACATTTCGCTGTCTATTAAGTACATAGAGAATATGCATAATTCATGAAAAGTATTTAGAGAACGAAAGAACTTAACATTTCACATTAAAACTGTCTTCCGCTTACCCTTTGAAATAATTGGCCAGATTTATAGTTTTTTTGGTGATTGTCCTTTGAATAACCTTAGTTTTTCTTCTTCCCTACTTTAGTTTATATTAGGTGTATGTTATATCTTTTAGTTAATATTAGGTACTAGCATATTTGCCCGTCAAATATGACGGGAGTAAATATAAAGAATCTGATATTTTCAACACATTAATTTCTTCCATTGAAATCTTTAAGTCATTAATTTCGTGAATACAGTACCGAGTATTCACTTTCTTAGGAGATTGAGTTAACCCGGTGTTGCTAGGGAAATCTAGGCTTTCTTTGTAAACATGATGCAGTTTAAAAAAATATATCTAATTGTGATAACAATGTTTATTGTAGAGCAGAATACCATGTCTTTTCTTTAATATTTGAATTTAAAAGGAAGGCTAAATTTTAATTATATAAAGCTTTTATTGAACCAAATATTAATCATTAAAAATTTCTTTAAACACAACGTTTTAGTAAAGTATTGGTTGCTTTTTAATATTTGTCCTTGGATGCTCGTAGGTTTCACTAAAATTTTAATGTCTTCTGGCACTCTCGATCTTGACAATGCAACATACAATTGTAGCTAATGGTCCGTTGTTTGAAGAAAAAAACGCCAGGATCCGCGTATGAAATCGAGAATTGGGGAAAAAATCCGCATCCCGAGGAGGGAGATCGCTTGGAGCGCGTCGATTCGGAAAAAAATTGAGCGGCCTCGGGAATATCTCGAGGAGGCTCGGATAAAATTCCATGTCATCGGTGATGGCCCGGAGTCGCGAGGGAAAAATGCCTGGACCCGCGTAAGAAATCAAGGATCGCGGGAAAAATCCGCATCCCGGGGAGGGAGGCCGTAGCAAGACCGCTCGGACCGCGTCGCTTCGGGAAAAAATCCGGGAACCTCGCAAATATTTTTCCAAGAAGCCTGAATAAATTCCGTATCGTGGAGGAGAAAAAAATGCCTGGACCCGCTTTTGAAATCGAGAATCCCGGGAAAAAATCCGCATCCCGGGGAAGGAGGTTGCTGGAAGTGCGTCGCCAAAAAAAAAATCGCGGAACCCCGGAAAAAATCGTAAAGGCGAGGAAAAAATTTCGGGTGGTCGGGGACGGTCCGGAGTCGCGAATGAAAAGTGCCTGGACCCGCAGAAAATTCATTAAATATTCTCCACATTACCTTGCCAGTTCTTGGTAAAAAGTTAGTATGTTATTAATGCTAATGCTAGTTATATTACTAATGGCAAATGAAAAATATATGTCCAAATAAAAAGTTCGTTATAGCGAAACTTCGTATATCGAGTATTCGTATACCGAGGTATTAATGTAGGTTGGCCGGAAGAGGGTTAATTAACATATTCTGGGGAAATCTTGCCATTTTAACGGGATGTTGCCTTGCCAACCCATTGCATTGTTAAACCTCGAAATCTTATTGTTATTTCTATCCTTATGGATGAAAGCATGCTTTGAATGCTTTTAATACGAGAGAGTGAGAGGGAGAGAAGGAAGGAGTGGGAAATGATTTTCATAGCAACCAATGTAAACAACATTCGTTTTGTTATTTAGGAGAATGAATACATTTGAATATTGAACATTAATCACTCGCATATTAAAATTACTTAGAATCATGGTAGGAGTTTAATGCTTGAAACGACGAACGACTAAAATAACGAAAGTGTGTTTTCCTGCCATCGATTTTTGAATGCGCGTCGAATCGATCAACGGATCACTTTTTAAAGCGAGAATTTGACGCATTCTTAGTGACTTGCATTGTCGCCGGTTTCGTGTAATTGGGACCCATTGACTTGGATAATAGCTTCGCGTCAAATCTATTCATGAAATTTCATTAAAAAACATTCCCGTTGAAATTCAACGGGCATTTCCCTAGTATGTATATAAAAAGCCATATAACAATGACGATCTCGAATTCAACAATTTATTCTGTCGCCAAGGGAACCTTTCACTAAAAACGCAATATTTAATGAAAGTTCGAATTCTTAAGCAAAATTTGAACGATTTCGAACCGAAGACAAAATTCGACGACAGAAATAAGAATCTTTGTTTATTTTTCTTTAAGATGGTCTCTATACGAAGATCGCAGGTCAATTACGTCTAATTTAATTTTGCAAAAGAAAAAAGCCTGCAAGTGACCTGACAAATGGATTGCACTTTATACACGTAATAAGTACTATATTCCTGCTTTAAATTCCCTAATATTCCTATTCTTTTTCTCCCTCTTCCTCTTCTTCCGCCAATTTTGCCTTCTAAGATCGTCCTTTGTCAACATTGTCTTCTCAATATGTGCCCTATCCAATTTGCTTTTCTTTTCCTGATTGTTTTTATTAGCGCCCTTTCTTCTCCAGCCATTTCTAATACTTCTTCGTTTCTCTTCCTCTCTGTCCATTTCACTTTCATCATCCTCCTCCATACCCACATCTCAAAACTTTCTAAATATGTTTCCTCCTTTCTCCATACCGTCCACGTCTCTGCACCTAAAAGAGCTATGCTCCATATGTAGCATTTTGCTAATTTCTTCCTTGTTTCTAAACTTATTTTCCTGCTTGTCAGAAGCTCCTTCTTCTCGTTAAATGCTGCTTTTGCCATTGCAATCCTACTTCTGATGTCCTGTATACTACTTCCATCCTGCGCTACGATACTGCCAAGATATTTGAAACTACTTACTTGTTCCAATTTTTGGCCATTTACCATTATATTTAATTCTTTATGTTCCTTTGAAACCACCATGACTTTCGTTTTTTCTGCGTTGATCTTCATTCCATATTGTTGGCCAAAATCCACTAATCTGTCTGTCATCCTCTGAAGTTCTTTCTCGTCTTCTGCTATTAATCCCTGATCATCTGCGTATCTGAAGGTGGTAATACTTTCACCTCCTATCTTAAATAATTTTTCTTCCATCAACGCTTCTTCTGTTATTATTTCTGCGTTAATATTAAATATCGCTGGTGAAATAGGACAACCCTGCCTCACTCCCCTCCCTATTGAAGTACATCCTGTATGGAAAATAGTCTACACTCAACTCCGTGTTTTTAAATGGGGAAAATGGAATCAGAAAATATTTTTAAAGAGAAATTGCTCCAATGAATCGGTTTAACAACCAGCCTACCACCCTATACTCGTTATTGCGGCTAAAATGACACATTCCATTTTTCTCTACGTTAGGTATTTTTTAGCCTGGCCAATGCTAGTGCTAAACTTTTCGGTAATTATGAATTTGGAAGAAATTTGC
This sequence comes from Tanypteryx hageni, assembly GCA_028673005.1. NCBI lineage: Eukaryota > Metazoa > Arthropoda > Insecta > Odonata > Petaluridae > Tanypteryx > Tanypteryx hageni. The sequence goes on along the minus strand of CM054113.1, from coordinate 236,743,324 downwards.
CCAATCGATTTCAACGAAGTGTGTGAAGTAGGCGTGTAACATAAAATAAGAAAATAGTATAGTATAGACGTAGAAAGCACCTTTTTTTGCACGTATTTGTGTTGAAATGTTCACATCAATTTCAACTGAATTTAATATTTATAATATACACATATATACAAAACCATATTAGCATATTTTAACCGAATCAGTCAAACAGGAGTGCCACAATTACAAATTAAACTCTTTCGGTAATTAAGGTTTTGGAAGGAATTGGCTGCACGGATTTAAATTAAATTTTGTATATAAGATTTATACAACATATCATAATGAAATCAAGATGTTAAAAGCGGAGCTAAAGAGCAGGACTACCACACTAAACAGTTAAATAATATTTCTTTTACACGAACATCTGAAGGACAGCAAAAGTATTTTTTATACAAAGTGTAAGTGTAAGTAGCAGGTACTGGCGCCTATAACTCTAACTGTTGGTGCGCCAATAAACACACACCTACGTACATACATCTCTTACACGTACTTATAGAGAACTGTCCTAATGGATTTTAATAAAATATAGTGTATTTAATCTTCATATATAAATAAATAACCAGAATATCATATTTCAATCGAGTCGACTAAACAGGGCTATTACAATATCAAGGTTAGAACGGATTTCAAAGAAATTTCGTTTGTAGGGTGAGTTTAGAATTGCAAAACGATTGAATATGTTTAGAACGGATAAAAAAGCAGGGCTACCACAATATAAGGAAAAATTATTTTCTTATTTCAAAGCAAACACATTAGTATAAGATTATACTACGGCGAATTTGACGAAAAGATCTTCTGTTCCACGGGAAAACTGTGTACACTCCTACTTGTTATATATTAGAATTGTATTGAAAGGAAAGTAGGCGGATTAGTTCTTTGCAGAGCTTCCTGTTCAGTTATAGATGCATACTTATACTTGACCGGACACCGCCTCAGTCACTTAATTATTTTTATATACGAGTTGTCGGTGCTTGCATACTGCACGCATTTAAAAAATCACTATACACCAAGATATAAACTCGTAAAGAAAGCAATGCGACAGCATTTGAACTACACCATTTATGATATGAAATAATAGTTTTAATTTTCTGCAAAATGAAGGCATCTACCCGGAATGTATAAATTCTCTGGCAATGGGCTCGCGCCCAAGTTTACGAATTTTCGATTTCATGGCTTAGGTCCTCCTTTTCAAGCAATAACTATAATCATCATTAAGAATAATGATTTGCTAGTGAAATAAATTAAACATGCATAGGCAAAAAATCAAATTCATTCAAGTTTCAATTAAATTTATATACTTATTGTAATTTTTAAAAAGAAATTAAGAAAAATTAAGTAAATTGAATTTTCAATAAAATTAATTATTAAAAATTATTAAATTAAATTAAAATTATTAAAAATCTTGATTTCATTACGGTATTTAGTAAAAATTATATATATATATATATATATATATATATATATATATATATATATATATATATATATATATATATAATTTTTACTAAATACCGTAATGAAATCAAGATTTTTAAAGCGAAGCTTAAGAGCATGGCTACCAGAATTAATAAATAATCAAAATTGTTTATAACTTTCCTGAGCGAAGCCGGGCGTTTCAGCTAGTATACTATATATGTAAGAAGCAGAGCTATTTATAATGATAGTATGGTTTAAAAGATTGTAAGCATTAATTATTAGATTATTTCATACGAACTGCAATGAAAATTTTTGATTCTTCCATAGCATCCATGCGGTCTCAATGGTATTAGTTTCAAATGAAATGTCATGCTTGGGAGTAATTAACGATGTTTTAAGAGAAAATGAATTTTTACTATCGAAGATAAATGAGTATGCTACACATCTCCTTTTAGCTGCATTATTTCCTGTATGCCTTCGAATTCACCTCTTTTTACCGTCTCTTCGACGAGCGCACGCTCGCCCCATAGCGAATTCCGGTGCCCTTCTGCCATGTTGCCAAATCGCTGCAAACCGGCTTGCTTCGTCTCTTGCATAGATAGCGTGGTTCGCTCTTTCAGTTTCTTTCTCTTTGCCTTTTCCTCATACTCTCTTTGCTCTCTCTCTCTCTCTCCATCTCTGTCTTCCTCTCCTTCCTCCCTCTACCCCTTTAAACCCCTCCTCGCGACCGGTTGAGGGCAGCTGCCAATTTCCGCGGAGTTCAAAAGGAGGTTCCCTCTCTCCCTCCTCTCGTGCCACCCCGTCTCTCTCCCACCACCCCCTCGTCCCCCCTCCTCCCTCTCTCTCTCTCGGTGCACCGTGGGCAGCTAATAGTTGGATGGTGGAATTAGTCATTGGGGAAGTATGTTGTTGGGCTTCCCGTTTGGGTGTTAGATGGGGAAGTAGAGAAAAAGTCATCGCTGTATTTCAGGCAATACTGCATCGAGTGGCGTATTGAGGAACTATTCAGTTACGATCTCGCATTACCTTACCAGCGAAGCGATAGTGCCAGAACGATTTGTGGGCACGTGTTGTCTGCCAGTCCTTCCGTCCGTCTGTCAGGACTTTCATCTCTTGAACTGTTTGACTGGTTATATTAAATTAAGTATTAATGATCCTCATTAAAATTTATCGTCCTATTATGATTTTGAACTGTATCCGTCAATTAGAACTTCCACTTACATAGCACTTAAATAAACTTATCTCGTTAAACGGCATCCATCAAGCAACAATTAAATACCATATTTTTCTCTACCTAGCTCTTATATAATCTGAAAGTTATAAATTAAAAAATTTATTTGGATTGGGGACAACATTCACCATAAAAAGTCCGCGAGATCAGGTCATTACGATTGATAGTTTCGGAGATCTATCTAAATCTACATGATACCCTGCAAGTCACATTTTTGGTGGATGGCAGGGGGTGCAGAGTACCAAGATTCCATAATTTTCCTACGATATCTTTTCCTATTATATTCTCTTACCGTCCTAGGGAAAAACGATCCTCTATATCGTTCCGTTCTACAGTCGATCTCGCGAATCTTATCCTCACTGTCCTGCCTTCCGAGATACGTCGTGCTTCTGATAAGTCCTACTACCTCATTCGCTAGTCCCTCCGACATAAATTTTACCAATAGTTTAAATCTAGCCTGCAGCCTACGTTCCTCTAACGATGCCCATTTCAGATTTTCTATTAATGATGTTACGCTTTGTTTACTATCGTAATTCCTCTTTACATATCTAGCTGCCCTGCGCTGAACCTTTTCTATCTCGTTAGTGAGTCCCTTTTCTAGGGATCCCACACAGCTGAAGCATATTCGACCTGCGGTCGAACCAAGGATAAATAACATAATTCTTTCACTTTTTCGGAGCTATTTCGAAGTATTCTCCCTATAAAGGCCAGCTTTTTATTAGCGGCACCTATCAATCGGCGAATGTGGGTGTCCTACGAGAGATCACGATGGATTGTGACTCCGAGATATTTAATCGAGTCTGTAACTGTAATCTCTACTCCGTCCAACGAATAATTATCATCCAATGAGATACTCTTGGTTCTCCAGAAATTGATTACGAAGCATTCTTTTGGTTGATCTCTAATTGCCATTCCTTACACCATGCATAAATAGCTTCTAGATCATTTTGGAGATGCTGATGGTCTTCCGGATTGCTTATTTCTCTATAGATGACGGTATCGTCCGCGAAAAGCCTAATTTTACTTCTGACAACTGAGCTGATATCGTTTATACAAACAAGAAATAATAACGAACCAATTATACTACCATGTGGAACGCCAGAGACAACCTCCACTAAGTTCGAGGATTTCTCATCTATAACAACCTTCTGCTTCCTGTGATTTAAAAATTCACGGATACAACTAACAATTTTGGAATTAACGCCTAAGGCTTCTAATTTCGTTATTAACTTCCTATGAGGTACCTTATCAAAGGCTTTCCTAAAATCTGAGAAGATGGCATCGACCTGCATATTATTTTCTCCGCTTCTCAATATACAATTCACAAAAAGACCGAGCTGAGTATCGCAAGACCTACCTTTCCTGAATCCGTGTTGACAATCATCTAATAATGAATTACTATGGATTTCTCGAATATTATCCGAAGAAAAGGTGCTATTTCTTCAGCTAATTCTTTTAAAACGCGAACAAAAATTTCTTTGCGGCCAGTGGCTTTGTTATGTCTGATGGAACTTAATTGCTTTGCTATTTCGACCTCAGAATATACTATATCGACCATCAGGTCCCTCCTTATAGCGGGTGAATAATGTACGCAATGGTCGCGTACGGTTGTAAATGCTTTTGCAAAATGACCGTTTAACAGGTTGGCTTTGTCTACGCTAACATGAATAACGGCACCCGAGTCATTACGCAGGGAAGGTATTGTAGGGCCTCTACCTTGGACCTCTCTCACATAGGACCAAAACGCTTTAGGGTCCTCCTTCAAATAATTATTTAATACCTTATTCCGGAAGTTAGTAAAAGCCTCGCGCATAGTAGTTCTCGCTTTAGCGCGGGATTCCTTATACGTCTTAACTTTATTTGCCCTACACTCATCGGATGATGTAGAGGGCATATTTTTTATTTTCGCGTGGCTTATTCTCTGACGCCTAAGCGCACTCCTAACTTGCTTATTGTACCAACGTGGCTCTTTATTGTTGACCTTCAATTTAATTGGAATGTACTTATCGGTGCCCTCGAGCATTATATCCTTGAATAATATCCATGACGACTCAGCACCTGATCGTTCGGTCATATCACGGAAGCCAGGTAGTATTTCACGTAGGCGCGACCTGTAACTTGAAAAGTTTGCCTTAGCAAATATATAAAACTTTCTTTTAGGCTTAGGGTGCCTATCGATTTTCAACATTCACTCTCCATATACGGCCAGATGATCACTTATTCCATCTTCAATGGTGACTTTGTTTATTCTTTCTGGGACGTTAGTTGCTAGTAAATCTAATATGTTTACCGATCGCGTTGGCTTTCTGACTAATTAAAGGAGAGAGTGCTCGCAGAATGTCTCGATTAATGCCTCACAGAATTCGCGTTCCTTACCTCTAGATTCGAAACGTTTTCCCAATCAATTGAGGGTAAGTTAAAGTCACCACATACTATAACGGTTTCATCTTGATTTATCAATCTAAGCTTTGATAGTTGCTTCTCGATATTTAAAATACAATCTACACCAGCCTTAGGTGGCCTGTAAAACGAGCATAAGAACACCTTTTTGGAGCCTTCTTTACCTACGCGGCACCAAACACTCTCGATATCCTCGTCACTTATCAGAATCTCACTGCTATCGTACTTATCGCTAACCGCTATGAAACCTCCCCGCCCGATCTGTTGGCGCAATCTTTTCTACAGACACGATTGTCTCTAGGAACTATCTCCTGAATGTGGATCCCAACCAACTTCCTGTGCCTATCATGACGTCGGCGTGTAGACTGTGATTAATATGCTTGACTTTCTCTTCCACTCTAAAACTACATGCGCTCCCACCACAATCACTCCCACGACTGTTTGGCATCGCATCAAAATTGGAATTGCGACCCGTCGCACCCCTTATGGAACATTATATCAATGGCCTATCGCGAAATTGGCGCTACATGTTATTATGAACTTCCTCTTTATCTCTCGTATTACGTGCATTTACCTCACGCTCGGAGTATATTCTATCATTAGATAATCTATCGCGATTCTTATTTTCTACGAACGCATCAATTATCCCCTTACCCAAAACTGACCTACGCCCTACCCTACTCTCTAGCCTAAAAAATCCCTTGTGTGTTCAAGAATCCTACGTGATACTCTCTGAGCCGATTCGGGCGTGTAGTGAACACCAGAGTGATCCAGTGGTGCCCTGCACGATTCGATATAGGAGCGCTCTCCGACGGCAAAGTAAACTCTACTCTCGCGTAAATAACACATCCTCCACAGCTACGGTCGAACAGATTGCAACGTTAACGCAGGCGCGCTCCATAGCCAGTGTCAATGCGTAATATGTTTAACAATTACAAAAAGGTTTTACAGGATAACTTGAAAGAGAACCGGAAAGCCTTTTGGTCTTACGTCAGAGAAGTCCAAGGCCCCACTATTGCGTCACTGAGAACGGAAACGGGAAATGTAGTTCACGATAGTGCGGAAAAAGCAAACCTATTAAATCAACATTTTCAGAAAGCTTTTACTCCTAATGACGATGAATGTGAAACACCTATTCTTATACATCAGGGTGACTCGATGGAAGATTTGATATTTTCCGAAAATGGTATCGCGCTCCAACTTCATTCAGTTAAACCAAATAAATCTCCTGGGCCGGAGGAAATACTCGCGCTAGTATTGAAAGAGTTAACTTATGTATTTGAAAATTATATTAGAGAAATCCATTACGGAAGTTGTCGTTCCTAAAGATTGGAAGGTGGCACACGTTACGCTCATCCATAAGGGCGGCGACAAAGTGAACCCCGAAAATTATAGGCCAATTTCCTTAACTTCATTATCGTTGCAAGATACTTGAGCACATAATGTTTAGTTCTGTAATGCGCTATTTAGATAGTCACTCATTGCTTAGCGGATGCCAGCACGGATTCCGGAGAGGTAGATCATGCGAAACGCAGCTCGGCTTGTTCGTGGATGATTTGTTGCGATGCGGAGAGAAAAATACTCAGGTCGATGCCATATTCATTGACTTCAGGAAGGCGTTTGATAAAGTATCTCATAAGAAATTAATTGCGAAGTTAGGACAATATGGTCTCAATCCGAAAGTTGTCAGTTGGGTGAGAGATTTCCTCTCGAATAGAGAACAGATAGTCGTCATCGATGGGAAATACTCGTCCCCCGTTAGAGTTGCGTCGGGTGTTCCTCAGGGAAGTGTATTGGGCCCTCTACTTCTCTTAATTTATGTGAATGATATCTGCTCGGTAGTTCGTAGTAAAATTAGACTTTTTGCCGATGATACCGTTCTATATAAAGAAATAAAAATCCAGGAAGACCATTGTAAAATCTTAAATTTTCTCACAGTTTCTTAAAATATTATTATGTAACCTATTGGGAATATTTAGAAATATTACAAGTATGGAGAAAGTCATGTGGTGGCCATATCAGATTTTTCTTTAAAATGGTCGCTATACGAAGATCGCGGATCAATTACTTCTAATTGAATTTTGCAAAGAAAAAAAGCCGGCAAGTGACTTATAAGTGCTCTGTTATGGGAATTTACGTTGAGTGGTCGGACGCACATACAAACGGATTGCTCTTTATATATTAAGATTGTTGGAGCTTCGTGACAATTTCCAATATCTTAAAGCTACAGTATAAGTCAGTGTTTCTCAACCGGGGTGACATCACACCCCAGGGTGGCGCGAGAGTTATTGAAGGGTGACGCAAATATTTGATAAATTCACAATGTATCTTATTCTGGCTTATAAAAATAAATAAAACCAGAATAATACCTGCCTCTGCTGCTTTGAATGCATAAATTTTGATCTTTATGTTGTATATAAAGCCTAATTTATCTTTAAAGACGACTTGAAGGAAATAGAACAGTAAACGGGGTGACGCAGAACAGAAATGGGGTGACGCAAACAAAAAAAGGTTGAGAAACACTGGTATAAGTGTATGCCTTAGAATTTTTTCGCAGTTCTTTGAACTATTTATTATCATTTTACCTATTTGGAATTTTTAGAAATATATGTGTTATAGGTATTACTTTCGAAAACAACAATGTGACGAAGATAGGAAATGGAACTTCCTGTTTAGGAGAAATAGAGATATGCATGTTATAGTTATTGGAGCTTGAGCGTGTTTAGTTTCTCATTTGTTCTGCTTCGACTTTCTCTTTGACATCAGCCGTGGTATACGTTGAAAATATCCTTTAACGCGCAATTCTAATTAATAGCTCGCATTTAGATATTTTATCGTTGCTAGGAATCTTCGATTACCTCAGTCGATCTCAACCATTTGCAAGTTCCACGAACTATTATGTCAAAGAACCAGAGTGCCACCATTACAAAAACAAAACCCGGTCTTTGCAAGAAGTGGATTTTTACGTTAAATGCATTTTAGTATTATATTAACTGGTGTAATTGCCCTTCGAATATGACGGGTATGTGTTGATTAAGCAATAAATTCAAGGCACTCCTCATTCTTCCCACTTTTTCCTCTTCCTCTCTCCCGTCCCCTTCCCTCCTATCCTCCCTCCGATTTACAAATGGTTAAATGTAAGAGTGGACCTTATCGTCTAACTTTCGCCCGAATTGAGATATTTATCTATCCCATTCGCCCCCCCCCCTTCTCCCCTCCCATTCTCCCTCCCTCTTCCCCTGTCTTCTTCTCCGGAAAAATAAACTTCCTAATCTCAATGTTGTCCTAATAAATAACATTTTCTATCTATCTTTTCCACCTTCTCTGTCTTCCTCCCTCCCTATCTCAATTTCTATCTCTTCCTCACTGTCTCTCCATTCCTCTGTGGAATAATAAAGTTCCTAGTTTCAATCTCGCCCTGATAAGGAACATACCTCTACCTGACACATTCTCTGTCTCCATCCCTCTCTCTCTCTTTTCTCTCTCACACCCTCTCTTCTTCTCTTTCGTCTACTAAAGCACTCAAAGCAAGCTTTCCTTACTTATATAGTAAAAGGATTAAGGCGACAATAAAAATTTAACACTGACACGGTCGGCAAGCCTACATATCGTTAGAAAGGTTAACTTTTTCCAATATTATTATTTAAACATAATACTTGAGCGATTTCGAATTGTAGGCGAAATGTGACGATAAGAATTAGAAACGTTATTAATTTCTCTTTAAAACGGTTTGTTAAAAATAGCATTACAGTCAGTCATAAATAGTTCATATAAGTCGAGCGTGATCCTATTCTTCCTCTCACTCTCTCTAGCATTTTCCCTCCCTCTTTCTTCTTCCCATTCTCCATCCTTCTCTCCCTCCTCTTCTCTTTCTCTCCCTCCTCTTCTCTTTCTCTCCCTCCTCTTCTCTTTCTCTCCCTCCTATTCTCCCGCTCTCCTTCGCATTTTCCCTCTACTACGCATTTTCCCTCTACTACGCATTTTCCCTCTTCTTCCCATTCTCCATTCCTCTCTCCCTCTTATTCTCCCTCTCCCCCTCCTATTCTCTCTCACTCCCTCCTATTCTCCTATTTTTCCCTCGTATTTTTCCTCCCTTTCTTCTTCCCATTCTCCATCCCAATCTCCCTCCTATTCTCCCTCTCCCTCCTATTTTTCCTCTCTTCCTCCTATTCTTCATCTCTTCCTCCTATTCTCCATCTCTCTTTCCTATCCACCCTCTCCCTCCATACTACCCTCTTCCATCCATATCTCCCTCTTATTCTCCTTCTCTCCCTCCTATTCTCCATCTCTCCCTCCTCTTCTACCTGTCTCCCTCCTATTCTCCATCTCTACCTCCTATTCTCCCTCTCTCCCTCGTATTCTCCCTCTGCCTCGTATTTTTCTTCTACATTCCTTCTTCTCATTCTCCATCCCTCTCTCCCTCCTATTCTTCGCCTTCTCTTCTTTCCATCTTCCCTCTGATTCTCCTCTCTTTCTCCCTCCCTTCCTCCTCATTCTCCCCTCAAGAATGTGGCCCTCTCAGAATGATATACGTAGATACAAATCTTACATACCAAAAGAGTATTTATTTGTTAAACATTACGCTAGGCTACTTTAGCTTTCCAAAATTATCTTTACCCTCTAGAACACGGGTTGGCGACGTTTTTATGTCGCGTGGCACTTTTGCAAATATTTCTATTTGAGCCCTTATACGCGTGCCACTTAAAAATATTTGTTACAGCATTTTTTTTGTTCAACATGATTTATTTATAATAAATATACAATGATAACTGTTAAATTGCTTTAAAAACTTTACATTGAATACATTTTAAATAATTTTTATCAATATTAACAGCAACATCTACGATTATATTTTATAATCCATTTCAACATACATTACGAACATAATTTTAAAATACCATTAATTTTGGTTTTTTAGATAAAGAAACTAAATAATGAAGACCGATTAAATGGCTTCGCTGTCTTTCCATTTTTAATACCAATTCGGTGGTAGTCTGAAGATGAAGACCAGCTTCAGAATTTTCTATTGTCAGCAGATTGCGAACAGGATTAAGAGTATTCTTCATTAGGGAAAACACTTGCTCGCAATAGTAACTAGTACCGAATGCCAACAGAAGAGCTAATGCAACTTTCTTCATTGCCGAGATTTTTGAAGGTAGTTGAGACCAAGTACGTATATCTAAGTACAGGTTTTCGTTTTTGGAAATCTCGCCTCCCATAGCGGAAAACATATCGACCCACAAGTCTGAACTCTGAAAATCAACCAGTTTCATCTCCAAAGATTGAATTCCAAGAAACTGGAAGTACACCAACTCGAGATCAATTTCGGTTACTTTCTCAGGGTACAAAATATATCTGAATATCGGACCATGAGTTTGCAAGTCTTGTATGCGTCGCGCAAACTCTTCCTTCAAAACTATGATATACTTATGCAAATTTGGCCCTAATACTTTAAAATGTTCATTGCTATCAATAAAGGTTTTTAGTTTTGGGAAGTATCGCAGATTCCCTGTCTGAATATCATCCTCGAAGAGCTGCAATTTCTTGCAAAATGACTTCCACCCTTCTTATGAATTTTATATGGTTAAGCTTTTACCTTGAAGTTGAACATTCAACGCATTCAAATGTGCTGTTATGTCTGTTAGAGACATAAGGTTTACAAGCCATTCATTGTTCTCCAACTGAGGATATTCTTTTTTAATTTCATGGAGAAAGATCTTAATTTCAACTAAGTAATCGACGAAATGAGACAGAACATTTCCCCTACTCAGCCACCGAACGTTGCAATGCATTACATGGTCAACGTAATTGGATTCCATTTCTTCCAAAAAAGATTTGAATCTCCTGTGTGTAAGTGACGAGCGAGCGACAATTGTATTAATTATATTTACTACCGTGGACATGACGTTACTTAGAACTTTGAAGATATTTTACAGCATAAAATTTCTTGGTGAATTACGCAATGAAATGCTAAAATAGGCCTACCTAACTTTTTTGGAGTAACTTGACAAAACCAACATTTTTACCTATCATTGCAGGTGACCCATCGGTAGTCACAGAAAACAATTTGTTCTTTAGATCAAACTTCTTCCCATTTCCCAAATCTGTGAACACCTTTTGTGGTTCCGAACATCGGAGAAACAGCAACTTCTTCTATCACCGAGTTACACTGTGCTAAATAAAATCGTAGAAATAATGTCAAACGGGTAACATCATTTATGTTTGTGCTGTCGTCAAAAGTAAAACTAACAATGTCACATTTGCACAAGTCATTTTTCAATTGCTCATCTATATTGTCAACTAAAGAACCTACATGACGCTGGACACTTCAAGCTGAAAGCGGCACATCTCGAATTTTAGCTATAATATCAGTTTTGTTTGAAAAACTTTCAAACATTTCTTCGGTACATTGCAAAAAGCTTTCTTTCAAAAACTCGCCATCAGTAAATGGCTTACCTTTACGAGCAATGCACAATGCAGTTGTATAGCTTGCTTTGGATAAATTTTCACGATTTCAAAAATTTCAAAAAACCACCCTTATGTTTTTCGAACTACACAACACAGTTTTTTATATGTTCAGTTCTATCCGCAATGTTCATGTGTGATAAAGACGGTTCATGTTTTGTTTTATATTGTCTTTGGACACTAGAAGTATGTGAAACAATATCTACAATGCATAAGGCACACACAACTCGTTCACCTTGCTGTACAAAACCGTACTTGTCTCTCCATTCTTCCTGAAACAGTCTTGATTTTCTTGGCTTTGACATTGTTAAATTAGGGTAATAATAATTGTTTGTAAATAAGTCACTTCAGAAAAGCAGTAAAATCACTATAACGTAGTTAAGATTTCCACCGTGTTAATGCTCCTTTAAGTTAACAAGCGCATTCAGCGAAGTGAAAAGACTAACTAAAGCTTACAATGTCTGAGGGATAGAACTACTGATGGCATTCACTACATTGTAACTAAAAAGTGAGTGGATTCTTCAGCTCCGTCTAAAAATATAATTTACATTGTATCTGAATTATGACCTATTGTATTCAACATTCTTTTAATGGTTGCTTAGCTTTTATAAACAAATTCTCTTTCATTGTCGCTAATTTTCTAAGATACGAGGCTTGACATCTTAGCGATTGGGTATTTTGGAAATAAAAGACACGAATGCTTGTATGATGCATTAACTACAGCCTTTAACGACATTGTGTCTGTTAATTTAAAATTGCTAACATATATTATTGTTCTTCATACTACATACATTTTTACAGTTTCTTCGCGTGTCACCCAAAATCTCTTTGCGTGCCATAGGTTGCCGACCCCTGCTGTAGAATATACTATAATGTGAATTATATTTTTAAAAAATTTAGTTCACATAAAATATCGTTTCATAAAATTAAAATATATAAATTTTAATTATAGGAATAGCGCCACGAACGGGCATTTATCTCTTATATTACCATGTCAATCCTTAATATGCAAATTCTGATTAGCTCATTATATTAATTTCCGCCAAATATCAATATCTATATCCTTGATCGAGTTATTCCTGTTTTTATGCTTGACACTCAGATCAACGGACGGAAAACACAGCCTTTTATTATAATTTTCGTGATTCTTTGGTTCTTTTAAAACTCCCTTTCCCTAATGCCCAAGCCGTCCTCAAGTCCTCCATTCTTCTACCTAACTCCTGTAACCTATCAACATATCCTTCACTCTTTACATTTTTGCATGCTAGTTTTGTTTATTAAATCCTCCAGCACGTTGCTCGGATTTTCATACCGTTTCTATTTCATTACTGTCCAATTCAGCTCATTATTACCATTTTTAATGTTTGAATAGTATTTCAGCTTTATAGGTATTCCTTCACGTACATAACGCAACGATTTTTGTTTACTTTGATTGCTATGAATATCATTACCTGCTCATTCTGTCTCTCTCCTCGTATTAAAAGCTTTCAAAAGCACGCTTAAACACATAAGGATTAAAATAACTATAGGATTTCGAGGTGCAAAAATGTAATTGCTAGGAAAGGCAACATCCCGTTAAAAGGCAATATTTCCCCAAAATAAATGAATTAAATAGATCGATAGATAGGTAATCGTCTTTATTCGGGGAAAATTTAGATCATAAGGTCCATTCTTGCATTTAACTCTTCGTCAATATATTAGATATTAGAAAAAAATAAAATAAGATATTACAACAGACATTACATAAACAGTATATAAATCATACAAAGTAACATGTAAAGATATAAAAATGAATTTTTATAACCAACTTTTATATAGTTAATACTTTATTATGAATAAACTCTATAATATAATTATGATAACTTTTCTGCTTGCAGCTGTTGAGTGATGTGGGGGTCTCTATATTTAAGCTTTAATCTTTTTAGAGTTGAGAGAATGACAGACAGAAGTAGAGAACTCAATGGCAAAACGTAAGAATGTTGGTATATAGGTAGTAAGAAGTTTGATATTATCTTTTTTTTCATTAATGAAAATACTGAGTTATCCATTCATATTGCTTAAAATCAACGAAAATGCACTGCTAGTTCAGAGTAATTCAGCTTTAGATAATAGTAGGAGTGAAACTGTTGATCACCAACGAGATTTTTAATGGCCTTTTCATAGGAAAAACAGTTTTCAGAATAATCTTAAATGAATAAAGATAAAAAGTTTTTAAGATAAATTAAAACTTACTATCAATAATAATTACGATTAATAAAAACTTGCAATTATTAGCAGAATAACCCTTCAAAAAACGTAGGAATGCTCATATCAATACAAATCCACATTAAAATAAAGAGATTTTGATTACACCACGAACAATGCCAATAGTTTGTTTAATCTTGTTGCTATGATGGACGGTTGTAGTTTGTTCAGATTCGCTTCAATATAAATACAGGAAAGGAAAGCTAAGGTTATATAGTAAAAATAATGGAATAACTGTTGTCAAAATAATGAAATTATAAAAATAAACAACTAAAAAGATAACATAATTTAAATAAATAAATAAATATGAAAAATTCCACTAATACTATATATCTATCTTCCCACGCGAATTCAAATTAACATTTATCGCAGCGCCAACGCGTAGATACGGTGGCCGAGGTGACTAAATCATTCGTCTTACGCGATGATTATCTCAGGTGAGATATGTGTATATATACACACATATAATATAATATAAAAGTAAAAAATCTGATGTGGCCACCACATGACTTTCTCCATATCTGTTATATTTCTAAAAATTCCAAATAGGTTACATAATAAATATTTTAAGAAAATGCGAGAAAATTTTGACTAAAAAGAACAGAAATAAACTCAAACCATAGACTTCTAATATTGGGTATAGCCACAAAGCTCCAACAATTAAGAAAAGTTAAAGGAGCGTTACTAAGACGTAACTAAGCGTCAATTGCTAACAATAGTCGTCGGTAGGTGGCGTGGTGGTGGCAGCTAAAATATAAGATATCTCTTAAACAATGCATTATGTGGTAAAATATTTCAAATAAAGGTTGTGGAAAATTAAATTCCCTACGACTTTTATTCTAATACATTTTTACGTTTATCAAATATTAAGGCAAATATTTCAAAATAACAGATGAGACAAGAGTAAACACCCACTTTCGGTTGACCGATTTCTACAAAAAACTAATCAGTTCTTTAAACTTTCATAAAAATGTTAAATATAAAATTTCGCGTTGAATTGATTAATTGTTTTTAAGTTAGAGCACCCACAAAAAGGTATCACATATACACACGCACGCACACTAACAATCACACACACAGGCAAACAGACATCATCGAGAAATTGGTCAAAACGTGTTCAGGGGACCTCAAATCGTATTTCCGCTGAAATCTCGAAGTCGATTTTTCCATGAATACAATATTTCCCCTATACTACCTATATGGAGAAAGTAAAAAGATACAATTGAAGACAGATTTGAGTTTGTGGGGAAAACCTAGGTAAAAACAGGCTTTTTCTCTCTAGCAAAACCCTCGCAGGAAAACCCCCAGTCAAGGGGGTGTGAAAAACCTGCGAAAACCCGTATATATGGCAGTATAATACTACAACATTAAAAAGAAAGGAGTATGTTCAGTAGGAGAGTTCGTATATACAGCGTCGTAAAGAATACATGTAAAGGTAATAACGTAATATACACAAGAAACGTTTAACATGGGGGATTTGGAACTGTATGCGCGGAAAATTGAACCAAATACGAAACCTTATAATATTTTCTTTAAAATCCGAAGATCTTAGGTTAGTTCTTTCTAATTTTAATGTCAATAAGAAGATAAGCCTGAACGTCAAAAAGTCGATTTTCACGTGTTATGGGAATGCAAATCATCCCCTGGAGTCGAACCCTGGACTCTTTTCTAAGTTTAGTCGTTCATCACATGAGTTTCATTTTCTGAATAGATTACCTCCGCCAAATTGCACGTTTATATATATGCATATTTGATCGAGTTATTCGCGTTTTAAGAGCGTGACATGGACCAAACAACCAACCAACATAGCCTTTTATTATAAGGGAGATTATGAATGGAAATTTTAAGGAATAAATATTGCGGTAATTTGACTGAGAAAAAGCTTAATAATGGTTGTTTTCGAAACTCCGCGTCCCACCTAGACCATCTTCGCGTCCCACCTAGACCATCTTCGCGTCCCACCTAGACCATCTTCGCGTCCCACCTAGACCATCTTCGCGTCCCACCTAGACCATCTTCGCGTCCCACCTAGACCATCTTCGCGTCCCACCTAGACCATCTTCGCGTCCCACCTAGACCATCTTCGCGTCCCACCTAGACCATCTTCGCGTCCCACCTAGACCATCTTCGCGTCCCACCTAGACCATCTTCGCGTCCCACCTAGACCATCTTCGCGTCCCACCTAGACCATCTTCGCGTCCCACCTAGACCATCTTCGCGTCCCACCTAGACCATCTTCGCGTCCCACCTAGACCATCTTCGCGTCCCACCTAGACCATCTTCGCGTCCCACCTAGACCATCTTCGCGTCCCACCTAGACCATCTTCGCTTCCCACCTAGACCATCTTCGCGTCCCACCTAGACCATCTTCGCGTCCCACCTAGACCATCTTCGCGTCCCACCTAGACCATCTTCGCGTCCCACCTAGACCATCTTCGCGTCCCACCTAGACCATCTTCGCGTCCCACCTAGACCATCTTCGCGTCCCACCTAGACCATCTTCGCGTCCCACCTAGACCATCTTCGCGTCCCACCTAGACCATCTTCGCGTCCCACCTAGACCATCTTCGCGTCCCACCTAGACCATCTTCGCGTCCCACCTAGACCATCTTCGCGTCCCACCTAGACCATCTTCGCGTCCCACCTAGACCATCTTCGCGTCCCACCTAGACCATCTTCGCGTCCCATCTAGACCATCTTCGCGTCCCACCTAGACCATCTTCGCGTACCACCTATACCATCTTCGCGTCCCACCTAGACCATCTTCGCGTCCCACCTAGACCATCTTCGCGTCCCATCTAGACCATCTTCGCGTCCCACCTAGACCATCTTCGCGTCCCACCTAGACCATCTTCGCGTCCCACCTAGACCATCTTCGCGTCCCACCTAGACCATCTTCGCGTCCCACCTAGACCATCTTCGCGTCCCACCTAGACCATCTTCGCGTCCCATCTAGACCATCTTCGCGTCCCACCTAGACCAACTTCGCGTCCCATCTAGACCATCTTCGCGTCCCACCTAGACCATCTTCGCGTCCCACCTAGACCATCTTCGCGTCCCACCTAGACCATCTTCGCGTCCCACCTAGACCATCTTCGCGTCCCACCTAGACCATCTTCGCGTCCCACCTAGACCATCTTCGCGTCCCACCTAGACCATCTTCGCGTCCCACCTAGACCATCTTCGCGTCCCACCTAGACCATCTTCGCGTCCCACCTAGACCATCTTCGCGTCCCACCTAGACCATCTTCGCGTCCCACCTAGACCATCTTCGCGTCCCACCTAGACCATCTTCGCGTCCCACCTAGACCATCTTCGCGTCCCACCTAGACCATCTTCGCGTCCCACCTAGACCATCTTCGCGTCCCACCTAGACCATCTTCGCGTCCCACCTAGACCATCTTCGCGTCCCACCTAGACCATCTTCGCGTCCCACCTAGACCATCTTCGCGTCCCACCTAGACCATCTTCGCGTCCCACCTAGACCATCTTTGCGTCCCACCTAGACCATCTTCGCGTCCCACCTAGACCATCTTCGCGTCCCACCTAGACCATCTTCGCGTCCCACCTAGACCATCTTCGCGTCCCACCTAGACCATCTTCGCGTCCCACCTAGACCATCTTCGCGTCCCACCTAGACCATCTTCGCGTCCCACCTAGACCATCTTCGCGTCCCACCTAGACCATCTTCGCGTCCCACCTAGACCATCTTCGCGTCCCACCTAGACCATCTTCGCGTCCCACCTAGACCATCTTCGCGTCCCACCTAGACCATCTTCGCGTCCCACCTAGACCATCTTCGCGTCCCACCTAGACCATCTTCGCGTCCCACCTAGACCATCTTCGCGTCCCACCTAGACCATCTTCGCGTCCCACCTAGACCATCTTCGCGTCCCACCTAGACCATCTTCGCGTCCCACCTAGACCATCTTCGCGTCCCACCTAGACCATCTTCGCGTCCCACCTAGACCATCTTCGCGTCCCACCTAGACCATCTTCGCGTCCCACCTAGACCATCTTCGCGTCCCATCTAGACCATCTTCGCGTCCCACCTAGACCATCTTCGCGTCCCACCTAGACCATCTTCGCGTCCCACTTGTTGAAAAACACTAGATTACCTAATACGAGTACTTTCTGTTGTTACGCAGACTTTGACTACTTTCAAAATTGTTAAGTTCGCATTCACTTTCATCATGTCATTATTCAGTTTTTAGATAATAATTATATATTTACAGAACCCAAATTGAATAATTGTTTCGCTCTCCTTTCTCACTCACATCACTATGCCCTGCGAATGAGACCGAAGAGCGGGAGTGTTGATCAAAATTCCGTCTCTATCCGTGACATGAATCGCAGTTATTACGCGTTCTTTACCAGCGAAGCGTTAGTAGCAGACCACCTTTATGGGCGCGTCTCGTCCGCCTGTTGCAACTTTCATCTCCTGAACCGCTGGACGGATTCTAATTAAATTAAGTAGGGGCGATTCTTACTAATGCTTATCGCACAATGGGGGACTGTCAAAATATTTAATTATGTTTTTTAAAAATTCTTTATAATTGACTGAATTACCACCTGTGAACATTTTGTACTTTCTCCATATACGTAGTATAGGGAAAAGTATTGTATTCATGAAAAAAATCGACTTCGAGATTTCAACGGAAATTCACGTTTTGAGGTCCCCTGAACACGTTTTGACCATTTTCTCGATGATGTCTGTGTGTATGTGATAGCTTTTTGTGAGTGCACTAACTCAAAAACTATTAATCAGGTCAACGAGAAATTTTATATTTAACATTTTTATAAAAGTCACAAGAAATGATTAGTTTATGGTAAAAATCGGTCAACCGGAAGTGGGTGTTTACTGTTGTCACATCCGTTATTTTGAAATATTTGCTTTAATATTTGATAAATGTAAACATGTATCGGTATAAAAGTTGTAGGAAATTTAATTTTCCGCAACCTTTGTTTGAAACATTTTTCCATATAATGCATTGTTTAAGAGATATCTTATATTTTTAGCTGCCACCACCACGCCACATATCGACGACTATTGTTAACAATTGACGCTTAGTTACGTCTTAGTAACGCTCCCTTTTCTTTTCTTAATTGTTGGAGCTTTGTGACTATATCCAATATCAGAAGTTTATTTCTGTTCTTTGTAAAGTCTAAAATTTTCACGGTTTCTTAAAATATTTATTATTATGTAACCTATTTGAAATGTTTAGAAATATTACAGATATGGAGAAAGTTATGTGGTGGCCACATCAGATTTTTGTTGAATCGTCTTAATTATGCAAAAATTATTTAAAATAACTTTCAAATATCCCGCGAAAACGGCATCCTGGTTGGAGAGAGTAGTAAGGGGTACGTGACGTCATCGCATGCCTTACGACGCTTACGACCGTACTGAAAGCACGCGGTTTTGATACTTCGTCCTGTTGCTGTTCCTCATATCGTAGCTAAAATGGAGAATATGGAACTTAAGAAGGGTTATAAGCAGAGCCGTCTCTAAGATCCGCGGGGGCCCGGGCGAGAGGGTTGCCGCGGGGCCCCTTATTTATACAAATAAAATTTCTCATTTAATTACGGAGCCGTCTCTAAGACCCGCGGGGCCCTCATAGGCGCGGGGCCTTGGGCGACTGCCCATCCAGCCCTCCTTTCAGACCGCTTTGGTTATAAGTATTGTCTGGTAACTCAGTGCTTAAATACAACGATTAAAACCCCGATAAAATTGTTCTTCGCGCTACCGACCTCCTTGGGTAGAAATAAGAAGCGGAGAATATTGTGGTTGAAAGCCATGAGGAGATACGCATCTGATATATTGAAACGTACAACTACATTTGTCTGCGAAGATCATTTTTCTAAGTACTAGTTATATGTATGTACGTAATTTTATTGCTTCGTATTTTAGTTTATGACTTATGTCGGCATTACATTGACATGATGCATATATTTCTGGAGAACGATGTTGGAAGAGTAAATTATATTTTTATGTTTCAAAGATTAGCATATATATTTTAACAAAACCTCCATAATGTAATGTACCTATTCTAAATAAGTAAGATCAAACTTACGGAAATTGTTGGGATATGGGTTTATTAAGCAAATAATTGCTGTTGCAGTGCATATATTTAAGTACCAAGTTTTTAAGAAAATACTTTTACAAATGTTACATATTAAGTTAGTTCTGCAATTTAAATATTTTGATAAATTTGCCTATAATATCCACGACAGCATGGCATTTTGAAGGACCATGTTTTGCTAAATAAGGGCAGTCATGACACTCCACAGACGTGACTAAATCTTCTTCTTCATCTACAACTACACTCACTTCATAACCTCTTTATCGTATTCTGTGTTCAGGGCAAATTTTGCCTTTAACATTACAAAGTTTTCCTTCTCGCTTCAGTTTAACAAATCCAACAGCATTACTAACATAGTCTTTCCTCATTGACCTCAAAGGGAGAAAAAAGCCATAAAAGCAACGATGAAATTCGCGACATATACAGAAGAGACATGCAGTTATGACAAACTTCTACAGTTTTTCTTTTCACATGTATAGGTAATAACTAAGGCAGATAGACACTTAAAACAACAAACATCACCACATTTCCTATAGACCAGACACACGGAAACTAAGTTTATTCACATTAATTTTGTATAATATTTGACCTGATGATTCAGTAAAGGCAGATAATGGTGATTATTTACCGAAACTGGTCGTGTTTTACTTAATATATTTTGTGGAAATTAGCAAATGTTTAATATAAATAAAAATATTATCATTGTTCATGTTATTTTGTTGTGGAATTCCATGAAGTCTCGGCCTCGTCCACTACCTTTTGTATACTTATCTAACTATATTTTTACTTTCTCCATACACGTAATATAGGGGAAAGTATTGTATTCATGAAAAAAGCGTTAATGTTCATCGCATACATCCATTATGTTAGAATTTGGAAAATATTTTGATATTTGAAAGACATGAAGAATAATTTTTAACAATAATAAGTGCAAGATTTTATGTCAAACAATAAATACTGTGCCTACTCCTTCCTGTCATATTGACGGGCTTTTATGCTACTACTACTAAACTTACGTTTGTATCTTGATAAATGGTATCCGTGAAGGCACATTTAAATTCAATGTATTTCTCTCACTAGCTCTTAATAAATGATTTGTAAATAATAGATTGAAAAATTTATTCGGATGGAGGACAACATTTACTACAAGAAATCCGCGGGACCATATAATTACGAGTTTTGGAGATAAAAATTGAAGAATCGCCAAATCTTTCGATACCGTTTCATACGTATTTCACATAAGGAACGCCTTTGAAATCTCTGTGTATTCCATTTTGGAGTACACTTTTCCATCTTGTTTCGTAATGCGGCGGAATTTTTTTTTAGCCGGTAAGTAACTTCCAATTTAACATTGTTATCACAATTTTTTCTGATCGTCATTCTTTTACTAGATGATTTTCTTGGAGTTCAGCCTGTCGTAAATTAACGATAATTAGGTTTAAGTCATTAGGTTAGGATGGGGAAGGGCGACATAGTGTGTTAAAAACTCGGGAAATTCTTTTCTTCTTCTTCTGCCTTTCTACTGGCAGTTGCCTGTATTAGATGTTTTTTATTAATTCTTTGGGATTAGATATCACAATTTATTATGGACTAGATAATTATTCGGGCTTTTCTTACTCATTTCACTCGCTAATATTTTCATTCAAACTCAATGAACTCTCGAGATAAGTTACCAATATTCTCTCTTAATTGGCATGAACAAATTAAATATAGATGCAAATTTGATATTTTGCTGAGAAAATTCAAAATAAGTTGTGTAATTTTACAAAAAATTAACACGGGCCTTAAGTCAGGGTGTGATTTGTATGGCACCCTCTCCCATAAAAATTAATATTCTGGACAAGACTTGCCCAACCTCAAGTATGTGTACCAAGTTTTAAGTTTCTTGGATTCTTAGAAATAATGTAGGATATGATTTGTATGCCCCTTCTCCTTCCCTCATCCTACGAAAATAAAAATCCAGTCACCGAAGTGCACATCCTCACGGTCTCTTGCGTAGGTGCACCAAATTTTACATCTCTAAGTTTCTTGGTTTTTGAGAAATGCTGTAAGATATGATATGTGTGGCACCCCCTCCCCTTCCCCCACCCCACAAAATAAAAATTCTGACACGGAGATATACATACCATTTAGTATGTTTACTAAGTTTTAAATCCCTAATTATCTTGGATTTTGAGAAATGCTTTAGGATAGTGATTCCCAACCTGTGAGCCGCGTCCCCCCGGGGGGCCGCGAAGTTATTTCATGGGGACCGCGAGGTTATTTCTAGAAATCGGAAAATTCACATAACCTCGCAGCAAGTCTTCCTTCGCCAATAAGCGCTTGGTTTTCTGTTATTTCCGCCGCTGAGAACCAGGCATCTTCGAATTTGGCGCGCCAAGCAGGAGCTTGTTTCTCTCTGCGCCTTGCTAGATTACCGTAGAGGTTCTGAAAGTGGGAGGCGCGACGAGTTGCCAGGGGAGACACATGATTTGCCTAGAACATTGTTTCTTAACCTGTGGTCCGTGAACATTTTGTCGGATGATCCGCTTTAATTGATTACAGATCAATATACTAAAACTGAATAAAATTCCCGAGTGTTCTGAGAAAGAATTTAGTAATGTACCCAATTATAATTATTATTTTAATGTTATTATAAGGTTCTACAGATATTTGGTGGTACGCGGAAAAATATAAAGGTAGATATTTTTAAATAATTTTTATTTATGAAAAAATACAATTTTTATTGTATGAAATTATTGTGAATTGTTTTCAATTTCTTCAGTTGTTTTACATTTCAACACAATCTGACCCAAAATTGTTCTTTTAGGATCTAGTCTTCTCGAAAAATCTCGATAGACCGTTATTTTCACGCAACAATTTTAAAAGTCCAACCTTAGATATTAGTTCGTCAAACCACCGAATCAGTCACTTCTAGGGCCGATCAGCTGTTCGCATGCGGCACTTGGCTGCTTTGCTCCGCTCTAAACCTGCCCGCGGGGCCTCGCCGGCCTTTGGGTGCAAGGGCGCCGCACTTTGGCGGCGACATATGAGGGGTCCTGTCTCTCCTCCACCTTTCTGCCCAGGACGTCGAACCGGAACCGAGCCGAAAACCTTAATCGAAAAAAACGATATTCTACCCGGGGTGAAACCGAACCAGAATCGATAAAAATATTACTTCTGAACCCGAACCGAAACCCAAAACCGTTATTTATTTCGTTCCGTTTTTTCGGTTCGCTCCAACTGTGAACGAAATTTTTTTCTTTTGCTTTAGTATGAAACTTTTTTGAAATTCTCGAGTTTCACTACCGGATAATGCAAACGTTCGTTCTGAGTACACAGAAATATCTGATGATGCTGTGAAATACTTGATGCCTTTTCCCACAAAATATGTTTGTGAAAACAGATTTTCTGCTCTTTTTGCGCTGATATCAAAGTACAGAACAAGTCGGATGTAGAACCAAACGTTGAACTATCACTGCTTCAACCAGACATTCAGACTAACATCGGCAATGCAGCACCAGCCATCTCATTGAATGGCTCTATATCTATGTAATGAATTGTAATATAGGTGTATATATATATATATATATATATATATATATATATATATATATATATATATATATATATATATATATATATATATAATATAATAGTATGATGTTGTTAGGTACAATTTTCAAAATTTATGTATTGTTTTAATAAATGAAATGTGAATTTATTTACTACGGCAACTGAGTTTACCAAATTTTCTTTTTGTTATTATGTATCTTCATAATTACCGAAGCCTATAGCATGTGCGGGGCGCGAAAGTTTTTGAAGTTAAGAAGGGGGCCTTATACTCAAAAAGATTGTGAACCACTGCTTTAGGATAAGACTTGTATGTCACTCCCCTCCCCTTCCCCTCTCCCCCAAAAATAAACAAAATTCTAGCGTCGAGGTGCACATCATAAAGGTTTTAGAGAAAAGCTGTAGGATATGATTTTTATGGCATCCCTTTCACTCCCTTCTCCTACCAAAAATCAAAATTCTGGCCCGCAGGCGCACGTTTTCATGGTCCCATTAGTGAGTGTATCAAGTTTTAAATCTCTAGGTTTCTTGGTTTTTGAGATATGCTGTCCACACACGCACGCACGCACATTGCATTTTATTAATATCTATAGATTAATACAAAATTAGCCGAATTATCCTTCGAATGAATAAAGGATTGAGAAATAAGTTAGCCAAGCTCACTTACGATAATCTCTATGGATTCACACTCGCATCATGAATAATAACCATAATATCCCGAATTTATATGAGAAAATTTTAAACTAAAGTAATCTGTTGTAAACGTCATCAGAGAATCATTAAAACTTTTCCACCAATAACTGCCTTTATGCTCTTCATGATTTTAAATAAAGCCTGATTTATTAATTCGTTAAATGGCAAGATTTCAAAAAATGAATTCTCTTAAGAAATATTACTTCTGAGATTTTCAAATACTCGTGTTTTCTTGAAATTGAAATAGCACAAATGAAGGTAACAAGTTTTGCTTAAGAGAATGTGGGAGGAAAAAACGCCGAAGGAGTTTGGTTGAGAAAGTGGAATAAGAGAATACAAATAAACAGATTAAGAAATATGTTTAGTACATTTATGGGAAAGCCGGCACCGAAGAGACCAAGTGATACAATTCATAGTGCGGATTACCGTAGTTGGTATGATCATAAATACAAGATTCAGCCTTTAAAGCTGAATATGGAATATGGATATCGAAGAAAGGAGCGGTTTACCTTTTGAACTCTTCCCTGTAAACAAAAAAAAATATTTAGTTAAAAACATGATTAATTGCAACTTTAAATGTTTGTGTATAAGTACGTATTAACCACCTCTATCTCGTTGTATGTTATTTTTAATTTATTTTTAAATTTCTGTGTTAAAATGGACGATTGCTTGAGAGCAAGTGGGGGAAGCTTTGCAGAGTGATGTACGGTGGAGACGTGGAGGGCCCCGTGATCTCTACGATGGTCGCTAAGGTCTGCTTCGAACCCAGAAAATTGGTGTAATTAATAAGACAGTTGCTAATATTTTGTGTATCACCTGGATTTGAAGCCTACCACACATGTATGAACAATAATTTTTTTTATTTTTACGACCTGCAGATTCCCTCGTCTACGCTCAATGGGTATCTAAGAGGTAGTGCCACACTACATGCCACACCAACAGGTAATATTAGCTTTAAATACTCTTTCCGTTGGAACTTTTCCTCGCTCGCCTCGTAAATAGCTCTTTTTAATTACTTTTATATTAACTTCACACACACAATTAATTTCGTAACGAGTGTTGAGCGTTGAGTGTCGTTTGCTACCTGAAAAACAAAAGCTGTCTTTCATCTCAGTGGTTCCCCCGACCTTTTCTCATCCCCGCGGACCTTTTTTAGTCCGAGGACCCCAAGTTCAGATCCGCTGCTCTATCTCAAAGTCATTCTCCACCCCTCTTTCGGACCGTCTCAATGTGGGCAAATGCACAAATTACATTGGGACCTTTTGTTATTTTGAACATATATTACGGACTCGCAATGCAACCTCGGTCATGTCCCTTTCCCGAGTTGGACATCCCAACATTTTCGCTACCGCGGACCGCATTTAGACCGAGGACCCCAAGTTGGGAACCGCTGCTCTATGTCAAGGCTTCGGACGGTATTAATGTGGGTAAATGCACGAATTACATTGAAACCATTTGACATTATGAACACAGCTTACGGCTTTCCAGTACTAGCTAGGTCCTGTCCCTTTCTTGAAGTTGACTTTCCAAAATTTTCTCCGCCACCGCCCCCTCATAGCCCGGGGACCCCATGTTGGGAGTCGCTGATCTACCTCAAGTTATATATCTGCCCCTCTTCCCCCTCCCCTTCCCTCCCCCCCCTCTCCTCCGTTCACACGCGGCTACACATCAAAGGTGAACAAAATAAAACGTGAAAGAGAAAGGGAGGGAGAGAGGGAGAGAGAGAGGGAGAGAGAGAGAGGGAGAGAGAGAGAGGAGAGAGAGAGAGAGGGGAGGGGGAGAGGGGGGGGAGAGAGGTAGAGGGAGAGAGAGGGAGGGAGAGAGAGAGACGAATGTAGTTCTTAGTACTATGAATGTATGTTCAAACTTTGAACCAAAAAATCTAGCGGGGTGACGGTTAACAGGTGACAGATAAAAGGGTGGCATACAGTCGAGATTCGCCTGTATACAGGGTGTAGGATAAATGGCGTACACTTACAACGGGGACGGGTAGAAAACCTCAAAACTAAGAAAAATGTATAAGGACCAAATTCTCGAGAATGAATAGGTACCGAGATATCATCGTAAGAAAAACTGTCAATTTGGGCAAGCATGTAGTCATGCTGTGAGAGGACCGAGGATCACAGGACATCACGTATGGCTCAGAAAAGACAAAGATAGCTAGCTCACTGCAATACCACGGACGACAGTGATAAACACTCAGCGCGCAGTATGCAGGCGTACTGTCATACTTTGTAGCCATTTCATACCAGTACGCCGTCAACACGGAAGGGGTAATAATATGGACTACACGTTACACGAATACTATGATATGTACTTGATCCTTGGTGCGTTTGATAACCGGGCCTACGCTGCAGCCAGGACTTATGCAGAAAGGTATCCAGCACGCCGCTATCCAGACAAAAATGTGTTTTGCCGGCTGGACCAGCGAATGAAAGAGCCTGGCAACGTCCTACCATATCTCGGTATCTATTCATTCTAGAGAATTTGTTTCTTATGCATTTTTCTTAGTTATGAGGTTTTCTGCCCGTCCCCATTGTTAGTGTGCGCAATTTTTCCCACACCCTGTATAAATAATTTTTATTGATTTCTTTGCGAGTGAAGCTGCAACGGTCATTCTAGTATATATATATATATATATACTATTTTAAATCAAGACAAAATAATTTGAAGAAGATTTGAGAATAAATAGTATTTAAACCAAGTTAATTTTTATTGTATGCCTTCTTGATATCCCATCTTTTTCTCAAATAAATAACTTTTTCCTGTACCCTTCTGTAGACGTAGTTATATATAACTGTCCATGAGCAAAGCAGTCGTTTGACAAATCAACACTTTCAACTTTAAAAGACTGCCGACTGCCTTGTCTAAGTCGTTGTGATCGAAGTCGAATTTGTAATCGTTCAGAGGACTTTGCAGCTCTTGTTGTGGCTATTCTCTTATATTTTATTGTCGGGATCTAAGAATGATCACCGCGGTCATTTTGGCATTATGCTTGTTTTAAAACGTTTCTTTAATTATTTGCTTAAAATAAATCCATAAAAGTAACATAGAGTATTAAAAATGGAAATTTTAAACCAATATTATGAATTTTTATCTAGATATATAATTTCGGAAACGAAAGAAGTCTACCTGAAATCAAGATTTATAATCTTGCAAACTTTGGTAGGCAATCGTAAATTAGAACTTATTCTGCACAAACAAACAAATTAAAAAATATTTTTGAGGAGAAGAAGCAGAGAAGATTATTGTTTCGTTATTACTGTATACCTTTTAAATCCCGGAACGGTAAATAATACGTTGCTATTTACGGCTATTGTTGTTCAACATTTGTTAAGTTATCATTTGAGATGATAAATCCGGAGTCTCTGCCGATGTTAAAATGGTTATTTTACCGAAGCCATGATTGAGTTATAGCGTAGTTATAAAACTACATTTAAGAGGATAAGGTGGCTTTCTGTAAATAGCAGACTAAAACATTAATTTTTATTGCGTCTACACGTGAAATGTTTTTTCAAACAAAAAATTCACAAATATAAACATTCCTATCATTATATATCACAGGGCACGCTAGTCGGCAATGTCATGAAAATCCGTTAGACATAGATTATAGTTATTGCTGAAACAGGGCCATCTAAGCCATGAAACCCGAAATTCGAATACTTGGACGCGAGCCGATAGCCGTAGAATTTAAAAATTCGGGATATATGACTTAATTTCGCAGAAAATGAAAATTATTCTTATATATTATTATGGAATTGATTTTAAACTATGACGTAAACATAGGATTACTTCATTATACTAACACACGAAATTTATTATAATGTAAAATGTATTTTAATGTTGTTTCGTAGTTTTTCGAGAATTTTTAACTCTTTTCAATTGTTAAATATGAGAGCGTCATACCTATTTCGCGATTTTTTAAAATCAAAATATGTGCTAAAGCCATGGATGATAATGCCATAATCTTAACACAAAATATCCTAATTTTTCCATAATTTTTAATCTATAGGATACTGTCTTAATGATGATTATTCTTATTGCTCATGCATTGAGATCTGAGACATGAAACTTGAAATAGGAAAATTTGGACAAAAGCCGATTGCCAGAGAATTTGAAATTACGGATAGTTGCCGTAATTACACAGAAAAATACAAATATTCTGCTCGTGGAATTTATTACAGGGTCCACGTGGCTAAAGTGCTGTTGCGCAGGAGATCGCTTTGGTTTATGGTTTTATATATATATATATATATATATATATATATATATATATATAGATTTTGATTTTGAAGATACGGGACAAACGACAAAATTCTCCAATAAATACGGGACAAATATGGGACACTTAAAAAATCTGAAACTATCTATTCTTGGGCTTTATAACATTTATAGCGGCATTCCCTATTTAAAGTAAAAAAATTAACAAAAAAACAATTTAAAACTGTATTCATATATTGTAAAATTAATCTATGGCTTCAAATACAGAGCATACAACTTTCAATTGAGGTTTCAGTTTACAAAATGTTTTATTTTAAAAGAGATTTATTTTATAACCATACAATGAATGATGTCCAATTATACATAATTTTTACATTTTTCCACTTTTTAGTTAAACAGTTTTGGACCAGGCAAAAATCTGTTCATGCTTATTGCCTCTTCAGGGTGGTGCATGCAAATAGGAAAATTTGGCAAATTGATTAATTATTTTTAAAAAGAGATATTAAAAAATAAATACGCATTGACTTATATTTCGAGAGTTTAAATTAGCATTTTACATTATAATATGAATTATAAAGATGACAAATCTTTAATAATACGTAGTTAACTTACATTTAGTAAAGTTTAATTGGAATTTAACATTAATTAAAAAAATTAACATGTTTATTTATAAATTTTACAAATTAATATTTTCTGATGATTTTGCATCTCTCAGTGATTATTAATTTTTAAGTACCTGCATACCGATGAAACTCGCATGACATATAAATTTATTAAACATTGTTAAATTGATTCCACTGTAGATATGTTCAGGCTGTTCCTGTCTTGGCTCTTAAGGAGCATTGTGAGGTGGAATACTGAGTACATACAAATACATAGTAATAATTGTTTGTAAGATTCGATTTTATGGAAAATATGTTACCACTTCACATGGCAAAGTTTCTTATTCCAATCTTCCATATTTGACTGGAGGTTTTTGTTCAGTGATTTTCTTCAGAATTGTCCTCTGATTAAACAACAGAGTACTATCATTTACTCTTAGTCCTCCTTTGTTGAGATAGGTGCAGGTTTCTTAGAGTTGTTCCCATGTCGGAACTTTAATAAATGGCATTCATGTGAAAGTGTTGAAGGGCTTCAGAGGTGAAATCCATTTCATAAGTTAATCTTAACAGATCTGATAGAACTTCTGACAGGAACTTACTTTTCACGCATTCAGAAACATTATTCCTACAAATAGTCGACTTTACACTTAAAGATAAAAAATTTGCTTCCGTTCTTTCTTAAACATAATCTGCGGTCTCCTGTAAAACTTTGATAACACTTTTTTCTCCTCCAATTTGCATGGTTTTTCTATTGAAAATACTCATCAGACTAAACCAAGAAACGAAACACTTAGCTCAATGGATCATTAATAAAGGTGAAATACTCCTTTAGCCAAACAAATTGTTTGGCTAAAGGAGTATTTCACCTTTATTAATCTTAGCCAAAGTTATTGAGCTACTATCAATTATCAATGGATCATTGAAAAATATTTCGAGGATTTTAGGAATGTTTCTTTCAGATAGAAAGTATGCTGTCAACGCGTCACACAGCTTTAGAATCCTGACTACTGCATTGGATAACGAAAGCCAGCGTGTTTTTTAGTGTGAGAGGATTGATTGATATACAATGCCAAAACTATTGCTAAAGTCTTTATCACTCTCTGTTCGCACCACAAATTAAAGAATTCTTGTGTGACTTTCGTTTCCTCAGACGACTCTGTAGGAATATGTTAACCTTCAGTTGCTTCAGGTTCCAGTTACCTGATCTTTAACCTTACATTTTAAAAATTAGGATGAGCTACTATGTCCCCACTTTGGATTGAGTTGCGAATTTTTATTGTTGAGTGTTACAAGGAAGGAAAGGGTATACTGGCACGCATAATGTGAGCACATAAGCTGAGCAGGTTACTATAAAATACAAAGTAAAGCGCTTTTACTATTTGTTTAAAATTCAACACACACATATATAATATATATATATATATATAAGGTGCTTGCATTTATCTCACCTCGAAAAACTTTAAATTTTCAGAGAGATATTTCATTATTAGAAATATTTTTTTAATTCATAATATTTAGCCTCTGTATCAATTTTCGTTTATTCCTTATGGAAAAATATTGGAGTAAAACATTTCCGACCTGCATAAATCGCAAATTTGTATCTCCCTATATAACGCTATATGCACTGGTGGTGTAGTGGTTAGCGTGTCGGCTTTCTATTGCAAAGTTCGGGGGTTCAAACCCCTCGAATGGAGGTTTTATTAAAAAAAAAAAAACTATCATCAGTGCCTGGCAGTAGGCAGCAGTACTGTCAGTATGGTATAGAGCCGAAAACAAATGATGTTGGTTGGGTCTATATCCAATACAGCTGTAGGCGTGATCAGGACGATTTGAACGGCTACAGTACTGCGATGTGGAAAGCAAGAGGGAAACTACCACATTACAATCCCTAGTAAAGATTATATGGTTGGACAATATGAGTTCTCTCGAGGTAAAACAATCCGGAGGTAAAATAGTCCCCCAATCGGATCTCCGGGCGGGGACTGCCTTGAGGAAAACATTTGTCGAAAGTAAATTACGAATAGAGACTTGGAACGTAAGAACTATGAGAAAGGCAGGAAAGCTAGAGAACTTGAAAGAAGAAATGAGAAGAAATAGAGTTGACATTATAGAGCTAAGCGAAACTAGATGGGAGGGAGAAGGACAGTTCGACTCGGAAGAATTCACGGTAGTTTATTCTGGAGGAAATAGTGGGGAAAGGGGAGTAGCTCTGGTACTTAGGAAAGATATGATGAAAAGCGTGACAAAGATAATAGCAACGAACGATAGACTGATGGCAATAAAGCTAAAAGCAGTCCCAGTGGACATGCTGATAATCCAGGTATATATGCCAACGTCAGCTCATGACGATGAAGAAATAGATGAGATCTATGAGCAAATTAATGAAATTTACGAAGAAGACGGAAGAGGAAAGGTAAACTGCATAATAATGGGAGATTGGAACAGCATAGTCGGAGAAGGACAGGAAGAAAATGTTGTCGGGCAATACGGACTTGGGAAGAGAAATCGAGGAGGGGAGAAACTCGTAGAATTCTGCATCAATAATGACCTTGTAGTGACTAATACATGGTTCAAAAACCATAAACGAAGGTTATACACATGGAAAAGCCCAGGAGATAGAATGAGATGCCAAATAGATTACATCCTTGTAAAACAAAGATTTAGGAACAGCATAAAGAACGCCAAGGCATTGCAAGGAGCAGACATTGATTCAGATCACAGCCTTCTAATACTTGACGTGAGTACAAAGCTCAAACAAATAAGAAAAACGAGAAGAGAAAGACAGACCTGGGACCTAGAAAAACTGAAAGAAAGGCAGGATGTAGTCAGCATGAAGTTGGAAGATAACCTAAGAAAGTTGGAAAACAAACCGAAGACCGTCGATATAGAATGGGATGAAATTAAAACCAGTATCAAGGATACCTTGGATAAAGAGATTGGAAAACAAGAGAAGAAAATCAGAAAACCATGGATCACTAAGGAAATGCTGGAGAAAATGGATGAGAGACGAAAATGGAAAAACGTTAACAGTGAAGAAGGTAGAGCCAACTATAGGCGTATAAACAATGAGTTGAGAAGGGTAACAGATAAAGCTAGAGAAAATTGGCTAAAAGGAAAATGTGATGAAATAGAACAAATGGAGAAATTAGGACGGTACGATATGATGTACGCTAGGGCACTGGAATTAGAGGCTAAGAAGTCTAATGGAATTTGTGGTAAAGGAATTATGAATACGGATGGGAAGATAGTCTCAGAAACAAAGGATGTAGCACAGGTATGGGAAGAATACATTAAGGAATTATACAGCAAACAGGCAGGAGCGGCAAAAATAGAACTGGAAAATGAGGAAAACATTGAAGAAGACAACTTAGGACCAAGTATTATGGAGAGCGAAGTAGAAAAAGCGATAGTGGAACTTAAGAAGGGGAAAGCCACGGGCAGCGATGGAATACCGGCTGAGATACTTCAAGTCATAGGATCAGAAGGACTAAAAGCGATCACGAAATTAATTAATAAGATTTACGACACGGGAGAGTGGCCTCAGGATTTCCTAGAAGTAACAATGATCCCTCTAAAGAAGAAGCCAAAGGCAATGCAGTGTAAAGATTACAGAACTATAAGCCTTCTGTCACACACATCGAAGATCATCACGAGGATTCTTAATAAAAGGCTGGAGAAAAAGGCAGAAGAAATAATAGGGGAAGATCAATTCGGTTTCAGAAAAGGACGAGGAACTAGAGATGCTATAGGAGTAGTTAGAATCATATCAGAAAGGGCAATAGAATACAGTCAAGATATCTGCGCATGTTTCGTAGACTGGCAGAAGGCCTTTGATAGAGTAAATTGGGTAAAGTTGATGAAGATATTAAAGGATATAGGTGTAGACTGGAAAGACAGGAGACTGATTAGGAATCTATATTTGAATCAAGTTGTAAAGGTCAGGTTTGAGAATGTGGACACCTGCGGAATAAATATCGGTAGAGGAGTAAGACAAGGCTGCTGCCTATCGCCAACCCTATTCAATATATATGGAGAAAGTCTAATGCAAGAAGCTTTAGAAGGCACAGGGGATTTCAAAATTGGAGGAAGGATTATAAGAACAGTAAAATACGCAGATGATCAAGTACTTCTAGCAAGAAAGGAAGAGGAGCTACAAAAAATGATAAATAGACTAGTGATAACAGGTAGAAAATACGGTATGGAAATAAATACAGAAAAATCCAAGGTCATTCGAATATCGGGTAAAGAAGAGAATCTGAACATAACTATTGGGGGAAAGCCATTAGAACAAGTTTCAGAATATAAATACCTTGGAAGTATCATAACACGAGAGGCAAAATGTACGGATGAGATCAAAACTAGAATAGGAAAAGCAAAAGCGGCTTTCAGGAGAAAGAAACAACTACTTGCAGGGAATATAAGGGAAGATATCCGCAAGAAGTTGATAAAATGCTACGTATGGAGTATAGCATTGTATGGGGCAGAAACATGGACGCTAAGGAAAAATGACATAAAATACTTGGAAAGCTTTGAAATGTGGACTTGGAGGAGAATGCTGAAGATAAAATGGACAGATAGGATGAAAAACGATGAAGTGCTACGAAGAATAGGAGAGAAACGAATGATTATACAGACTATCAGAAAGAGGAAGGCTAACTGGGTTGGACATTACCTGAGGAGAGAGAGTATGATTAAAGACGTGTTAGAAGGAAAACTAGATGGGAAAAGGGAAAGAGGTAGGAAAAGGTTTCAGCTGATAGACGATTTGAAAGGGAAAGAGAGTTATCAAGATATAAAGAGGACAGCGGAAAATAGGAGTATATGGAGAACCAGGTTTAACCATGAATAATCACGGACCTGTCTACGGACAGATTACCTATGATGATGATATAACGCTACTTCTGACCGCGAGGATGGGCTTGACTAGCAGTAAAAGGCGTGTGAAAAGTTCCTGTGCCTACATTGGTGAGGCAAATTGGATTGGAATTAAAACTACTTTTTGTACCCGCTCTCTACCCGCACCGTTGCCTTTTGTGTCCGAACCCGACACGTACCCGTATGGAAGCACTCTATACCGACCCGACCCGCAACCTTCGCTGCGGGTATGCAGGCCTCTACAACAATTACGACCACTTTACATGAAGATCTACATGTATTTTACAATGCTCCTTTGTTTCAACTCGGAAACCGCTGGACGTATTTTGATGAAATTTGGTATTGGGGAGTTTTGCTAAAATTAATTGACCGATTCCAGTTTTGGTTGAAATCGGACAAATATTACGACCACTTTACATGACCTACATGGAGTTAACAATGTTCTTTTGTTTCAACTCGGCGACCGCTTTGACATATTGTGATGAAATTTGGTATTGGGTAGTTTTACTAAAATTGGTTGACCGATTCCAATTTTGGTTAAAATCGGACAATAATTACGACTACTTTACTTGAAGACCTGAATGTATTTTCAACGTACCTCGCTTGCTTCTCGTTAAATTCTAATCTGAGCGAAAAATATTGAGAACATTGTGAAATCTCAAAGAACGCATTTGGAAACTACGACATGTAGTATACCTTTCCAATCTTTTTTTGCTTATAGTTGGTAGTATAGAGATCAGTGTATAGTAGGGACCTGCGAATCACTAATTCTCCTGCGAATCGAATCGGCAATTTAGAGTAGAATTCGAATTAAATTTCGAATCGAATCAGGCAGTCACTTACATAGTGATGCATATACTTTTGTCTACATAAGTTCATGTATGTGTGCTTGTTGAGTATTAAATGTATGTTGGGATCTACAGGCCTAATGTTACTGATTGATATTGTGGCGAAAACTTTTGAGTGAAAGTTTAGTTACTGGACAAATTAAGTTATTATAGAAGTATTTTGTCTTATTCGTTTAATATGTTCAGTGATCTCACCCGACCTTTAGAAAAACTGTAGAATATAATTGCAATGCATATTAAACTAAAGCGAACTTAAACTTAAGCAATAAAAATACATACTTTTAGTTTAATAACTTGAATCAGTGCAAACCACGTTATGAAATGCAGTTTAAGATTTTAACGAAGTTCAATAATGTAAATTAAATATTCATTCATGCCATGCATAAACGTTCTGGCTATCTCTTTAAAACTATCTTTTGAAACTATCTGCCCATGGGTCTTGTT
This sequence comes from Tanypteryx hageni, assembly GCA_028673005.1. Classification (NCBI taxonomy): domain Eukaryota; kingdom Metazoa; phylum Arthropoda; class Insecta; order Odonata; family Petaluridae; genus Tanypteryx; species Tanypteryx hageni. Next base: position 236,708,223 of record CM054113.1, on the reverse strand, counting down.
ATTCCGTAACAAATAAAATGAAGCAAAAGTTAAAAAGGAAAATAAAATAATTATTTCAAATAATTAACCATAAAAACATACCAAAGAGTGCATGTATTAACTGCGTATGTAAAGACTCCACTGGTTTTAATCTGGTTAACATTACGGAGGTAAAAGTTAAAAAGAAAAATAAAATAATTATTTCAAATTATTAACCATGAAAATATACCAAAGAGTACATGTATTAACTGCGTATGTAAAGACTCCACTGGTTTCAATCTGGTTAACATTACGGAGGTAGATATAAATCGAATTTTTTAAACGTTGTTTTGAATTTTCTATATTATGATTAAACATGTCAAAAAAGTAGTTACAAATCATCGCATTTACTTACCTTCTTATCAGATGTGATAATTAAACAAAAAACTTCTAATTAAACAAATATAGTGAGCCAGCCTACTGCATTGATTTATTTGAAATATACTAGTGTATTACTTCACTTCATACGTATACTCAACAAAAGTAGGCAGTGGAAATATACCTGGATGTAGGGGGCATGAGCGATAATCGGATTTAACGAATCGACCTTCTTAATTTCGAATCGAATCATTTACCCGATTCGCAATCGAGTCGAATCTCGAAGCTTCGCAGGTCCCTAGTCTATAGTTATTTACATCACTAAATTTTCCTCCTTTATGAATGGGTTTTATAATAGCGGCTTTTAAATTGTCTGGAACTGTGCCATATTGAATGCTGTTGTTTATTATTCTTGTTATTATAGGGATCATAACTTTGTTCTCTTTAATGTCTTTAGTTCTAATGTTATCTATGGCTGCTGCTTTATTACTTAGGTCACTGACTATTTTGGTTATTGTATTTTCCGTAGCCCAAGATATATAAATACTGATTTGTTTGGAAAGATGGTTCATCCTGCTTTGTTTCAAATTACAATTCAGTTTCAGATTTGTTATTTGAGTGGTAAATTTTTCAGCAAGTTTATCTTCTAAGTCATTGTTATAGTTAATTATTAAGTTATCTGAATTTGTGAATTTGCATTTACCCGTTATTTTGCCAATTTCTTGCCATACTTTTTATCTTTATTTATATTAGAGAATCTGCATTTAAAATAATTGTTTTTTGCTTTTTTAAGTTCTGATTGTACTCTATTCCTTATACATTTATGCTGATCTTTATATGTCATATTAGTTGGATTGCTTTTCCACTTTCTGTAATATTTATCTCTAGTTTTTATTTCTTCGATTAGTTCAGCTGTCATCCAATCCTTTTTTAGTTGTAGATAAGTAGATTCATTTGTTACAGTTGATAATGCATAGATTTTTGTTAAACTCCATGTTTACATTCTCATATAGTTTGTTGGGATCATTTTCATTTAAGAGATATTCCCAATTAAATGATTCCATTTTAGCTTTGACTTTGAAATTGTCAAGGTAAGTTATTTTTTCTTTCTTTTGGTTAGTTACATATCTGTTACAATATTTTAGATTAAACCAATGATTTTATGGTAATATATTTTAGAATGTATTATTAGTGCTTCAGGAGTAGAAATTAATCCTTTGTAGTAGATATGGTCAATACAAGAGCTAATTACTTGAGATCTAACTATTTCCTCTCTGGTGTATTCTTTAATCATTTCTGCAAATCCGTGGTAAGCCCAAATATCTCTATATTTTATACTGTTTGCATCTTTTACTTTTATATTTGTTCATATAATAATAATATATGTAATGAAAATAATATATAATAGTTTTACACTTTTTGTGCGCTTTATAAAAGTTATTTACTTAAAATGTTCTTATTATTTGTTTTATTATTACTATTTCTGTTCTCCGTGCCTTTGTTTTCATTCCGCTTTTGTTCCGTAAGCGAATCCTCTCTCCCCTTTCCCTCCCATAATGCTTCACTGTCGCCCCTGACACTGCTCCTCGTATCTACTCTGCTTTCTATGAGGCCGCCATCTGTGAGACGAACACTGAACCTCTCGCCCCTTGTATATTTCGCACTAGCGTAGGAATGCGTTATCTTGAGAGCGCGGAAAGCCGTTTGATCGATTAAACCTGTTTTTCTTCTGTTTTGATTATCTTGTACTTTGACGACCATAGTAAACAGGTTACAAGACTGCGGCTCTATTTATAGCACCACCATGAAATAGTAAGAATAGCGCTGAATTAATTATTTTAGCGTAATTCTTGATTCAAGAAATTTCAAATATTAAAATATGCGTAAAATAAGTAAAGACGTTTGTTCTTTCAGGAACTTACATGATTTATTCCATGAAAATATATTTGTGGATTTTTTCTTAGGTTACTGACATATTCAATATTGGAATATATATAATTTTAATATACCGTATGAAATTGGTTTTAACACAATTTTAAATTTATTTAAAATACAGGTGATTAAGTGTTGTAGTCTTAAACTCCAAAGGAATTAAGTATGATGTTTTCTTTAGGCCGTTTCTCTGAGACTATTTTATCGATGAACATTAGAGAATGACAATTCTTCCGTTACGAGATGCTTCGTTCCAATTATGGACAGTGGACACTTTCCAACGATGTCCTATCCAATAAAACAAAAAGCTAATATGGCAAGAAGGAGCTAAACTATTGGTTAATGGAGCAAATCTTTAATCCTTTAATTAATATTTTACGAATAAGGTGAACACTGGCCAGAGGGGCCGTCCTCATGATACCAATACTACGTAGAGCACTCTTAATCGAAGTGGGCACAACATAATTGAAACGTTCAAACGAGAAATATCCATCTTCAATATTTAGCGCGTTTCATTTTATGTAAGCGCTTATGTTTTCGCAGTTTGTCCTTCTGTGCAGTCAATTTAATTAAAATAGCAAGTAAACGGTAAGAGATATAAGATTGAAGTTTGCAGGGTCTATGTTATATGTGATACAAGTTATTACGCTACCAAAGAATGGTTTTGAAGGAATATGTCGGCGGCAGGGAGCGCCTTCAAAATTTTCAAATTAATATTCTGAGCAAAAGGGTTTAGAGAGAATGTTATTATTTTTCATTTTTTTGGTGTGACTTTTATTCCATCAATAACACTGCAAAGGAACTTCTTTTAAACATCGGTGGATAGCAGGGGATGCCTTCAAATTGAGATTCTGAACGAATGGTTATTGATAGTAAGTTAATATTTACAGAATTTGTGTGACCTTTAATACCATTAATAATACTGCAGAAAAAAGTTTTAAAAAATCGGTGGACGGCAGGAGGGGTGGCGGCTACAAATTTTCAAATCAAGATCTGAGCAAATGGTTATAAATAGGAAGTTAATTTTTTAAATTATTTATCTTATAAATTTCTTCGTCATATAATTATATTACTAAGTTTATAAAGAATTTATTTGTAATAGGTGAATGGATGGACTTCTATAAAAAACCTATTCCTGATCATTTTTACAGCAAATGAGAAATGTACAGGAAATTGATGTCGAATTAGAGTGTCATAAGAATATTTTAGATACTAATAAAAGGCAATGTATGTGTGTGTGTGTGAACAGCATATCGCGAAAACCAAGAAACTTAGAGTTCTTAAACTTATACACTTACTAATGGAACCATGAGGATGTGCACCTCAGGGCCATAATTATGATTTTTGGTGAGAGCGGTGGAGGAAGTGGAGGGGGATGCTATTTCCCAAAGATAACACGTAAAAATCGATTTTTCGACTCGCAGGCTTTTACTCTTTTGTAAATTCAAATTAGGAATAATTGACCTACCATCTTCGGACCTGGACCGTTTTAAAGAATAACAAATAAGGTTTCATATTCGTATTGTCACATTTCAACTATGATACTAAATCACTCAAGTTCTAGGTTTAAATCATATTTATTGGAAAAATTTAAGATTTTTAACGATATATTGCCTTGCTGACCGAGCCATTGTTAAACATCGAGATTGTATTTTTGCCTTAATCCTTATACTCATTATCATAGGTATGTATTCTGTCCGTAGAGAGCTCCGTGATTATTCATGGTTAAACTTGGTTCTCCGTATACTCCTATTTTCCGCTGTCCTCTTCATATCTTGATAACACTTCCCCTTTCAAATCGTCTATCAGCTGAAACCTCTTTCCATTTTTTCCATATAGTTTTCCTTCTAACACGTCTTTAATCATACTCTCTCTACTCAGGTAATGCCCAACCCAGTTTGCCTTCCTCTTTCTAATAGTCTGTATAATCATTCGCTTCTCTCCTACTCTTCGCAGCACTTCATCGTTTTTCATCCCATCTTTCCATTTTAATTTCAGCATTCTCCTCCAAGTCCAAATTTCAAAGCTTTCTTAGTATTTGATGTCATTTTTCCTTAGCTTCCATGTTTCTGCCCCGTACAAAACTATACATTATTCATAAAATTTTATGCACTTCTTGCGGATATCTTCCCTTATATTCCCCAATAAGTAGGTTTTTCTTTCTTCTGAAAGCCGCTTTTGCTTTTCCTGTTTTAGTTCTGATCTCATCCGTACATTTTGCTTCTCTTGTTATGATGCTTCCAAGGTATTTATAGTCTTAAACTTGTTCTAAAGGCTTTCCTCCAATACTTATGTTCATATTTTCTTCTTTCCCTGATATTCGAATGACCTTGGATTTTTCTGTATTTATTTCAATACCGTATTTTTTACCTGTTATAACTAGTCTATTTATCATTTCCTGGAGTTCTTCTTCCTTTCTTGTTAGAAGTACTTGCTCAACCGCGTATTATACTGTTCTTATAATCCTTCCTCCAATTTTGAAATCTCCAGTGCCTTCTAAAGCTTCTTGCATTAGACTTTCTCCATATATATTAAATAAGGTCGGCGATATGCAGCAGCCCTCTCTTACTCCTCTATCGATATTTACTTCGTAGGTATTCGCATTCTCCAACCTGACCTTTACAACTTGATTCGCATATAGATTCCTGATCAGGCTCCTGTCTTTCCAGTCTATACCTATATCCTGTAATATCTTCATCAACATTACCCAATTTACTCTATCAAAGACCTTCTGCCTTATACTATCCTTATACTATACTAGCGTAATTGCCCGTCAAATATGACGGGTATGCGATAATTAAGTATTAGGTTGAACTTGAATTGAAAATTAATGAAACCAACTTTTATGGGCATAAAAAAGTAAACAATAAATATAAATTCACATAAATGAATGTTACGGAGAATAAATATAGTTTTGGATGAATATAAATTGTTTGTCAAAGAAATGCAGTACGCTATACAATTCTTATACGCCCAAAATTATTTTTAACTTTTTAATTTTGTCTCTCAATTTCTCTCTCTCCCACTCTGCAAATATTTCCGTTAATCGGGTGGATTCCAGAATACACGAATTGAAAGTCCTTCCCAAAGAAGCATTTTAAAATGACTTTTACCGTTAAACACACGAGAGTACACTACGACTGCTACTATATATATATATATATATATATATATATATATATATATATATATATATATATATATATATATATAGGATGATACTAATGTTTAGGCACTTCCTGATGGCCTGGAGAATAAATTTTTTATGAAAGTAGGACTATGTGCAAAAACGACTAGAAAAATCGAGAACATCAATCAAGTGCAACAATGCGGCCGCTAACAGTTTGCACTTGTTTAAACAAATCTTTAAGGTTTATGTATTTCTAAATTTGCTACGGAGCTGACATTTTTTGAAAGGTGGAATTTGTAAAAAAACGAAATAGGGATTATAGAAATTTTAATATTTTAATTTGTTTGACTGTTAGAAAATCTTAAAATTTAAATAAATAGATACATGTTTAGGTACTACGGGGCGAACTAGGAAGCTGAAATTTTAAGTCATTTAGAGGTTAGTGCAAATGCACAAATAAACATTTGGATATCTCCATGAAGTTGTTATTGCGTCCGTTATAAATTTTTAATACTTAAACAATTAGATAAATATCATTTCACTTCTAGATGTTCTACAACTTTAAAATTTGGCGGAAATGTGTGGCATTGGTACCCCGCAATAGACAAAGTATAATATTGTTAAAATTGCATATTTTAGGGATTGTTTTACTTGAATATTGTTCCATATGGAAAAAAACGAAAATTGGTGCAGAGGTGAAATCTTTTGGATTAAAAAAATATTTCCAATGATGAAATATCTCTCTGAAAAATTATTGTTTTTCAAGGTGAGTTGAAATGTTTGCAGGATTCAAGCACCAACTACTTGTGCATGTATAAATATAAATCTAGAAAGTATAGGATTTGTAGATGATAAGTCTAAGGTTTCTTCATGTTCTACACCAATGTTTTTCAGGCCACATTTCGTCGTGGCCGCATCTGCGGCAACCAGCCAAGTCCTGGCGGCCGCACTGTTAAATTTAGGGTAAAAGTAATACTTAGTTTTTTGAAAAAAATCCGAAATAATTTATCTATATAAAATAACAATACACTATAATATTAATAAACTTTTATTCTAATAATTTACATTATTTGAAAACATATTGGGAAATATATGTTGAAATCACAGTTAGTAAGAATACACGTAAAAATTCGTAAAAAAAGCAAATATATTTTCAATTATAGCAACTTGTTTAAAGGAAAACTAACTACAGTTATTTCTTCCAAAGCAAGTCGCATTGCCGCCTCAAGTTTTCTATCAGTGAGGAGGCTGTATCGAAATTTCTTTTATGAAATGAAGGGCACTGAATGACCTTCCGCACATCACTGTTGTTGGAAACAAGCTAAAAATTAGAACAGCAGTAAGAGCAACGTCTTTATAATGCCTCGAGTGTTTGTATAGATCACACCAAAAACTTTCAATAGCTGTACTATCATCATAAAATACACTTTTCAGGTGTTCGTCTCTCCGAAGTTCCATTTATGCGAACTTTATGCAGCTCCAATTGCATTCTATACCTGGAAACGATGAAAGTTTGCTCTGCATTGCAATAAGATTTTCCTGGTTGACTTCTCGAAATGGTAAAGACAAATGACACTTTCTTTGTGAAAAAATCCGACCCCTGAAATCTCTCATTCAATTCATCACATAGTGCTTCAAGATACTTAACTATTTCAAGTTTTATTTTAGTCGTGACATTATCCGATATTTCTGCGAGAAACGCATTGAGACAAGGAAAAATGGATAGATCGTTCTCGTTTTCCACCTGAGTGACTATTTCAGCTGTAGTATTTTTGAGTGTATCAATTATGAAAAGGGTATCGATAATTGACAACCTTCTGTTTTGAAGCTGTCGATTTACAGAACTAAGCATTGGTAAAAAGTCTTTTAAAAATAAGATGCAACAATGTATAGAAAGTTGCTGTAACTGTAGGGCTAAATTATTATATTTTTGGATCAACGCAGTTATAACTTTATCAGAAATTTCACACAGTCTCTGCACACTTGAATCAAAACTTATACAGCGGATGTTAATGTAGTTAAGTAGTACGTTATGCTTTTCATCGGTAGTGGGGCATAATGATCCAAAACTATTGGAAAGACATTATAAATGCTTATAATGAAAATAAATATAACTAAAGTTTTCATATCGAATACAAAATCGAAAGTTAACCCTATAACAAATCACATTCCCGTATTTATTTTGAAAATATACATAGAACTTGTAAATACACCTCCAATCGTCAATGATTTCCATAAAAATGTACTCCACATCCTACATGAAATATTCTCCACACACTGCTTTAAATTGATATGCGACAATGTATGAGTCCTATGAGAAATATTGTTATATAATAAGAATACCACGCCGCTCTAATCGTCGTTCGAAATTTAGCACAAAGCAAAGAATTGGATAGAAAGGAAATCTAGAAACAGGTACCATTTTGGAACCGTGCCTTGTTCCGGAACAGGGACATTTCCTTGTTCTACTTTAAGTTGAATTATTTGACTAGATTTAATATTAAAATTCTACAATAGACAAACCCGAAAATACATTTTTCAATGAAGCATTTTTGTGCCATTAAAATATTTAATCTCTTCAATGACATTAAAATGGTCGCAGTTGAGAAACGCCGTTCTCTACTACATGAGACTAGAGTTATACAAATCTAAAGCTTCCGCTCCGATTGGGAAACTTGTATTTATCCGCCAACACGCCCATGCGCTGTAAAATCTAAATTATTAGGAAATAATTCGGTGAATCAAAAATTTGATATTTCCGTGGCATCACTTCCATAAATCGTAAAGAACACCTCTGCGCAGCATATATGCACGCATTATGCGCGCATTTTTCCTATCTTGTAGTTTAGTTAATTAAACAAATTTTGAACAACAATAGCAGTAAATGCCAATGTATTATTTAGCGTTCTGGAATCACGCGTTGCTAAAAAAATAAATTAAGCCTTTATAAATCTCATTATTTTTTGGTATTTTAGAATTTTTTAGATGTTGTTATGGTACCACTTGAGAAAAAGAACAACGCAAAATCTTGTAAGGATTACAGAACTCTAAGTTTAATTTCTAATACAGCTAAAGTTCTAGGCAGAAAAATAACCAAAAGAATAGAAGGTAAAATAGAAAAGAGGCTGCAAGATAATCAGTTTGGTTTCAGAAGAGGAAGAGGGACAAGATATGCTATAGGATGTATGAGGATGATGATATAAAGAGCGTAAGAAGTCAATAAGGATATGTACTTTTGTATTGTAGATTGGAAGAATGCTTTTGACCGAGTGAAATGGGATAAAATGTTCGGTATTTTAAATGACATATGTGGTAAAATAATTTACGAAACCAAAGAGAGGGGGAGAGAGGGAGAGAGAGAGGAAGGGAGGGAGGGAGGGGAGAGGAGGGAGTGAGGGAGGGGGAGGGGGAGAGAGAGGAGTCTAAATTGCTGAGCCACCATAATATAAGAGAAAATAATTTTGTTTTCAAAGCAAATACATTAATATTCGATTATACCCAGGCGAATTTTATGGAAAGCACTCTGTTTGAAGATATAAACGTAGAGACTTAAAACTTGGTGTACATATTAAAGAGACGTTGATGATATGCACCTCGGTGTTAGAACTTTGATTTCTTGGGGAGGATGGAGGTAGTATAAAATTTGAGTTTATATTTAATTTATTCATATCAATTAAAGGGGAATATTGGTCATTTACCTTGAGAATACCTTGAATGTGGATGAAAATATTACCGAGTGTTGTGTTCATGAATTATTCCAAACTCTAAACCCAGGGCAAAGCCCGGGCAGTTACGCTAGTATAAAATAAAAAGTAATAATTTTCTTTAATGTAATGTTTCATTAAAGATGTGATTATTGCTTCACAGACTTCTGGGATGATTTTCGAGATTTGTTGCTAGGACGCTCTTGATAAACTTGTATAAGAATCTACAGTGGCCAGGAAACGAAATTCCCAGTCTCATGAGACGGAATGGCTGCTCGTTGTAGTGCGTCCTGTTTGGATATTATAGGTGATATTACATTTAGTAATATGCTCAAGTCCTCGGACATACGCAGGAAGTTCTTAAATCCAAATATGTCCTCCACTCCCAATTCCCTCAAGATATCTGACACACTGCTTCTTTTAATGAGGTATGGTCGCATCCACATACTCCTCCTCTTGTTTTCCGAGGTTAGTACCACGCGACCATGGTAAGCACAAACGCCCAATCCTCTTAATCTTGATCCATTTGTGAACTTTAAAGTCGATCGACAATCTCTTCAGATGCTCCGCTTCTGACACTTTACAAGTTAATATGTGTGGACACAATGTTAATGTCAATCCAATTACCATTTACAAAAAAAGCACACCGAACAGACACAAGGGAGGGGAGGAGGGAAACCCGGTGCCAGCATTAGCCTACTCTTTATGAAGAGCACCAAGGGGGCCAACTGCTTAACGTCCATTCCGAAACGGGTGGCAGAGTGGTTCGAGTGTTAGCCTTCCACGTGGCGGTCCCTGGCTCTAATACGGCGGGGGTCTGATTTTTAGCCTACTTTCCAGAATGGAAATAGGCTTATAGTTTCGTCGTTGTGTCTATCTGTCTGTCTGTCCGTCCCATTCTATTAACTTTTGGACCAATGGAGCAATTTTAATCACACTTAGTGGAAATATCTTGCTACTGGGGCCGAGCACACTAAGATAGTTTGTGTTACGATGATTGAAAGTCCAGGGTTCGATTTCAGCAACTGTCCTTCCCATTTGAATTACGTGGGAAATCTGAACTCCGCTGTGCAGGGTAATTTTCTTTTGTTCTTTAAATATCTTAGAATTGTAATATCGGTGCGGGATTTGTGATATTCTCAGAGGAAAGTAATGGAGATTCTAATTTATATCATAAGCATAACTTATCGATCGTATTTTTTCTCGTAAATACCGGCGTTTGTGATGTTTTTATCGCTCAATACGAGAGTGGTGCCATTCCAACGACTATTGTCGGACTAGGAATCGGTATAGTCTAATTCATACACGCGTTATTTATGCAACACAAATACGCGTGATCAATTTAGTCTTACTTTTGAATGTATTTGTAATATTTTATAACGCTAAATTGTGGAATTTGGGAACACAAATAGTAACGCATACGCGGTGATTTTAATGCTATTAAAGCCAATATAATTAATGGCTGCACCACGTTTAAATGAAATAATTGTGGAAAATAGGCATCATAAGTTGGATCATCTTGTTATGTATACGAGTTTCTTTGATACTTGGAGCCTTTCTGCGAATATTAGTGTAAATGCTCAGGTTTATTAAAGAATGGGCATTTTTAGGTATTACAAAAATTTTATGCATTCATATTCACACTTTTCTTTATTACTTTCTTCATATACGTAGTATAGGGGAAAGTATTGTATTCATGAAAAAAATCCACTTCGAGATTTCAACGGAAATACACGTTTTGAGGTCCCGTGAACACGTTTTGACCATTTTCTCGATGATGTCTGTGTGTGTGTATGTGATAATGTTTTAAAACGATGATAGTTATTGGAGTTGACTGCATTCAAGTTTGTACGATGGAATTTTGAGGTCGTAAAGCAAATTTGTGGTGCAAAAATTCTTGTTCTTAAGACCGAGAGTTCGTAAATAGGATTTTTTAAATCGGGATTTTATTGTAATCTGCTACGATAGTTTGGTGATAGAATATCAGCCCGGCGAGTTGAAGATCGGGGTTCGATTCCCGGTCATAGAATTTTTCCAGTTTCAAAATTATTCCCAAAATCGACGTTTATTTTAATACATTTTATTAGGCTTGATAGGTTTCGACGTTTATATTTCTTAACTAGTATGGAAAGGTGTACTCCATGTCGGATTACACCGAGCTTTCAAATGCGTTCTTTGAGACAGACAAAATTTTAGTAAAATTCCCCAATAGTACCAAACTTCCTCAAAATACGTCCAGCGATTCCTGAATTGAAACAAGTAAATTGTAAGCTAAATGATGGTCTTCATGTAAAGTGGACGTTATTGTAGTACTGTACTTATCCTACATCCAAATAATTGAAAATTGCAATTTTATGATTCCTTGCACAAATTTAGAAATGACACCTGGCGGCGAAATGGTCGCGGCAAAACGGCTGTGGTGAAACGGCTGCGGCGAAAAGTCCTAGACCCATTCTTGAGTACGTGTGCTGGTTTGGCGTGAGTTTGTATCTTAGTTTAAACTTTTAAAACAATTTCATTATTTTGTGAAATATTTCTCGCGTTTGATGTAGAATAGCGAGCAACCAGCCAGCCATTCAGTGGCCAGTTTATATCGTAGCCGTCGAAATTCTAACTCGTTCCAGTTATTGTTGTATCAGACGCACGCTCGAGAACTATTATTAGCAAATTAATTGCCGAAAATGGCTGAGGGTTCCCTGTTAGAGAGGTGTTTAGTTGGTTCGGCGACACTCAAGCATTGTTTAAAGAAAAAGGCGGAGAGGCGGATTTAGAAAAGGCGGCGGAAGATAGAGGAAGAGAATCGTGATGTGATAGAGGTAAATGTAGAAAAAATAAAAAGAGGAATGCTTGGTTAAATGCTAAATTATTACACCTATTCACATAATATATTGTTGCACGTATCCTGATTTTCTTCGCTCATTGCGAAGGCCATTATCCTCTTTAATTTCCATTAATCGTAATTGATTACAATTCAAATTAATTGTCATGTTGATGCTGCAAAGTGTATCTTTTTTAAAGTGGTATTGATTTTATTTTGGGAGTCAATGTTGCGAGCGATGGTTTTCCCTTATTTCTCAACATCAATCGCTTCATGTTACGCATGCGTTGCAGCAGTAGATATTTAGAGGGTTTGATAGTCGAAATTAACATGTACTTTCATTGTTTTGATTTTAAGTTAAATGAAAATGTCATTAGGAGTTTCTTACATAACTAAATATTCCTATAACTGAGAAGGAGAGGACACGATAGTGAGAACACGGATTTTTATGTAACTTGGTAGGTGTATAGCTCCGTATTCCAGGATTACTGCAAACCCCCATTTTGGGCGTATACGGCCGATTGTTTTTTTTCCGAAAAATGCAATTAAATATTGCAATTTCTCGCCAACTGGTATATCTTAATGCACGCATAATTGATTTAGTATTTGTTGGAGATGTGCATAAAGTGGGTGGTGCGTTCGAAAGGTGAGGGCGTGAGTTCGATTCCATTTTGGGTAGCTTTCATTCTTCCTCCTTTTACAAACCCTTTTTCGTATTAAAATTTAACTGGGCAGCCGAGTTCATATTTTTATTTTTTTTCTATGTGGTTAGGTGGTGGTCCCGATTTTTTTCAAGTCATTCAATGCACGATTTTCTCAACAATGTTAAAATTATTAAATCGCATATTCTCCATTGATCTCGGCACACGCTACATCCTATATTAATGCTTATGACATGGAAAGGATCTCTGAAATTATTTTTGCGAAGACTTCCTCCGAATACTTAAAATAGACCCATTAGGCGGAGGTATATCAGGCAAAAGATCGTTGAAAGTATAAAAGAAAAAGAGCTGATGAGAAGTCCGTTAAAAGTACAATAATATAAATAAAAATATTTATTTTATGAATCCCTCAGAAATTTGGTTAATTGATTATAAACATTAATAATCTACAACCACCAATCATCATCGGGCGCAATGATGGGGAGAGTTAAATAGCTTGATCAGAAATATTCTGACTGTTGTGATCAGAAATTAGAGACTTTCTGCTCGACGTATAAGTTACTTGCATCCTTGCTGGAGTTTCTGTGAGTGACTGCGTCTTTGGACACATGAATCTACTGGAAATTTGTGTGCGATCTGTGGATCTTCGTTTGTTTTGTGTGACATTTACGGAGTTATTTTTCAACAAACAAGCAAAAGTCGAAGAATATTTTTTTCGAGTCTACGATTGTAGTGTTTTTATTGATTTTTCGTTATTTTTGGAAATGTACGTCGGTCAACCTTTTACAGTTCGTTGAAAAATTACTTTCTCCGTACAGTTGCAGACTTTGAACATTTAGAATGTAATCTTTGCCATATCCATATTCGGCAAGATGCGTCCCACCGAACGATGATGAAAATTCGGGGAAATCTCGTTTATTCGCTGACGCGCTTAACTTTTGCGCCAACCATCTTCGCGAAAGTGGTTTAATTTCTGATCGCGCTATCGCCATCGGTCGTGAGATGTACGATCGTATTATGGGAATGAAACATAAAACTAGTTCCGTTACCTGTCGATGGATAAGCAAATTAATGTCTCCCTTCTAACTCTCCCCATCATTGCTCCCGATGATGGTTGGTGGTTGTAGATTATTAATATTTTTAATCAACCGAATTTCTGAGGGATTCATAAAAAAATAAACTTATGAACGCGGCTGCCCAGTTAAATTTTAATACGAAAAAAGATTTGTAAAAGGGGGAGGAATGAAAGAAAAAAAAGAAGCTACCCAAGAAGGAATCGAACTCACTCCCTCACGTTTCGAACGCACCCACTCATCGCCAACAATTACTTAATCAATTAGGCGTGCATTAAGACATTTATACCAGTTGACGAGAAATGCAATATTTAATCGCGATTTTCGGAAAAAAACTATCGGCCGTATGTGCCCAAAAGGAGGTTTTAAGTGATCCTGGAATCCAAAGTTTCATAAAAATCCGTGATCCCACTACCGTGTCCTCTCCTTGTGAGTCATATTTGCGACGCATGTATTCACAAATTTTCATTTTTCGTTTTAAAAGTCAAATTTTGTATCTATACTTTTATGTTTGTATTATTAATATATTATTCTGATCAAAAATATTCTTGTTTAGTTTACAAGATTGATAAATTGTTCTTTGTATATTCAATGAGAAAATGTGCTGCTTATCTGAGTGAGATATACACAAATTGTTCAAACTCTAAATGGTTCATTTCTAGGGACGGATTTCCCTATGGGCTAAATAGGCTTCAGCCCAGGAACTTCGAGCTTTAAGAGGGCTCGGGTCGACTGAGTTAGGGCTCCGGTTCTTATGGATCCAGCGATGATCAACATATGCAATGGTCCCTTAGGGCAGTGCTTCTCAAACTGTGTGCCGCAGTAGATTTTTAGAGGTGCCGCGAAAAACGTTGTTTAGTGAATAAATCGACGATTTATATGTGTTGGTGGGTAATTATGGCAATAATATTTATTCTGATAAATTTCTTATGTAGTTGCATCAATAAATGTATGTGTCCAACGGTTGTAATATCCGTATCTAAAAATATATAAAGCTTGTTACAAGGCTGTGGCGGCGCGAAATCCTCTTTATCTTTGAAAGTGCCGCGACTCAAAGAAGTTTGGGAAGCCCTGCTTTAGAGAAATGAGCTCATAACACCTTAAATTCACAATCCGCATTTGATTTATAATAAACTGGAGAATTCTCATCTTTGTGATATTCTATTAAAATGTTTTATATTTGAGTTAACAGTAACCTGATATGTAAAACCGGATAAAAGAAAATTAGAATATGTAATGCGTGGCTCACCATTAACCCAATATCCTTGACATGATCCACAGTAGGACCGGTTCAGTGTTAGTTGCCAGCAGCTGTTGGCTTTAGGAAGTCCATTATTCACCATAAAAAATTTACTAACGGAGAAAAAAATAATAATTACGGCATATGGCAGTAGATTTTGTCACAGAATTGGTAAAATGAAATAAGCGAGATACTTGTAAGCTAGAGTGCATTTAGAATTCATCATAAGATAGTGTGTGATTTAACAAATACTATCATATTCTTACATATCTCGATTCATTCACCAGCAATTGGGAGCTCGTGGAACGAGATATTTAAGAATGGTCAAGTGTCCATATTCCTTTCGCCGCCACTTATCTTCCCGTAAATAACAAAAGTTTATGCGAAGAAGGAATGTCAGATGCTACACAAGCGCAAGAGTTAGGCAGCGAGGCACGACAATGGCAGCAGCGTCCGAGGCGGAAAATATTTCGCAAGCGAAGGTGGCGTACGCGAATAGCGATGGGCGCGTATGTCGTTATCTCTCGCGGAGTGTATTCAAATTCAAATGGTTCCAGGTGGAGACAAAGAGGTCGATCGGAGGAAGCGGTTGGACGGAGGGTTTCGATTGGAGGAGAGTCCCCGGAGGAGGATGTCGGAATGCAGCGAGGGGAGGGGGGGGATCAACGACGACGAAGTGAACGGAGGAAGGGAAAGGCGGAGGAGAGTTGAGGGCAAAGAAGGAGCGAAAGGGCGAAACCTTTTGTTTCGTCGGCGAAACATTTAATCATACTTAATCGCACAGATTCTTTTATCTTGTTTATTCCATTTTCAACTTCTTTTCTCTTTCTTTTTTCTCAAATTTATCTATTCCTCGCCCAGATAACATACCTTAGTATTTATCCTCTCTCCGCCTTTTTCCTTTCATTCGTATGATTTGTTTTCTATACCGCCTTCCGTAACGTTCAATCTCCATTTCTCGCGAAGCGTCTGCATGCACAATCCACATTTTTTTCTTCTCTCTCTCTCCCTCTCGACCATTCGACTTTCCTTTTGCCACTTCATCGCTTTCGACGTTTTCCCCGCACTCTCACTTGCCTCATGCCTCTCCCCCTTCCCTTCCCTCCCCCTCATTTCCTCCCCCTCTCTTCCCTCCCCCTCTCTTCCCTCCCCCTCCCTTCCCTCCCCCTACTTTTCCTCTCCACCCTTCCCTCCCCTCGGCCTCCCACCCTATTTCCCTCTCGATCCGCACCTTTCCTCGTGAATA
Source organism: Tanypteryx hageni (assembly GCA_028673005.1). Lineage (NCBI taxonomy): Eukaryota > Metazoa > Arthropoda > Insecta > Odonata > Petaluridae > Tanypteryx > Tanypteryx hageni. Next base: position 236,692,082 of record CM054113.1, on the reverse strand, counting down.
AGATGCACTTTGGTGTCCGAGCCGAAGAACGCGTTCGCACGCATTGCTTCGCATTCACCTCGCGTGGCAAGGTGGAGAAGGGAGGGGAAGGGAGGAGAAGGGAGGGGTGTAGATGGATGGGGAGGAGAAGGGAGGTTGGAGAAGGGAGGAGAGGAGAAGGGAGGGGAGGAGATGGAAGTGGAGGAGAAGGAAGGGGTGTAGATGAAAGGGGTGGAGAAGGAAGGGGAGAGGGTGAAGTAAGGAGGACGCGAGGAGGCGAGAGAAGGAAGGACAGATAGGAGAATTTCACATTTATTTGCATTAGCGTCGCTTCGGAGAGACTTAGCCGAGTCGTTTTGGATTAAGAACGGCGTGACGCAGAGATGTCCTGAGTTTCTTCGAAACTAAGTCCGCTAGACACGCGTGCGATATTCACTTGGCGCCCAAAAGCTCGCTATTGGATTTTGTTGCGATCGAGCCGGATTCTTTCTGCTACCTCTTGCACCCTCCTCTTTGCGGTAGAGAACTCGGTGAGACGATGGGAGGGGCGGAGAGTGGAGGGGGAAGGGGAGAGAGTGGATAAAGAGGAGGGGAAGGAGAGAGACCGAGACATGGGAGAGAGGGTTGAAAAGGAGAGATGGTTGAAAAGGAGAGAGGGGTGAAAGGAGAGTGGGGCGAAAAGGAGAGAGGGGGAAAGCTAGGAGAAACGGTAGAGATGGACATTGATGTCGGAGGATGGAGGAGAAAACGCATTTGTGCGTGTGTGTGAGAGAGAGAGAGAGTCGGAGGGGGAGATTTTAGGAAGTAATCAATTTCTCCTCTACCAAAGTACTTTCCCCGCCCACCGGACTTTTCTCGCTCCCCCATCGTGGCGTTTACTTCTCTGGCCACCGCAGCTGGTCTTTTTTTAGCCCCATCTGCTTAAGCGCTTGTTCATTAATCCCTATCAAGATGGCCTACATACGTGGGTTGTGAAGAAGAAATGAACGCATAAAACTTTTGCAGTTTTATCTCCTTTAGTAAAGCCTTCGTCCTATTTAATATCTTTCATTTGAGTCAAAGAGTTGTCAAATTTATCATAAAGCTGATAGAAAACGATACAGTTACCAATATTATACATATAGTTTCGGCGATCTGTCATCGTAACGCTGACGTCATCAATGGCACGTTTTAACGCGTTTTTAACAAACTTCCCGATTAGGTGGAAGGTTGAAATTTCGCAGGAAAATTTGATTCAGATATAAAAATTAAATGACAAAATAAATACGAAAGAGACCCTGGTTCGATTCCAGGGGGGCGATTTCCATTTCCCGTAAGTTAACACGTAAAAAGCGACTTTTTAAAGTGCAGGCTTTTATTATTTTGGGAATTCAAATTATAAAGAATTGACGTACGATCTTCGAATATAAACTATTTTTTAGGAATATTAATGAAGTTTCTTGTTTTATTCATCTTTTTCCGCCTACCGTTCGAAATCTCTCATATAAATCATTTAAATCACATATTTTGGGAAAATATCGGCTTTTAAACGAGATGTTGTCTTGCCGACCAATTCATTGTTAAACTTCGAGAATCAGTTGTTGTTCATAGATCGCCTTAAATTATGGTAGAATTTTTCGCGAAATTACGTAATCCTAATGGGACTGGGATTTTGTTTGGATTCTTTTGCTTATCTAAACGACTATGTAGGTGTAGAGTAACAAAGAGAGGGATGTGGGGAGGCAAATAGGAAGGAAGGAATATAGAATGGTAGGTATACATAGAAAGTAAGGGTGGTATAGAATTAGTCTATTTCCAGAGAAGGAGAGAGAAAGGAGAGGGACGGAGGATGGGAGGGAGAGAGGGAGGATGGGAGGGAGGGAGGATGGGAGGGAGGAAGAGAGAATATGAGGAAGAATGGGAAGGTCCTTAAATTTAACACTTAATCCACGCACACCCATCATATTTGACGGGAAATTAAGCTAGTCTTATGGTAGTAGCAATTTTTATTCATAACAAACGCATTTTTGTAGCTTATCCCATCGAATATTAATTTTTCTGCATTCAACCTGTGTGTATATATATGTATGCAGTTCTGTTTAAGCCGTAGATCCCTGCTGCTTCTATCCTCCCTAATTCCTTCCGATTCATTGTTCTTATATTTTTAAACTCGTTCGATAGATTCCAATAGATCAGATGGGCAATTTTTTTTTACGCCGCGGGCGAATTCCTCAGCGGGCCGCATTTCGTGTTGTCATTGCTTCGGAAGGCCGCATTAGACTTTAACTCGGACGTTAATTAGAGATTCTGAGGTATCGTATCAGTGAAAAATTAAGTCTAAAATAAGTTTTTAGGGTTAACATTTCAATATCAAGTGTTTTATCGTCGTAATTTGAATGTATGTGATATGAATTTGTGTGTTAAATCTTTTTAGCTGACTTTCCAGAATGGAAATAGGCTTATAGTTTTGTCGTTGTCTGTCTGCCCGTACCCCTCTATCTAAGATAGTTTTTGTTGCGATGATTGCAAGTCCAGGGTTCTATTCCAGCAACAGTCCTTCCCATTTGAATTACGTGGGAAATCTGAACTCCGCTGTGCAGGGTAATTTTCTTTTGTTCTTTAAATATCTTAGAATTGCAATATCGGTGCGGGATTTGTGATATTCTCAGAGGAAAGTAATGGAGATTCTGATTTATATCATAAGTATAACTTATCGATCGTATTTCTTCTCGTAAATACTGGCGTTTGTGATGTTTTTATCGCTCAATGCGAGAGTGGTGCCATTCCAACGACTATTGTCGGACTAGGAATCGGTATAGTCTAATGCAGTGGTTCCCAATATTTTTTAGTATAAGCCCCCCTTCTTAACTTAAAAATATTTCGCGATAATTATGAAAATACGTAATAACAAAAAACAAATTTTGATAACTCAGTAGCCGTTGCAAATAAATTCACATTTTATTCGTCAAAACAATGCATATATTTAAAAAATATTACCTAATAACATATTTAATAGTACATATGTACTACTATATAAATTTTATAATTAAGTACATAGATATAAAGTCAGTCAATGAGATGGCTGGTGATGTTTCGCAGATGTCCGAGTTTGAATGTCTGGTTGAAACTGTGATAGTTTCTAATATTAAATCTGGTTCCACATTCAGCTTGTTTCTGTACTTTGATTTCAGCGCACAAGCGCAGAAGATCCATTTTCACAGGATTAGAGCGGAGCAAAGCAACCGAGTGCCGCATGCAAACGGCTGATCGGCCGTAGTAGTGATATAAGTGACTGTTTCGGTGGTTTTGATGAACTTATACCGAAGGTTGGAATTTTAAAATTGTTGCGTGAAAATAACGGTCTATCGAGTTTTTTCGATACGACTCGATACTAAAAGAACAAATTTGGGTCAGATTGTGTCGAAATTTAAAACAACTGAAGAAATTGAAAACAATTCATAATAATTTCATATAGTAAAAATTATATTTCCAAAACAAATTAACCAAATAAAAAGTATTTAAAAAGATCTAACTTTAGATTCTAGACTAGTGGTCTTAATCTTTCCGATGCCACGGACCAATTTCATTGAAGCAAGTTTTCTGCGGACCACCAAATATCTGTAGAACCTTATAATGTCATTAAAATAATTAATATAATTGGGTACATTGCTAAAAAACTTTCTCAGAATACTTCAGTTTTAGTATATTGATCTCTAATCAATTGAAGCGGATCACCCGAGGAATGCTCGGTGACCACAGGTTAAGAAACACTGTTATAGGCAAATCATGCGTCTCCCCTGACAACTCGTCGCGCCTCCCACTTTATGAACCTTCTCTACGGTAATCTAGCGAAGCGCGGAGAGAAACAAGCTCTTGCTTGGCGCGCCAAATTAGAAAATACCTGGTTCTTTGAAAATAACAGGAAACCAAGCGCCGATTGGAGAAGGAAGACTTGCTGCAAAGTTATGTGAATACGGCGATTTCTAGAAATAACCTCGTGGCCCCCCTGGAATAAGTGCACGACCCCTCGGGGAGCCGCGGCCCACAGATTGAAAATCACGCGTTATTTTTGCCACACAAATACGCGTGATCAATTTAGTTTTCTGTTCGAATGTATTTGTTATATTTTATAACGCTAAATTGTGAAATTTGGAAACACAAGGAGCATCTCATCCGCCGTGATTTTAAAGCTATTAAAGCCAAAATAAATATTAAATGAATATTGTGTGGAAAATAGACATCATAAGTTCTGTTTGGATCATCTTGTTTAATCATAGCTTCGCTGGCCATGGGTTGGTCACGACTGCATTAGATTGTCCTACCGATTCACACACATCTCGTTAGGTGTCCTTTCTGTAGATTTATCTTCCCCATCTCCTCATCTAACTTGGTCATATAGAGTCTCTAATTTTATCATAAAGTTAGCACTGGAAATGGAATTATATAAATTTTCAACTTAAGTACATGGAATACATATTATATAAATACCTTAATAGAAAGTTACACGTAATTCTTTCCGGCATTTTCACGAACTTAATGGCGACATTCTTACTTGCTACATGATTCGGAGATCGTTCCTCGGCTTTCCCATGACAATTCCATCGAAAACCTTTCAGAGGAGGCCCATCACCTTCGCCTACCTAAGAATAATTTTGGTTATGGACAACAATGACGGGTAGTACGGTGGAATCGGGGGATGGGAAATTTGAAGCCGAGGCCTCTGATCGGAGTGCCCGTGGTCGGATCTCATGGGTTAGAGGGGGGGTAGGGTGGGCGAAAGGCGTCAGTTCCGAGGAGTGGAAGCAGAAGTGGAATATAACGGTTATTTATTTTAATTTTTCTTTGGCGGCGAGGATGAGAGCGCGGTGGGGTGGGGAGGCGGGAGGGAGGAGTGGCGGCCTCCTCCCTGCGCTGCAACTTGTCTCGCTAGCAACTTATCATCTTTGGGACTGGCAGTGCGAGGCGGAGCACGGGAGGACAACTCAACTGCTGAAATGCCTCGAAAACTCCGTCGTTCCGCTGCCGTGGCCTTCGGCATTCTCCGCCACATCCCTTTCTCCCACGATCGAATCCCCCGTTCTCTCCCTCTCCTATGGACCCTTTCTCCTCTTTCGCGATGATCGGTTTGTTTTTGTCATTTCCTCGTCCGGTCCTCACGCGCTGCGACCGGCCAGACCATCTCCTCCCGTCTCCTTCCCTCCCAAGCGAGGAAGTTTCATTGTGTATTGCAGGACCGAGAGTGTTAACCCCCTCGACTTAAAAGGCATTAATCATTCCATCTGCCTTCCTTTCTCCTCCCGCCCTTTTCGCTGTGATCGCTTTCCTCTACCGCCCCCTCCCTCACTCTCTCTTTCCCTCCATCCCCCTCCCTCCTTCCCTCCCTCCCCCTCCACCGAGCAACCTACCTTAATTTAGACCCGAGCGACTCGATGGATTATCCTTCTCCGCTCGATTCTCCGGTATAATTCTTCTCAAGTATCTTACCCTCCATTATTCATTTCGAAAACATTCGCAAATTTCCCGTAATCTGCATTTAATGATGGCTGTATTCTTCTCGTTCGATAGTAAGTTATTTTTTCTGAATCTCACGCTCCACCACGTTGATCTTCATCTATTTCCTCCGCTCTCTTCCTTTAGCTTTTCTCGCACTACTATACTTCCGGGTTCTTTTACGTCGCCCCGTTCTCATCTCAAAAGCATATTTAACCCAATATTCATACTCGCTCTATCTAAGCTCATTTTGAAAAACTTTCTGGTGTAAAACAGTATTAAAAACATTATTTTCAAGGAATCTCCTTTTTAAAATCCATTGGTCTTTCTTGGTCCGTTTTTAGCGAACGCTACAACTTGCTTACAAATTTTCATTTTTCCCTTGATTCGTCTTCAAACTGCCCCCTCGTGTGGCGCTAGCTGCGCCTCTCTCTGCGGCACATGAGCTTATCGTGCATCCGAAGACCAAATTAATTCTAAATATGGGAGCTTCATTTACTGACGCAATATCAAAAAGTGCTTTTTATTTATTTATAATTTTAAACAAAATTCTTCATTAACTTAATAATATAATTTTGTGACATAAATTAATTTATTCAATGATAAATTAAAAAATCTGGTGTGACCACGACATGAATTTCTCAATACCTGTAATATTTCTACAATTCCAAATTGGTTAAATGATAATAAATATTTTAAGGAAATCGAGAAAAATTTAAATACTACAAAGAACATAAATAGACTCAAACCGTAGATTTTTGATATTGGATATTGCCAGGAAACTCCAACAGTTAAGAAATTAAAAAGGAGTGTTAACTAATTGTAAGACGTAATTAAGCGTAAAGTCTTTACAATAGTTGCCGGTAGGTGGTGTGCTGGTGGCAGCTAAAAAATTAGTTTTAAAAATATCTCTTCAACAATGCATAATATGGGAAAATGTTTCAAACAAAGTTCGTAGAAAATTTAATTTCCTACAACTTGTATTCCAGTTCGTTATCACATTTGTCAAATAAAGCAAATATAAAGAAAAAGTAGTGATCTACATGGGTATTCTGTGGTACAGAAGTGCTTTTCGTCTAAATATCGGTGCAGTAAGTTCTATGCAAATACGTATAATAAAAAATTATTTTTGTTTGTATTGTGGTAGCCCTGCTTTTTAGATTCGTTCTATACATGCCCATTTCGTTTTGCAATTATATATTCGACCTATAAATGAATTTTTTTTTAAATCGGTTCAGCCAATACCTTCAAAATTCATGGTTACAGAAAAATTCTAACCTTGATATTGTGGTAACCCTGTTTAGTCAACCCGGATGAAATATGCTATTTTGGTTATTTATTGATATGAAGATTATATAGGTATACCATATTGTATTATCCTTGCTGCCATTTCACTAGAAATACGTGTAGAAGAAATAATATTTTACTTTTTACTGTGGTAGCCCTGCTCTTTAGTTCTGCTTTAAAAATCATGATTTCATTATGGAATGTTGTACAAAACTTTAATTTAAAATTTAGTTGAAATTCGTTTAGCCAATTCCTTCCAAATCCATAATTACAGAAAGAGTTTAATTTGTGTGACACAATTGTTTGGTTGATCCGGTCCAAATATGCTATTATGCTTTTGTATATATGTGTACATTATAAACATAATATTTGGTTAAATTGATGACGACAGTTCAACACAAATACTTGTAAAAAGAACAGTTTTTATTACTTGTATTGTGGCAACCCTGCTATCTACATCTATACCAATCATCTTGAATTTGTAATTTATATTGCACGCCTCCTTCATGCAAATTTCGTTGATATTGGTTCCGCCAATGACTTCCAAATTCATAATTATAGAAAAGTTTAATTTTGCAATTGTGGCACCCCTGCTTGGTTGAATCGGTCGAAATGTGTTATTTTAGTCATGAATTTATGTGAAAATTTTATATACCAAATTTGGTTGTAATCGGTTGAGCCAATTATTTTCTGATATATGCGTACGGACGGACAGACGAATATCACGAAGATAATAGTGCTTTTTAGCATTGACGAAAAGCACTAAAAACGGAAAAGTGGCACTTTCGGTAGACCGATTTTAGCTAAAATCTAGTCAGTTCTTGACTTTCTAATACAAATGCTAAATATGAAATTATTATTATTATGCTGATCGGATTATTAGTTTTTCAGTTAGAGCGCCCACAAAATCCCGGTCACAGACACACAGACATCATCGAGAAAATAGTCCAAACGTGTTCAAGGGACCTTAAAAACGTATTTCCGTTGAAATTTCGAATGCGATTTTTTTTCTATACTTCGTATATAGAGAAAGTAAATAGTATTTTCGTACTCTTAGGCATGTTAGGATTCTAATCTAATGGGTATTGGCTTACGGTATGCACATACTACATTACTATAAAGAGCCCTCCCTAAGGCTACCTATTTTCTCCAATCTCTCCAAAAAAGGACCCTCCTATGGCTGCCAAATTTCCCAAAACAATTTCTCTTGCAGTGTTATTGTTGTATTAAAAGGTCACACTAATAACGAAAATTTTAAGTGTTTAATTATATGAACTTGCTCAGAAACAATGCGAAAATTTTGAAGATCGCTCCTGATGCCCTCCACCTCTCCAAAAGATTTCTTCTAATAGCAACCCTCTCCATCTGGGTATAAGACAGTTCGGCGCGACCGCTTCAGCGACGGGACGATTCGTCGCCGGGACAGTTCGGCACCAGCAAGACGAATCCAAATCCCAACCACTCAGCCCAACCCGGGGGAGGAAGTAGAATGAATATAACCCCAAACAACTCAATCCAACTCGTGGAAGGCAATAGCACGAATCCGACCACAACTCAACCCAACCCGGGGAGAAGGGAATAGAATGAATACAATCCCCAAACACTCAATCCAACTAAACGTTGCTATTTCCTCCAGGCGCCGAACCATTCCGTCGCCGAATCGGTAGCGCTGAACTGTCCCATTTTTCGCTGCCTCTTTCCCTCCCCCTCTCTCCATCTCGCTCTCTCCTCCCCCTCTCTCCCTCCCCTCTCTCCTTCCCCCTCTCTCCCTCCCCATGTCTCCCTCCCCCTCTCTCCCTCCCCATGTCTCCCTCCCCCTCTCTCACTGGCATCTCTCCCTCCCACTCTCTCACTTCCAATCTCTCCCTCCCCCCCTCCACTCCCCTCTTTCCCTCCCTCTCTCTTCCTCCCTCTCTATCCCTCCCCCTCTCTCCCTCCCAGTCTCTCCCTCCCAGTCTCTCCCTCCCTCTCTCTCCCTCCCACTCTCTCCACCCCCTCTCTCTCCCCCTCTCTCCCTCCCCCTCTCACACTCTCCCTCTCACCCTCCCCCTCCCCCTCTCTCACTCCCCCTCTCTCCCCCCTCTCCCTCTCTCCCCCCTCTCCCTCTCTCCCCCTCCCTCTCCCCCTCATCCCGCAAACTTACTTTCCACTGTCCACATTGTAAACACTAGAGCTGTGGCTCGGTTCTCACCTCTCCGCTACGATGATTCTCTTTCTTCCACGCGTTTTTTCTTACCTCCTCCTGCCTCTCTCTCTCATCCTTTCTACCTCTCTCTTTCTCCCCGTCACACGCTGCTCCCTACTGACGCCGCACTGGCCTGCTGAGGCGGAATGGGAGAGAGGGAGAAAGAGAGAGAGAGAAAGAGAGAGAGAGGGAGAAAGAAAGAGAGAGAGGGAGAAAGAAAGAGAGCGGGGGAATTCGTACCTTGGGTTTCCGGTATAAATTGTCCCAGGAACAGGATAGGGCGGTGGCCAGCCGGGGTGAGATCTGGGTGCTTGGACCGAACGAGCGTGGAGTACTTTAGGGGCAAAGAAGGTATATTCGGTGTGGGGTCCGATAGGTGTGGCCGAGAATTGTACGTGGTGTGAGGGGTTGTGGGTTTTGGAAAGGTCGTAGGGATGGGGAGGCGAGGTTCCGTTGTGATGCAAAGTGGAGGGTGCATAATGCGGGTCTGGTCGGTGGCGACTCGAGTTCTGGAGGATGGGTTGGAGTATAGTGTGGTGGAGGAGAGAGGAGCGAGAAGATGCAAAGCGTGGGGGCTGGGGCACGTGAAAGGGCCAAATCGGCCAAATGGTAATGGAGGGAGGGGGAGGATATTGGCAGTGGGGAGGGAAAGAGCAGCGAATGATGATTTAGCCGTTCTTTGATGCCAAATAGAAGCCGGTAACGATAGCAGGATTTTCTTAATCTAGGTGCACGGATTAGAAATTTCTAAATATGAAAAAACCAAGACAATGTATATTGCGTAATAACGTTTATTATATACCATCTTTCCGAAGAAAATAATTAAATTTTCGTAATAAAATGAGTTGTTCTTCTAATAAGTATATATATTTAATCGATTTAAAAAAACTCCCTTTTAAAAATTATTTTTCTTGATTGGTAAAAAGGGTGTCTAGACCGGATGGAAATTAATGTGGTTATGTAATAGAGTCAAAGATTTTAATAACATCAAAAGATGCTAGAGAATTATGCTAGTGGATGATGAATTGCAACCCAGATTGCTGCGTATGTTTCGTCTACTGACGTGCAGATTGGAAAGACATGAGAAAGATCAAGAATCTACACGTGAATCATGTAGTGAAGGTCAGATTGGAAAAAGTTGATACCAGCGGAGTAAATGCCGTTAGAGGAGTATGGCATACAGGCAGACAGATTTTATATAATATATATGAAGAAAATTGATAGTAGCTCAATAACTTTGGCCAAAACTAACAAAGTGGAATACTCCTTTAGCCAAAACAACTAGAGGGCTGCAAAACCCAATGCATTTCGCCCACAAGGTGGGCATCGTCAGGGGTAGAACCTGTTTCAACAGTGACTGGAAGCCAACTGCCAGGTTGAAACGGAAAGTATTAAGAAGACACACACACGCCGAAAATTTTTTCCGCGTTTCGCTTGTTTCTCGGTCGTCTTCTTAATACTTTCCGTTTCAACCTGGCAGTTGGCTTCCAGTCACTGTTGAAACAGGTTCTACCCCTGACGATGCCCACCTTGTGGGCGAAATGCATTGGGTTTTGCAGCCCTCTAGTTGTTTTGGCTAAAGGAGTATTCCACTTTTGTTATATGAAGAAAGGCTAATGCCGGAAGCCCTAGTAGGCACTGGAATTGCAAGATTAGAGGCAGGATTATAAGAACAGTAATAATATGCAGATGATCGAGTACTTCTAGCAAGAAAAAACGTAACTCTAGAAAATGATAAAAAGACTGAATCAAACAGATAGAAAATATGGAATGAGAATAAATACAGAATAATCCAAGGTTATGTGAATATCGGAAGAAAAAGAAAACTTGAACATAAGTATTCATGAAAAAACATTAGAATAAGTTTCGGAATATAAATATGTACCTTGGAAGCATCATAACGAGAGAAGCAAAATATACCGAAGAAATTAGGACTAAAATAGTGAAAGCAAAGGTCGCTTTCAGAAGAATGAAAGTTTGACTAACGGGAGAAATAAACAAAGACATGCGGAAGAAATTGATATGAAGTATAGCATTGTATGGAGCAGAAACATGGGCACTCAGGTAAATAGTATAGAATACGTGGAAAGCTTAGAATTGTGGGTCTGTATGTAAACATTATTTGAGTGAAGTTTGAGAGGAGATATGAAAACCAACAATCACGAAATTCGATGTTTTTTAAATTTAATTAAAGAATATTATCATTATTATTAGCATTTAAAGCACATTGGTGCCTAGGAATAGCTCTAGCTATTTAAATAAAAATTAATTTAACGCACATTGGTGCCGGGGAACAGCTCGAACTATTTAAATAAAAATGAATTTCGTGTTTTAAAAAAACTCTTCAGTTAGTTCTTAAACCATAAACATGTATTGCAAGCTTACAAGTATTTCAGTGTTTCGTTTATATTTAGGCTTGATAGTTTTCGACTTTTATTTTTCTCAAAATTCGACGATTAAAATCGACGTTTATTTTTTCTAAAAATCGGCGACGAATATCGAGGTTAATTTTAATATATTTTATTAGGCTTGGTAGTTTTCGGCATTAATATTTCCTAAAAAGCGACCAATATTATCGTTTATTATTCCTAAAAATCTAGGATGAATGTCAATGTTTATTTTAATACATTTTATCGATTTTTATCAATAAAAATAACATAAATTGGATTCTTCCAATTGAATTTTTCTAAAACTTTATATATAAAAATAAGTCTTCTTGCATGCCGGATTTTTTATTTCTCTCTAATCTTTGGTGGGTGTGTTGTTGTTGGCTTAACCCACCAACCCGGAACAGCTAATTTTTCGGAATAAGCCACAAGTAAATTTTACTTGTTAAATTGCGTCTCTTATTCAAGATATCGTGACCATTGAATAACAAAATTAATGTGACGTTAATATAATGCACAACAAAATACATACTATATGAACATTTTGAAGAAAAAATCTTATCTAGTTAAGTGACAGACGACGATGAGTGTACAAAAAAGTCTCGAGTACGAACATTGAACGATACTACAGCATTACAAGAAAAAATAAGCACTCGGAAAATGAATTGTGGGTATGGCTACCAAAAAAAGAAATTTTATGACTATGTTTTTGAAAATACTATAGGGCAGGTCACCAGACTCGTAGTAGTAGATTTTTAACCTACCCAACCACGATATGAGTTATAGACGAGTGGATTTTATCAAGCAGACAGGGCTCGCCCGAGCTACGGGCGAGTTGGGCGGCTGCCCGGGGCGCCAATGTTTTGGGGGCGCTATCCCGATCGTTTATCTATGCATTACTTGCAAGTGAATAGATATTGGATATACCAATTCTTATCGACGAACCGGCTATAATCTTGATGGCATTCCTTTTAAATTTTCATTATCAACAACTTTTACAGAGCGATGAATAAATTAACGTGTACTTTGTAAACATCTCAAAAAACATTGACGGAGGGGGGCGCTGGAGTGCTATATCGCCCGGAGCGCCAAAATTCCTCGGGCCGCCCCTGCAAGCAGGGTTATATACTTTATATCTTTCTTTTCGCATCTTGGAGGTTGTCGACAGAAGTCATAAGACTTTTGAGTAAATTGAGTCTTGAAACTGATCGTATGGCGTAAGGAGCGTTTCCCAAAGTGTGGTCCGCGGCCCGGTACCGGTCCTTGGGAAAAAAATGCCGGTCCTCAGAAAATATTAAAATAATCGCGCTATCCTATTACGTCTACGGATACAGCTGTAACAAATTTAATTGACTCTTCTGTATGTGTTTGTGCACTCGTTTGTAAGTCTAAAGTCGTCGATAATTTGCGTAAAATAAACGCGCCGGAATATGCCGTGATCCGAACACGTAGAATTAAATGTATTGCAACACATTGAGATGAAATTCTGTTCCGGTAGAAAATAAAACGCGACATGTAGCGATTTTTGGAATAATCGCTTTATGTGTCAGATACTTTGTATCTGTAGCTGTATTATTCACAGAAAGGCTCTAGCCGTGAAAGGTATGCCCTCACTTTTGAGTTCAACTATTCAAGAATGTGTGAGGTTTATAAATTATATTAAATCTCGTCCATTGGATTCCAGGATCTTTACTGCTTTGTGTAAAGAATTAGGAAGTGAGCATGAGGATCTCCTTTTACACTGCGAATCGCGGTGGTTATCAAAAGGAAACGTTTTGCAACGACTTCTTGAAATGAAAGACGAAGTTTTATTGTTTTTTGAACAGCATCCTCCATCGGTAAGAGATGTTATATACGAATTTAAAGACAGATTTCGCAAATTTGATTGGTTAACAAAGGTAGCCTACTTATGCGATATATTTTGTGCTTTAAATGAGTTGAACTTAAGTTTCCAGGGCACCAACATAGATATTTTTAAAATTCTAGAAAATGTTGAAGCAACAATAAAAAAACTTCGAGTTGAAAAGGGAAATTTTAAGTCTTTCTGTACTTTATCTGAATTATTAGAAAAATATGCCTATGTAAATAACCTAGATGCGCTTTCTGTAACAATAAAAGAACATCTCCTGTGGCTAATATCAAGCTTAAATGAATATTTTCCCCAAATTGACTGCAATAAAATGTGGATTAGGAACTCATTCACTCTTAGCACAGAAAATGAAGAAATATTGCAACTATATGAAACGGAAGTAGATTCACTAGTTGAACTTTCTTGTGATACTGCATTGAAACACAATTTTGATAACCTCTGCTTGATTGATTTTTGGCTGAGATGCCAAAATGAATATGCACATTTATCTGAGAAAGCGGTCAGATTCCTAATGCATTTCAGTTTAACATATAAGTGTGAAGCTGCATTCTCTACTTTGGTTTTCTTAAAAACAAAGTATAGGAATTGATTGGATGTCGAGCCAGATCTGAGGATAAAATTGACTTCTTTTCATCCTGACATACAGTTGTTATGTAATAACAAACAACACCATCCTTCACATTAGTATGTTCTCTTTTCCTTTATAACTCATTTTGTAAGATTGAATTGCTAATTCCTAATGTTGTAAAGATACATAAAAAGTGAATTTTAATAAATAGATAAACAATGGAATTTGATTTTTTTATGGTTTTATAAATATGCATGTGCAATGTATTAAATTCTTTATTTATTGTGCATTCATCGGACGTGCAAGCAAAGTAGGTCCATTCGCGAATGGTCTGTTGGGAATTTTTTTTGTGTGTGTACTACGGTGGGACGCAAAAAATTATTATTAAAGTAACCGGTCCCCAGGTCTGCAAAGCTTGTAATAACCGGTCCCCAGGACTGCAAAGTTTGGGAAATGCTGGCGTAAGCGACCAAAGGTGCGTAGCCATTATCAGATGTGGTCGAGATTAAAGACAAGCGTGCAATAAACCGATCATATTGTTTTGTCCCATACCCGTGTCAGCTCAGTATTAATTCTTAAGACAAAAGGGATTTTAGAAAGGGTAAGAAACACCGAATGAAGTGTGTTTGTCTGGAATGACAAATGCCGATTTTATCTTTGATTTTGGACGTTTGGCGCTATAATATATTAAATTAGAGTGTGATAAAGCAAATTTTAAAATCCTGAAGAATAATTTCATGGAAAATTTAGTAATGAAAAATCGACATTTATCGATGTCATTTCATTTTCGTCGATTTTGAAATTTTTATGAATTCGATATTTAGCGACAACTATCGATTGAAATCGAATCCTACCAAATCTATTTATATTATTATTTGGAACAAGAAATAATGTTTGATGAAATCTTCGTATTTATTTTTTTGGTTTTATTTTCCTGGATTGAATGAATTAATCTTAAGATCCTTTGCAGACAGGCATTAGATCTAAAGTTGGGAATATTTTTGGAAAGAGAAAAAAATCCTCTCGGTCGTAGCATAATTTATTCTCGTTTAAAAGATATTTTCCTTATTTCCGTAAGGGCGGCGACAAAGAGAACCCCGAAAATTATAGGCCGATATCCCTAACTTCATTATCGTGCAAGATACTTGAGCACATAATCTTTAGTTCTGTAATGCGCTATTTAGATAGTCACTCATTGCTTAGCGGATGACAGCACGGATTCCGGAGAGGTAGATCATGCGAAACGCAGCTCGGCCTGTTCGTGGATGATTTGTTGCGATGCGGAGAGAAAAATAATCAGGTCGATGCCATATCCATTGACTTCAGGAAGGCGTTTGATAAAGTATCTCATAAGAAATTAACTGCAAAGTTAGGACAATATGGTATCAATCCGAAAGTTGTCAGTTGGGTGAGAGATTTTCTCTCGAATAGAGAACAGATAGTTCTCATCGATGGGAAATACTCGTCCCCCGTTAGAGTTGCGTCGGGTGTTCCTCAGGGAAGTGTATTGGGCCCTCTACTTCTCTTAATTTATGTGAATGATATTTGCTTGGTAGTTCGTAGTAAAATCAGACTTTTTGCCGGCCGATGACACCGTTCTATATAAAGAAATAAAAATCCAGGAGGACCATCAGTCGCTGCGTGAAGACTTAAGAGCCATTTCAACGTGGTGCGAAGAATGGAAAATTGAAATCAATTACACTAAATGTGCCGCAGTTACGTTCTGGAAAAGTAAGAACATAGAAGTAGGTTTCGAGTATAAATAAATGGAATAAATATTCAAGCAGCCGAGTATGTTAAATATTTAGGAGTAACCATTTGTCGAGATCTTTCGTGGGACATGCACATTCGTCGAGTTATAGGCGCGGCCAACAAGAAACTGGCTTTTATAGGCAGGATAGTACGGAACACTACAGAAAAAGTTAGCGAAACATGTTACTTATCACTGGTTAGACCATAAGTGGAAAACGCCTCATGCATATGGGATCCGTACGAGAAGGGACATATAATTCAATTAGAAAAGGTGCAGCGCAGAGCAGCCAGATTCGTAAAACAAAAGTACGAACATAAGGAAAGCGACACCTCATTATTGAGTGATTTGAACGGGATACCACTGGAGAATCGTAGATTGAACTCAAGGTTGCGGCTTCTGGAGAAATATAGATCGGAATGTCTAAAAGATGAGGTTGTAGGAATAATTGAAGCACCAACGTATATAGGTAGAAACGACCGTGATGATAAGATACGTGAGATCGATTGTAGGACGGAGCGTTGTCTAGGCTCGTTCTTCCCGAGGACAATACGAGATCACAATAGAAAATTTCAACCTGCGATAGACAATCTTTAGGTAGGTTATGGTGCATTGCACCCCCTGCCACCCACCAATTAGGTGAATCAGGGTAACATGTAGATGTAGATACATATTTTGAAGAATTTGTTTGTATGTTTTAGGCATTTATAACGCAACAACTACTGAACGTAGAAGTAATATGAAGAAGCCATTTTACCAGCAATAACAATGTAAGCAAAATGGGTTTTAAAATCGATTAGAACTACATTTTTCACTTTAAAAATGTTTATCTCTTTTAATTTTTCCCATTTAAATAACACGGGAATGGGAGTATTGTTGGATTAACAATCTACTTGACAACCGTTATAAACAATACCTAATATAAACTAAAAGAAATAATATAATATAATATAATATAATATAATATAATATAATATAATATAATATAATATAATATAATATAATATAATATAATATAATATAATATAATATAATATAATATAATATAATATAATATAATATAATATAATATAATATAATATATGTTTTTCATTAACATTGAAAATGAATTAAGTGAAAGATATCTCAGAAGGTAAAATAAGAAACCTTCTATAACAACTGTCGTAATTGTCCGTCAAATGACTGGTATGTTCAGATTATATATTTAAATTTAGATACTTCCCATTCTTTCTCCCTTTCTCTCTGCCTCCCTCCCTCTTCCTTTACTCTCTTTCTCTCTCTCTCCCTCGTATTTCCTCTCTTCTCATTCTCCATCCCTCTCTCCTTCTTTTTCTTCCCCTTCCTCTTTTCTCCCCATCCTCCATCTTTCTCCCACCCATTCTCCTCCTTTTCTTCTAAAATTTAATAAGTTTTATTCGGAGGAAGTGCAATATATTCCCCCTAAAAATAGCTCCACAAACGGACAGTTATTTCTTTAATTATCATGTCAACCTTAAATAAAAATTTCCGATTACCTCATGTAAATTACCGCAAAATTTCAATTTTTGTATCTACATCATTGATCGAGTTATTCGCGTTTTAATAGCTTGTCATTCAGACCAACGGACTAAAAACTTAGCATTTTATTATTATTTTCGTGATTCTTTGATTCTTTTAAATCTCTCTTTCTCTCCCTATTTCCAAAACCGTCCTCAAGTACTCCATTCTTCTAATTAACTCCCGTAACCTATTGCACAATCCTTCACGCTGTAAACATTTCACATGCTCGGTTTGCTTATTAAATCGTCTAGCAAATACGTATCTCCGATTTTGATACCGTTTCTATTTCAATAATATTGAATTGGGTCATCATAACGATTTTAATCTAATTTTAAATAGTATTTCAGGTTTTTAGGCATACCTTCTCGTAAATAACGCAACGAATGTTGTTTACATTGATTGCTATGAAAAGATTTTCCCCCTCCTTTCGTCTTTCTCTCCTTCTCGTATTAAAAGCCTTCAAAGCACGCTTTAATCCATATGGATTGAAATAACAATAGGATTTGGAGGTTTAACAATGTAATTGGTAGGCATGGCCACATCCCGTTAAAATGGAAAGATTTCTCCAAAATATGCGAATTAAACGTTTAACATGAAGAATTTCGAACAGTAGGCAGGGAAACATGAACAGATTAATAAACTATATAATTTATTCTTTAAAATAGTTTAGATTCAAAGATCGTTGGTTAGTTCTTTCTAATTTTGATCTCAATCATTCCTGGAGTCGAACCCTGAGCGTATTTCGTAAATTTCCCTCTTCACAACATTTTTATATCCGAATAGATTATCTCTATCAAATTTTAAGTTTATATCTAGATATTTGATTGAGTTATTTGCGCTTAAAGAGCGTGACATGGGCCAAGCAACCAACCAACCAACTAACATAGCCTTTTATTATAAGAGGGGATATAAGGTAGGATTCTTTAATTTAGACCGACATTTATAATCGTAAACTCTTCCTCACTTGAACATCTATATGTACATTTTGCTTTTCTTTCAAATGAACAATTGCATGCAATAATTTATCAAATTATACTTATTAGATTTTAATAACACTTTCCATGTCATACCAACACTTTTTATCGCCAAATTCCATTTCAAAGCACGGGAACTCATTTTCTTGCGTAGGTTTGATTTTAAAATATTCACCCTATGAAAAAAAACCCACAACATGAATATTCACACTGGATAACGTATGGGAAAGCTAAATTTGAATATATCTTCAAACGTGTTTTCACCGGTTGAATTCCTAGAGCTCGCAATTCCTGCCCAAGTTTTTAATGATTTTGAGAGTCATTTTTATGTATTCTATATATTCTCTATACTTAGTAGACAGCGAAATATATTTTTCATAAGCACTGAAAATGAAAACTTCTATAACAATTTTTTAATTTAGACCGACATTTATAATCGTTAACTATTCCTCCCTGGAACATCTATATGTAAATTTTGCTTTACTTTCAACTGAACATTTGTGTGAATCAATTAATCCAATATTAACTTATTAGATTATAATAACACTTTCCATACCAACACTTTTTATCGCCAAATTCGGTTTCAAAGTCGGGGAACTCATTTTCTTGAATAGATTTAATTTTAAAATATTCACCTGATGAATTAGACCCACAAAATCACCCTTCGCAATGGATAACGTATGGGTAAGCTAAATTTAAATATATCTTCGAACGTGATTCCACCGGTTTCATCCCTAGAGCTTGCAATTCCTGCCCAAGTTTTTTTAATGTATTTGAGATTCATGATCACATAATATCATGCAGTTTCTTCCGCTGGAACTTAATTCGAGAGAAATAATGATATTAAAAAAGTGATTCCATCGATTGTTTTTGTGATCATTTGATAAAGAATACAGTCACCTAATTAATCGATAAAAGATGCAGGAAAATTTTATTTGTTTGGGCAGAAGAAGGGAAGACAAATAATAATGCATACCATTAAGCACTACAATAAAAATTAACCTGGTTTCATTACTTAGTTTTATTCTCAAATCTTCCTGAATATTCAAGCATTTCATCTCAACCTTGAAAAAACATCAGTTTTTCGAAGAGATATTTCATCGTGGGAAATATTTCCTTAATTCAAAAGATTTCTCCTCGGCACAGATTTTCATTTAGTCCTTATAGAACAATAATGGAGTAAAACAATCATTAATTTTTGCAATTTTCGAAATATTATACTTTTTCCACATTGGGTTCATTTCTGCCCAATTTTAAAATTGTAGCACATTTAGAAATGAAATGACTTTTATCTTATTGTTTAAACTTAAATAATTTTAATGGCCGCAATAAAAATTCCATGGATACATTGAAATGTTTATTCGTTTATATAGATTAAGCTCTAAATAACTTGAAAATTTTAGCTCCCTATCTCGCCCCAAAATATCTAAACATTTATCTATTTGTTTAAACTTTAAGAATTTTTAACTGCCAAACTAATTAAAATATCAAAATTTGTGTAAGCCCTATTTAATTTTTCTACATATTCTATTTATAAAAAAGTTTCAGTTCCGTTGCACATACGGAAATACATAAACCTTTAAATTTTGTTGATACAATTGTAGAACTTTATGAAGATTTTCGTTTTTTTTAAAGTCGTTTTTGCACATAATCTTACCGACAAAAACTTTTTCGAGTCCACCGCTTTTCTGGAAGTGCCTAAACATTAGTATCCTCCTATAAATCATTATATATCGACGTTTCTTACAGAGGAGGAGGATATAACATACTAGTAGAAGCATTTCATCTCACCTTGAGCAGCGATTTTAGTTTTTCACTTATCTAAAAATAATAGATTAAAACAATCCCCAAACTCTGCAATTTTAAGAATTTTATACTTTTTCAATTATTGGGTACACGTTTTTGGCAAATTTTAAAGTGGTAGAACTTCTAGAAGTGAAATAATTTTTTTCTAATTGTTTAAATTTTAAACATTTTTAACAGCCACCCTAATATATTTGTGGAGACATTAATATGTTTTTTTGTGCAAATGCACTACTCTGTAAATAACTTGAAACTTTCAGCTTCCTATCTCATCCCGTAGTACCGAAACAGTTATCTATTTGCTTAAATTTTAAGAATTTTTAACTTCCAAAAAAATTAAAATATCGTAATTTCTATAATCCCTATTTCGTTTTTTTACAAACACTACCTCTAAAAAGAATTTCAGCTCCGTAGCACATTCGAAAATTCCTAAACCTAATTTGTTTAAACAATTGCAAATTTTTAACATCCGCATTGTTGCACTTTTTCAAGATTTTCGTTTTTTGTAGTCGGTTTTGCACAAAATCCTACATAAGAAAACATTTTTGAATCTCCAGCACATCTGGAAGTGCCTAAACATTAGTATCCTCCTATATGTATGTTATATCCTACTCCTCTGTAAAAAACGTCTATATATAACTAGTAGAAGGTGCTTTCATATTGCAAGCATTGAATCTCACCTTTAAAAAAACCTTAATTTTTCAGAGATATATTTCATCATGAGAATTATTTCTTTAATTCTAAAGATTTGTTCTCTGTAGGGGTTTCCTTTTTTTCTTTATGGAACAATAATGTAGTAAAACAATCGCTAATTTTTAAAATTTTAGGAATATTATACTTTTTCCACATTGGGTTAAAAATGCTACACATTTTTGGCAAATTTTAAATTTGTAGCACATTTAGAAGTGAAATACCATTTATCTAATTGTTTAAATTTAAATAATTTTTAACGGCCAAAATAACAACTTTATGGAAAAATTGAAATGTTTAGTCGTTTTTATTGATTAACCTCTAAATAATATAAAAATTTCAGCTCCCTAACTTGCGGTGTAGTGTCTAAGCATCTACCTATTTGTTTAAACTTTAAGAATTTTTAACTGCCAAACAAATTAAAATATCAAAATTTGTATAACCCCTATTTCGTTTTTTTACAAATCCTACATCTAAAAAAATTTCAGCTTCGTATCACTTCCGGAAATACATAAACCTTGAAAATTTGTTTAAAAAATTGCGAATTTTTAGCGGCCTCATTGTTGAACTTTTTCAAGATTTTCGTTTTTTCTAATCGTTTTTGCACAAAATCCTACCTATGAAAAAATTTCGAATCTCCAACTCATCTGGAAGTGCCTAAACATTAGTATTCTCCTATATGTTATATGTTAGATGTTATATCATCCTCTGTAAGAAACGTCTATATATAATGATGATAACATATATATAACATACTAGTAGAAGGTGCTTGCATTCTGCAAGCATTTCATCTGACCCTAATAAACGTTAATATTTCAGAGAGATACAACATTATTAGAAATATTTTTTTAGTTCAATATATTTCACCTCTGCACCCAATTTCTATCATTCCTTATTGAACAATATTTGATTACAATGCCTTAATTTCGCAATTTTAGGAATATTACACTTTAGCCAATGTTATGTACTAATTCCATACATTTTTGTCAAATTTGAAGTTGTAGCACATCTAGAAGTAAAATAATATTCATTTAATTGTTTAAATTTTAAAAGTTTAATACGACCGCAATAACACTTTTTTGGAGGTTATGAAATGTTTGTTAGTTTAAATGCACTGAGCTCTAGTTAACTTTAAAATTTCAGCTTCCTAGCGTGCCGCGAAGTAATACCTAAATATTTATCTATTAGTTTAAACTTTAAGAATTTTTAACAGTCAAAGAAATTAAAATATCAAAATTTCTATTATTTTTTATTTCGTTTTTTTTTTTAATTCTACCGTTAAAACAAATTCAGCTTCGTATCGCATTCGGATATACAAAAACCTTAAAAATATGTTTAAACAATTGCGAATTTTTAGTGATCTAATTTTTTAACTTTTTCAAAATTTCGTTGTTTTTTATGTATAATTTGCGACAAAATGATTTTAAAAACTCGAACCTACAGCACATGGTTTCCAATATAAAAATTATTAAACTTTAATGTACAAATGTGGTTAAAACAACCACTAAAAATTAACAATTGTTAAATTTTTGATTTTTATGGTTGGTTATGAGAAAAATTCTATAATCCTGCAAAATATCAGCTTCTTAAACTTATTAGATTGGTCTACACACTGGGATAACTTTTTCCCATGCTAACTTATGGGAGATATTCCGGGGTATCTGGAGTCGAACCCAGGCCACTGTAAGCAAAAGTAACAATAATTCCTATCATATATTGCGGCCATCTAGCAACATCGAAAATTTCATTTTTGTAGCTTACAGGCAAGGGCCCAAAATCAATTTACAAAAATGGCGAAATCCTTTTCTTATGGGAAAAATGTAACTTTCGGAATTTCTGGAGTCGAACTCATGTCACTTTGGTGAGTCATCTCATTTTGTCTGTAGGTTTTTCCATCATATCTACAAAAACTGAAACTTTTAGCTCTCTAGCTCTTGTAGTTTGGGCTGGACATTAGTATCCTCCTATATGTTATATGTTACTAGTAGAAGGTGCTTGCATACTGCAAGCATTTCATCTCACCTTGAAAAAAATTCATTTTTCATAGAGATATTTCGTCATGGGGAATATTGCCTTAATTCATAACATTTCTCCTCTGGACCTATTTTCATTTTTTCCTTATGGAAAAATAATGGAGTAAAACCATAACAAATTTTGGCATTTTTAAAAACATTATAAGTTTTCCACATGCCACACATTTCCGGCAAATTTTAAATTTGTAGCACATTTAGATGTGAAATAACATTTATCTAATTGTTAAAAATTAATTAATTTTTAATGGCCGCAATAGACATTTCATGGATACACTGAAATGTTTATTCGTTTGTATAGACTAATAAATAATAATAATAAATAATTAAAAAATTTCTGCTCTTTATCTTGTCCCGTAGTATCTAAAAAATTACCTATTTGTTTAAACTTTATGAATTTTTAACTGCCAAACAAATTAAAATATAAAAATTTGTATAATGCCTATTTCGTTTTTTTTACACATTCTATCTATAAAAAATATTTCAGCTCCGTAGCACATTAGGAAATACATAAACCTTGAAAATTTGTTTAAACAATTGCGAATTTTTAGCGGCCGCATTGTTGCACTTTTTCAAGATTTTCGTTTTTTCTAGTCTGTTTTGCAAAAAATCCTACCTATGAAAAAAACCGTGCTGAGGATTCCAGGTTGTAAAGGAGAAACCAAAGAGATTAGAAAACAACTCAAAGGACGGAATCTCCTTATTAATGATGATATTGCTGATAAAATTTTGAAATAATCAAATCATAGGATAAATATAAAAAATAAAAACTATTCGGACTCCACGAAATACTGCCAAAAAACCGATTCAGTTCATTGTGATGAAAAACCCGTCGTATGACTGGTAATCCTACTGAAACCATGCATCTTAAGTAATCGTAACTCATTATTAAAGATAATAAAAAATTAGTTTATTTTTCTGGTGTAATTGCCCGTTGAAATCCAAGGGGGAACTTAGAAATTAATAATAACAGCTTAATTGTTAAGTAAGAGCCGGTGTAAAATTTGCCAAAATAGAGATTCGGGAGAATGTTTTCTCGTTCTTGTTTTCTCCGATCACGTGCCCCTTGTCGAAAATGAAGTGATAATAATAATAATAAATGAAGAATAATATTCCCTCCCTCCCTCTTGCCGTCCCTCTCCCCTACCTCTGTCTCCCTCCCTTCCTCTCTCTTTCCTTTCCTCTCGCGCTCTCCCTCCCTCTCTTTAAGGGCTAAATGTAAGAATGGACCTTATAATCCAAATTTCGCCAGAATAAAGACGATTATCTATCTGTCTGTCCGTCCGTCTGTCCGTCCGTCCGTCCGTCCATCTATTTATCTATCTATCTTCCTCCATCTCTCTGCCTCCCTTTTCTCTCACCTCCCCCCTCTCTCATTCCCTCCTGTCCCAATTCATAACTCTCCCTCTTTTTCTTCGTCTCCCTCTTTATCTCTTTTCTCCCATCCTTTTCTAATTCTATACCTCCCTTACTCTCTTTGTATGTACCTTCCATTCTATATCCCGTCCTTCCCATCTCCCTCCCTCTCTCTTACTCTACATCTACATAGTCGTTTAGATAAGCAAAAGAATCCAAACTAAATCCCAGTCTCATTAATATTACGTAATTTTGCGAGAAATCCTACGATAATATAAGCCAATCTATGCACTCATATATATTACACGTATACAGGTTGACACAACAATTGATTCTCGAAGTTTAACGATGACGTGGTCGGCAAGGCTACACTCCGTTTAAAAGCCGATATTTTTCCCAAAATATGATTTAAATGTTTAATATGAGAGATTTCGAATGGTAGGCGGAAAAAGATGAATAGGATAAAAAACTTCATAGATTTTCATAAAACATAGTTCAAATTTGAAGGTCGTACGTCAGTTATTTCTAATTTGAATTTCCAAAAGAATATAAGCCTGCACTTTAAAAAGTCGCTTTTTACGTGTTATCTTATAGGAAAGGGAAATCGCGCCCCTGGAGTCGAATGCGTGCATTTTTTCGTTTTTTTCGTCGTTTAATTTTTACATCTGAATCAAACATTCCTGCGAAATTTCAACCTTACACTTAATCGAGAAGTTTGTTAAAACGCGTTAAAAGTGCCATGATGACGTCAGCGTCATACACAAGCAAGCACATCTTGGCTATTATTATATTACTAGGGAAATGCCCGTTGATTTTCAACGGGAATGTTTTTTAATGAAATTTCATGAATAGATTTGACGCGAAGCTATTATCCAAGTCAATGGGTCCCAATTACACGAAACCGGCGACAATGCAAGTCACTAAGAATGCGTCAAATTCTCGCTTTAAAAAGTGATCCGTTGATCGATTCGACGCGCATTAAAAAATCGATGGCAGGAAAACACACTTTCGTTATTTTAGTCGTTCGTCGTTTCAAGCATTAAACTCCTACCATGATTCTAAGTAATTTTAATATGCGAGTGATTAATGTTCAATATTCAAATGTATTCATTCTCCTAAATAACAAAACGAATGTTGTTTACATTGGTTGCTATGAAAATCATTTCCCACTCCTTCCTTCTCTCCCTCTCACTCTCTCGTATTAAAAGCATTCAAAGCATGCTTTCATCCATAAGGATAGAAATAACAATAAGATTTCGAGGTTTAACAATGCAATGGGTTGGCAAGGCAACATCCCGTTAAAATGGCAAGATTTCCCCAAAATATGTGAATTAAACGTTTAACATGAGGAATTTCGAACTGTAATTGGAAAAAGATGAACAGAATAATATATTTTATAATTTTTTCTTTAAAATAGTATAGATTCAAAGATTGTAGGTTAATTGTTTCTAATTTAGATATAAAAAAGAATAAAAGCCTGCACGTCAAAAAGACGATTTTTACGTGTTATTTTACGGAAAATGTAAATGTCTTCCTTGGAGTCGATCCCAGGATATTTTCGACATTTTTCGTCATCACCTTAAATATATGTGAATTTATTATTCCTGCCAAAATAAAAAAATATATCTCGATTTTTTATGAAGTTATTCGCATTTTTATAGCATGACAGAGGAAGCCACAAAGGGACAAAAGGACAAAGGGACAGAAGTAGCCTTCTATAGATTTTAGAATATATATATATAAGTAGCTGAAGTTAATCGACGTTGATCGAGTTTTTTAGCCAAAACAAAAAATATTGAGGAAGATTTGAAAATAAAACCAAGTAATGAAACCAGATTAATTTTTATCTTACGTTAGTGCTTAATGGTATGCATTATTATTTGTCTTCCCTTCTTCTGCCCAAACAAATAAAATTTTCCTGCATCTTTTATCGATTAATTAGGTGACTGTATTATTTATCAAATGATCACAAAAAACAATCGATGGAATCACTTTTTTAATATCATTATTTCTCTCGAATTAAGTTCCAGCGGAAGAAACTGCATGATATTATGTGATCATGAATCTCAAATACATTAAAAAAACTTGGGCAGGAATAGCAAGCTCTAGGGATGAAACCGGTGGAAACACGTTCGAAGATATATTTAAATTTGGCCTACCCATACGTTATCCTATGCGAAGGGTGATTTTGTGAGTCTAATTTGTCACGTGAATATTTTAAAGTCAAACCTACGAAACAAAATGAGTTCCCGGACTTTGAAACCGAATTCGACGATAAAAAGTGTTGCTATGACATGGAAAGTGTTATTATAATTTAATATTGGCTTAATACATACAAATGTTCAGTTGCAAGTGCAGAAAATGTACATATAGATGTTCAAGGGAGGAAGAGTTAACGAATGTCGGTCTATATTAAAGAATTTAAGTTTTCTAATTTTACCTTCTGAGTTATCTTTCACTTAACTCATTTTCAATACTAATGAAAAACACATTTCGCTGTCTACCAAGTTTAGAGAATATATAGAATACATAAAAAGTATTTAGAGAACGAATGCCCTTAAAATTGCATATTAAAAATGTCTTCCACTTACCCTATGAAATAATTAGCCAGATTTATAGTTTTTTGGTGATTGCCCTTCTATGAAGAACCTTAGTGTTTTCTTCCCTGCTTTTGTTTATATTAGGTATATATTATTTCTTTTAGTTAATATTAGGTATAAGGTATGGTTTATAACGGTTGTCACATAGATAGTTAGTCCAACAATACGGTCATTCCCGTTTTGTTTAAACGGGGAAATTTTAAAGATATGTTAAAAATAAAATTGTAGCTCAAATCGCTACAAACATCCTCCCATTTTGCTTAACTTTTTATTGCGTTTAAATGACACCTTCTTCTTGCTTCTGCGTTCTGTAGTTGTTGCGTTATAAAGGCACAAACAAACAAACAAATTCTTCAAAATATTTATGGTGGAGATTATAAATAGCTGCTTCTTATGGTGGATCCTTATATAATAATTCTCAAGTGTCCGTCTGTCTGTCTTTCTGTCCCGGTATTTTTGGACATTTCCCAATGGAATTAAGAGCTGAAACTTTCACATCGTTAAACCTCCTCGAAGTGGTCTCTAGAAAAATCAAACATCCCGGAAAAAGTCCCGGATTCGACTCCGGGAGAAAATTATATTTTCCCATAAGTTTACACGGGATTTTCGATTTTTCAAGGTGCAAGGTTTATTTCTTCATTCATGAAAATATGTAAATAATGACCGAATTTCTCCATTTTTGTTTTATTCAACGACTAAAGCTATAAAATATCTTATTCTTGCGATGTTTAGATGTTACACGGAAGAATTTGTCTGCGACCCCCGCCGTGCGAATGTTCGGTCGCCGCGACCCCCATGATTTTTTGTAATATAAAAAAAAGATTTATGCGAAAATGAGAATGTATGATAATAAGCTAAAATTTTACCACTGAAATTACGTTATTAAAATTTTCTAATGCGAATACACATTTATGTTTATCTTTACTGAGACATATTTATTTGTTATTTATGACATTGGAATAACATATTTTTTTAAAATTGTAAATATAAAAGTTAAATAATTTCATTTTTTAAACACAACTTGTCAATTCTGAGACACAGATTACTTAGAACACAAGGTAATTCGCTATCATCATCTATCAACTTGTTTCTCGCTTTACATTTAATTAACACTAAACTAGAAAATCCAATTTCGCAAAGATAAGTAGCGGGAAAAACCACCAGGGCCTGTTATGCTCATCTGAAAATATTTTTATATTTTCCCTTCATTTTTAACCAAAACTCACACCAGAATCTAGTAACATTTTGGCATCTCCATCTCGGCGTAAATCCAATAGTTCTTCTTGAGTATTGTCCTCTTCTGCAACATCTACTTGGCATAAAAAAGGTTTTTGAATGAGGGGAAAGAGTCGTTGAAAAGTCGGGACAACTGGAAAATATCGCTCTAGTTCCATTTTTAGTGTTCGCAAATGTTTACAAATATAAACTTTAACCTCACTTAGATCTACCTCAGTGTCTTCTATAAACTGCGCCAGCGTGGGGAAAACAGCGAATTGCGACTTCTCAACTTTTGCGATCCAAAGGTCAAGCTCGTCTTGGAATGCTTGGATTTCCTCTGCTGCTTCGACGATTGTTTTCTCTCGTCCCTGCGGTGTTTTATTCAGTATATTAAGTTTGCCAAAAATGTCGGCTAAGTATGCCAATTTAGAGAGACCCATCTTGAATTCTCTAAATACGGCAACACCTCATTATTCTTCTGTTGTCTCAGAAATATAGCTACCTCAGATTGTAGCTCGAACATTCGTTCGAGAACCTTTCTTCTTGATAACCAACGTACTTCCGTATGAAAAAGAAGCATTTCATATTCGGAATCCATATCCTGGCACAAAAGACGAAACAAACGTGTTTTTAAAGAACTTCCTTTGATATAATTAGTAGTTGTCACAACTATTTCTAAAACTGACTTCAAATCATCTGGTACAGTTTTCGCGGCTAGAGCTTCTCGGTGTAAAATACAACGAAGACCAATAATGTTTGGAGCAATATCGCGCATTAAAACTTGAAGCCATGATGTGACCGCTATAATAGCTGCCACACCATCTGTCTTTATTCCATAGAGTTTATGCCAGAGCAAATTATGTTGATTACCAAAATCTCGCATTTTACGAAATATATCAGCTGCACAGGTGCGCTCTTCAAGGGGCAAGCAAAATAGATAATCTTCTTTTAGCGTATTGTCATGCATATATCTCACAAATGCCATTATTTGTTCAGTGCTAGTAATATCTGTGCTTTCGTGATTTGGATACTCCATGTTTCGGTTGTTTGTAGCTCCCCAATCAGTTGCTCCTTAATATCCTCTGCCATATCAAAAATTCGTCGTTTCACTGTGTAATTACTCAGCGAGATCTGGTCCAATAATCTAGCTTCCTCCTTGCCAAGCATGTTGTGAACCATTAATTTTGCTGCTGGAATTATTAGCTCTTCGGCAATGGTTTGTGGTTTCTTTATCTGCGCAATAAGTAAAGAAACCTCGTAACTTGCTTTCAACGCTGAATGATGAGGCCTGTGTGAAACACCATAGGCGTCCAGCCTTTGCCGCTTCACATTCTCTTCTTTCAGCTTGAAGTAATCGACGTCTTTGTTCGAAAGTTCAGGATGATGTGCCTTAAGATGCCGTTCCAGCTTGCTTGGTTTCAACGATTCCGGTGATAGAACCGGCATGCAGATAACACACTGAGGCTTTGTCTTCCCCTTTTGAAGAATACTAGTGAATCAAAACTTGATGAAGGCTTCGTTGTAGTTCCTTTTTTTGCTCATGATATTTACAAAGGGCGTTTGCTGAAATCGAAGGAAATACGAAATTTTTTGCATAAAAAAGTTTCAAAAATGATAAGTGTATCAAATTAGCTCCTCTTCGATTAAAGTTAACAAGTTAAGTAACACTTACCCCGATTCAAACGAGATTATACTCGATTATGGTGGATTTATAGAATTCACTTACAATAAAATCGGATTTGTTTACCGAACAAGGCGAAAAGTGAGACTAATGGTAAGGACTGACTGCATGGAAATACACGGTATGAAAATATAAAGTGTCTCTTAGAATTTTTATTGGAGAAATTTAGTGTCTTCGATCCTAACAATGACTCGATCCACACAGCCAGACAAAATGAGGCTGACATAGTCGCCCACAGATAAATACTAAGTTAAAAAACTCTTCCAGATGTCCTTTCAAACGCTTACCTAAATGTTTACATTGTATAATCGTTGGATTGACTATTTCACTAGAGTGTAGTCAAGGATTGAGAGAACGATAAAAAAAATTGTTGAACTAGCGAAAAGCTAGAACCACTGCTCTAGTGTGAACCAACCTTAACCCCAGGTAGTTCCGTGCAATTCGACCCTGTCCCCTAGGACAGCAGAGAAGAACACAACCTTTTCTCTTGACCATTCCGTGCAACACGTGCTCACCCTTTGAAGAAATGCATGCGCTACCAGTTGAACGTAAAGTACTTAGGGGCAGCGACTGTTCAAAGGACGTGTGTTTTGTTACAGGGATTATTGAACAATAATATCAACGGTATTAAGGCATCGGGGTAATCATCAATAACTGAGGCATCAGTTTATTAAATATTCTCCTTCAAAAATAATTTGAAATCAAGAAAAATGCATTAATTTGATTGTTTGTAGCATATCAACCCACTAATAACGGAAAGTTACTCCAAAAAGTAAACATCAAAACTCAATTTCTTGCGTGAGAAATTATTTTCAATATTTAAACGTATCAAGAAAAATATCACTCTTATTAAAATGAATCTTTGTACTAAATTTAATTTTTTTAATTAATCAATAGCGAAAATACAAGTAGCTTTATTTGCCGGATGAAGCCATTATAAAAAAATTGAGAAATTAGTTTCAGAACCAGTCTCCTTGGAGTTGAATATACGTGCTTTAAGGACGTTCAGTGGATTTGGTCTTCGATGGAT
Organism: Tanypteryx hageni; assembly: GCA_028673005.1. Classification (NCBI taxonomy): domain Eukaryota; kingdom Metazoa; phylum Arthropoda; class Insecta; order Odonata; family Petaluridae; genus Tanypteryx; species Tanypteryx hageni. Next base: position 236,661,666 of record CM054113.1, on the reverse strand, counting down.
TATGTAAAAAGCAATTGAAAAAGAATAACCTGGCAAGCAATCATTTAAGAAATATCATATCGCTCTCATCATGCCATATTTGCATGCATCTTTTGCAAGAAAAAGCATCCATTTGAGACTGGGAAAGTACTGTATTATATATTACTGAACTCTAATCTAATTAGTTTAATTGATTTATTATTAATCAACATATATACAGTGATCTGCTACATCAGATTGCATTTTTGAGGCATTTTGGCCCCTTCTGTTATTTATGAGAGTTTGGCATTATCATTCAGAAAATGTTTTCCAAATCTGACATAGATCTTCCCTCACATAATCTTAGAGACAAAGTTTAACGAATATTTTATAGGAAACGACTGTTAATGTAAATATAATTCAGGAAATTTGTAGCTCGTTGCAGCAATTACGCAGAATTCTTGTTCGCAATTACTCTCTATAGCACCGGCAAAGCTCGGATTATTGTGGCAAACATTGGTTGCAAGAGGGTGGAAGAGAAAACGTCCTATCGAGGACGATGAGAGGGAGAAATGAGAGCGATTCATTTGCCTTTAATCCTTTGAAGTGTGTGTGGCTTCCAGCCAGGTCATATCCACCTCAAAGTTCTCGGTGTGCCATAGAGAGGGCGGAAATTGGCACTTCCCAACGATGGGTGGATTCGTGTCGGGCAGCGGACGAGGAGCAACCGGGCAAGCAGTTTCCCGTCCCTGGGGATTCCTCTGTGTAGCGGCGGCCATCATGCTGTGGTGGAAGGGCGGCCAATGCCGTCGCCCGTTGCTTCTGAGAGAAGGAGGTGCACTGCATTGTGGTGCCATGTGAAATCGACCAATAGCAGGATAAGCTCCGCCCATTCCGAAATACCGGCTAACTAGAAGGGAGAGGGGCGGGTTAAGTCGTATACAGCTGCTGCCACCTACTTTCCGAAAGAGTATTAGGTACATGATCGGGAATGGAAAAATGTTTGGTGATGAGGTTCATCATCGAGTTCCAGAAGGAACTCATCTGCCATCATATTCAAGGATGTGTTTTAAATACCATTATTTATAAAATTAAATGGAAATCAAAATGGGAATTTTTCGTAGGAATTAACGGGACCTCCTATCTAGGAAAAGAATGAACTGTAAACGTCTTCATCGATAATTAACCATAAGTTAATGCTTCATTGTTTTCAGATTTATAATTTAGTTGGGATGTTCTACCTTGTAAACAAACACGGTTTCAATATTGTTGTGAATTATTAATACTGAAATATATTAAATATTTTATATAGCTAAGAATGAAAAATTAGCACACTAAAATTTGTATTAAATTTTTCCTAAAACTCTATTTCTATAAACATAGACGATAAAAATAAATTTAAAAAATTATATTCATCCTTGCTTCTCGAATTCCAAAAATAGTTTGTTAATGTCAAGCTACAAAAACGTTTCTTCCATGAAAGCATCTGACTGCACGCATAATCATTTCAGATAGTTGAACAAAAATAGACGAAATTATTTATAAAAAGCTTAGGAAGGACTTCATCAAAACCAAGCATTCTTCATTGAATCCGTAATGGCTATAAATCGACTTTAAAATATGTGACATAGAGTCTCGCCTTCCTTGGAACACTTGCTTTTCTCGGAAATACACAACTCGGACATCATTCGAGTGACAGGTAATATTTATTTTATTTCGCGCGGGTATTTTCATTAAATGCTTACAATAATGTGACTTTAAGAAGGTATTGCTAGAATTCATGAATATTATATCTATACATGGCAATAATCAGAAGGTGACAGTTATTTGAACTCATATGCAATTATTTTTGTTGGAATTCAAATACATTTTATATAGAATATTAATCTAATTTGTTATAGTACAAGCAAAGGCAGCATTTCTTCAATATTATTTATAATGCTTCCGGGGACGGCAGCGTCCCATTGAATTTTTATTCGTGATTTATTAAGTTAGACGGATTTTCATAACTACATTAAAGGAAAGTACAAAACAAAGGTTTTACATTTAAAATATTTTCGCAAATGTTTCGTACAATTTTTTTGTAAATGTATCTAACAATACGTTGTGCAGAAATAATTTTGCGCTGTTGAGTGCGATTTTAATGTTCAAAATGAATGTGAAAATTATCGTTGTTAGAGATTTAATGATATGCTGATTTTTTAATTCTGTGCGAATTTTCGAGGTTGTTCGAGTGTGGGTTAACAATATAGCCTACGAAAAAGAAAAATCTTTCACTGGCGTTTCGGTCATAATTTTGATTCGGTGTTTGAATCAAGAATGGGAATCTGTTTCAAACAAAGTTTGTAGAAAATTAAATTTCCTATAACTTTTATTCCAGTACGTTTTTACATTTATCAGATATTAAAGGAAATGTTAAAAAAATCTGATGTGGCCACCACATGACTTTCTCAATATCTGGAATATTTCTAAAAATTCCAAATAGGTTACATAATAATAAATATTTTAAGAAACTGTGAGAAGATTTTAGACTAAAAAGAAAAGAAATAAACTCAAACCATAGCCTTCTTATATTGGATATAGCTACAAAGCTCCATCAATTAATAAAAGAAAAAGGAGTGTTACTAAGACGTAACTAAGCGTCAATTGTGAACTATAGTCGTCGGCAGGAGGCGTGGTTGTGGCAGCTAAAAATATAAGATATCTCTTAAACAATGCATTATATGGAAAAATGTTTCAAACGAAGGTTGTAGAGAATTAAATTTCCTATAACTTTTTTTCCAATACATGTTTACGTATATCAAATATTAAAGCACATATTTTAAATGACGGATAAGTGATAATAGCAAACACCCACTTCAGTTTCACCGATTTGTATAAAAAACTAATCAATTCTTGTGGCTTTCCTAAAAATGTTAAATATTAAATTTCGCATGAGTAATAGTTTTTGAGTTAGAGCACCCACAAAAAACTGTCACATACACATCATTGAGAAAATTGTCAAAACGTGTTCACAGGACCTCACAACACGTATTTCTGTTGAAATCTCGAAATCGATTTTTTTCATGAAAACCCCTAATTTCCCCTATACTACGTATGGAGAAAGTAAAAAACGGAAAAGTGACAAAGGTGATATATTCACTTCCGGTTGACCGGTTATTACCAAAAACTAATCAGTTCTTGAGGCTCATAAAAATGTAAAATTTAAAATTTCGTGTTAACCCACAAAATTCCGATCACAAACACGCACACATACAGACATCATCGAGAAAATATTCAAAACGTGTTCAGGGGACTTTAAAAATATATTTCCGTTTAAATCTCGATTTCGATTTTTACCATGAAAACAATACTTAATATACTTCGTATATGAAGAAAGTAAAAAATTGAATATCGTTAAATATTACGACTTATTGAATAAGAGATTAAAATGACTGTTATTCCTTTCTTTGATAGAAGATAGGAAGCAAGTATCCTATACGCTTGATGAAAAAAGTATATCTACAATCTTATTATGAATAATAACTCGTATTTTTTTATGTCTTTAATTGTGTTATCGAACAAAGTGGAGAATCATTGTTTTACAAATACTTGTTGTTAAAGGCGTTTTTAACCCCATTATAATCAATAGATAATTCATACTCATTTTCATTTTATACAAGGGGTAGCAGTAATGTCGCGGTGCCTCGCCTGTTCACTCATTCCAGTTTGACCTCGTCTTCCGTCGTCCCCCATAATAATATGTAATTATTAATTGAATGATATTAAATTAAGATAAGAGCGGTCGCACTAAGAAAGGAAATCCAAATCTTACATAGAAGGGAGATACTGTATTAAAATGCAAGGGGAAAAATTTTAAAAATATTTTACCTCAGCCTAGAACGAAGTTTGAAACTAATTCTGTCTGTCTGTATGTATGTCCATCGATAGCGGTCGCAACGATGGACGGAGTTTCACGAAAATGTTCACAGACGTTCCGGAGCTTAATGATCGGAACTTTATATTTAAAAAATAAAAACTTAAACAAAGTCTGTAAACGTTTATATTTCATTTGGGTAGTCATTAAATGTGAAGGAAAACGATATGCTCGAGATGAAATGTATTAGGTAACATTGTAACCGTCTTTAAGTATCCGTATTGATAGAGCATATGAGGGGCATGATAACAAAGGCAAGCATTCTTTCCCACATGGCCGATAAGTTTTTTTACAGTCTTAATTTCGTTTTCGAAAACTGCAACCAAAATGGCCTCTCCGACGGTTGTCTAGCTGTATATCCATCAATAGATGCCGTATTAATAAATAAATTGACACGAATATAATCACAGACGTTTAAGAGCATATCTGCACGAACTATGTAATGTTTGGTTGAATTTGTTTATGGCATTTTACCCCACTTATAGAGTTGTTCAACGGCTTCTAAGTTTTGATTTATTTATGTACACCTAAAATCTTCGATTTAGTAAATTTAACTACGGAGTTGAGTGTTTTTCTAATAAAGATGAAATGAAATGCACAAGTGAGTTAAACTCAATTAAAAGAATTTTAATTACTTTTTAGATGTTAGTTTTTTAAAACTTTAGCGATGTCACCGATCAATAGATCCACAAGTTAATTTTATATTTCTTTGCGAGTAAAATCCAAAAAAACGGGGATCAAGCTTTGCCGCATGCTGGAAAAGCGTGAACTTATAGAATCATTCGAATTTCATTTCAAAGTGGTATGGTGGTGGATAGAAAACAGCATTAATATTTTTATCGTATTATATTATTAGTATTAGTGCCTTCATTGAATCACTTGAATTATATCTGGTCCGAAACTCTCATATTTTGCGCAAATGAGACATTTTTCATTTTACATCTCCTGTCCTGTTCCTATTTCTTCCAAAGAGGAAAATGTGAAATGCCGAGAAAGTCACCAAACATAGACCAACAACAATAAAAACAATCATTTTTCATAGTCGTTGTTTTATGTTTAATATTTTCTGTTTCCTGGAGACTATTTGAAAGGGATAGCGGGGAGGACAGAGTCACTGTACGTGTTGTAATTCGGAAAGGCAATGTCGATTTGAAATTTCCCTCCCAAAACGCTTAAAGTTAAGTCGAAGTGCTTATGTTGGTACCTCTCACTCTCCCTTCAGTTTCATTCCTCCTCCACCCTCTACGATTGTCGTAGGACGATTTTTTCTAATTTTATCTTGCAAAAGAATAATAGCCTGCACGTCGAAAAATGTGTTTTTACATGTTCACTTATAGGAAGTGTAAAAGACCTCGAGTCAAACCCAGGACTTAATTCAATATTTTTTCTCTTCATTACCTTTTAAGGCGTGAGTTAAGCGTCCCTACCAAATTAGACTTAACCTTAATTTTAGGTAATTTTAAAGGAGGAAATTATATAGCGCTTATGTTGGTCTCCCTTCAGATCCATTCCTCCCCCACATTCTCTACTTCGCCCGTTTCCTAGCTCCGTTGATATGTATCGTAGAATTTCGTTTAAAAAACGCCAATAATCATAATTTTTACCGCAATGCAATGATGTAACTCGTCTTATTTGCAAAAAGTATTGCAATTTTGCAATGATAGATCGGTAATTTCACCACCCGCTGTGAGGGTAGACTACACCGAGCAAGGGTCCGAGACTCGAGTCCGCGCGAGGGACGCTAATCCTCTCTAATAAGGTTCGAACGCGAAGAGCAGGTAGTCTTCCCAGTCATGGCCCCACATCTGCAACATGAACCAAAAATTTTCATGTTCTTCATTACATGACAATCGGAGTGACAAATTATTGTGCTCTCCTCGTTAACTTCAATCCTTAACGTTTTAACGCATTCCAACATGGCCGCCATTTATCTAAAATAGGGTATTTGTGGGCCCGAACGTCTTCGCATTCGTTCACTTACATTTCACGCGTGGCGGAATGATCCGCACCGGCCCTGCAACGGCCGCACCAGTCCTGCCTCGGCCGCACCAGTCCTGCCTCGGCCGCACGGCGCCCCAACCGACTCTCCGCGCATCTTGGACGCTATGCCACCCAATGAACAGACGAGCGACGACGATGCATCGATCTGAAAGAAACGCTCTTGTTCGAACTTGGTCGCATCGGAATAAGGATGTGCTTTTGATTTCCACGGGTCAGAGGATTTTCAATGACCGAAATTAGTTATAAACCATCGATTTTCTAAACCTCTCCGGTGTGGATCATGTGCTCTGTCTTCGTCTCTCTTTCGGATGTTCGCACTTGTTACGGAAGAGTTCTGTTGTTGAATCTCGAGCAGAGAATATTGTCCGCAAACGCCAGTCCATCTTAGATTTTCGTGCTCGGTGATTCGATTTGGGGTTTTGACGATGCCTACGGAGAATGGGAAATGAAGAAACATATGTCCTCCAGAAAGAATAGCCGTCTTCCGAGTGATAAAAAGTAGTCTGGCACTGCAGGGTTTTCATTTAATCTTGAATCTGGGTTAGAAACGCCAAATGCCGTTAATGCAAGTTTAGTTTTATTTCAAGTTTTAATATTAATATTTTTCCACGTTATCTGTGCCATTGGAAAAATCTTCAACTGTTATAAAATGAGTTTGCTCGTTTTTTACGCTGTCGACTTATGTTTTCTTTGAGATTTATCGTGACGCTAACCGCGATAATTATTAGGCAATCACAACTCTTCTGAGCGAAATTATGAGACGGATTCGGGTCGAGATAGAGATTTTCGATTTTCTATCGTACTAACGTATAAGAACGGATTTCAAGATTCCTTCACGCCGTTAGTTCGATATAAGATGTTCTCTTAATTACTACGCCTGGGATCGGCAACCATGGCGGGCCACATTTGTAGTTGTGAATACTCCGGAGGGCCACATTGGAAATTACGAGAGGCCGGATGAGTGTTTACGTCATAAGTTACCAAGAGATTTTTTGATCTCATAATAGAAAAAAGAAGTCTAAATAATTTACTATCGCTGATAAATCACCAAAAATGCTTTTGAGATCATAATTTTGCTTATAAATATGAAATTGTCTACGTTAAATTTTACCAACCACTTTTCATCATAACTTCGCAAGAAGCACTCTTGAGGGCCGCATGCTGCCCGCGGACCGTAGGTTGCCGACCCCGATCTAAAATATCATAATCTAATTATAATTTTTCTATTCACTGCTGGGGCGAACGTCCAAGGAAGTCGAGGGAGTTCAGAATACTCACATTTCATGGCAAAAATAAATAAATTTGAGTGAGGAAAGAATTGCTGAGCGAATTACATACGACGATTTTTCTTGTTTTAGGATTATAACTAGGCTTGGTAGGAGTAGATTTAAATCGATAAATATCGATAAACATCGAATTTAAAAAAATTTAAATTCGACGAAAATGAATTGTTGTCGATAAGTGTCGATTTTCACCACTACATTTTCTACGATATTTACGCTTCATAATTTTAAAACTTTGTTATCCGCTCTCAAACTGAACATAATTTGCCACCAAACACCCGAAAAGTTAGAGAGTCTGAATTTTTCATACCAAATGGCCACACAACAATCGGAATTGGCTTTCTAATGTCCCTTATGTCGCTGTCTCAAGGGCTCATACTGAGCTGCCGTGAGATCCAAAGGTAAAGGACAAAATATTATAATCGGTTTTGTGCGCTCTTTCTTTACCCTCGGCCATCTCCGTTAATCCATGTGCACTTTGGACTCCACTGAAAACTGAGTAGCGATCGTCAGATGGCCGCCCTGTGGCATTTCCAAAAGGACCATAACATTTATATAATCCATCTGAGGAGTGTCCCTCTTGCTTAGTTTCTTTTTCATTTGTTTCGAAGGAGCATCGTTCCATATACGAACTCTGGGCTTTTTTCAGCATTCATAGTCGTTTATTACTCAACAAAATATTCATTCATACATTGGGTTGTGCATTATACTCACCTCACATTTAATTTCTCACTAATGATAACGATTTCGTGAATAAGGGGCGCGAATTAACGAGTAGAATATACATTCTGATTTATTGCGAAAAATCAACTGTTCCAGGCTGGTGGCCGAAGTCAATAACAAGACATTCGACAAAATATAGATAACAACAAACAAAGTAACATAAAAGAAACCTTTTATTTAAACACATTTAGTTAAATTTAATTAAAAGAGATTGAGTTTATAACACTTTTCTAGATAAAAATTGCTGAAATGTATTGAAATAAACGTCGATATTAGATATAGATTTTTAAAGAAATATAAACGTCGACATTTGTGTGTATTTCTGGCTAATCAACCTCTCGGATTATTATAGCCAAAATATAAAAGTCGAAAACTAAAATGCCCAATTAAATGTAAAAAAATTAACGTTGACGTACGCCCTCCCCTATATGCGTTCACTTCGTGCAAAGAATGCATAATAATTATACATCTCACACCATTTTCATCACCAAAAGCACATACCTGCATGATTTAGACTACCGATACACAATATTTTTTGCTTTGTTCACTATTTCTGATGGTACAGCATATCGTATGTTCTGTGGTTTATTTAATATTAAGTAATCATATCACGCGTCCATATCGAAAGAAATTAATCCGACACATTATCAATATAATCATTTGCTTAAACTGCACAATAAAACTTACAAACGAAACGATATTTTCAATGTATGCACGAAATATCTTACTATTTGAAATATTAAATTATCCATTATTACAATGCATTTGAATCGTTTCTTTTCTTCGCCACGTTTCATTTGTTTTATATTTACACGAAACGTTTCACATAAATTTTCATCAGTTATCGTGCTTGATCCGTTTGTTTCATTGTTAGTCCGAGTCTAACAGTAAGAATGCAAAAATCCGAGATCAACAACTGAAATTATGAAAACCGGAAAAATGGAATATAAACTTAAAATATGAGCAAGCACGAATTAAACAACAGAATAGATAGTAAGTAAGAATAAGAATCTTTATTTCTTTTTACGTGAAATAGTGTAATTCTCGAGTCAAAGTCTCGAACCTAAGATATTTTAAAATGTTAAAGAATAAAGGTCTACACATCGTATTCTAGCCGATTACGTGTTAATCAAATGCAAAAGCCAACCCATGCCTCACCGGGAAACGACTACCCACTTAAAACCTGTAGGAGTTCGCGCCGAATATTCAGGCGAAAGATTTGTCGAAATCTCGCCGACCGTTCCCGGTTTGCGTTCATGCCGGAAAGTAACGCCGCTCGACGCTTCAAACGCAGGCAGGCAGGGACGCAGGCAGAGACTCAGCGGTTATAATATACTAGCGCAATTGCCCGTCAAAAATGACAGGTTCAAATTAATAAAAACGGAATTATATTTTGAACTTTAAATAATTTATTTTAACATTAATTTTATATATTGATTTTGTTTCTCACAGAATTCGGTTGTCAAGATAAACAAATGAGCGGTTTCGGGAAAAAGTTGAGTAGAATAAGTGACTTTATTAATTTTTCTTTAATATAGTTCAAATCGGATGATCGTAGGTCAGATTTTTCCAATTTTAATTTCCAAAAGAAGAAAAGCGTGCAATTCAAAAAGTCGTTTTTTTTTAGCGTCATCTTACGATGAATGGAAATATTACCTTGGAGTCGAACTTAGTAATTTTTTGTGTACTTTCTTTCGGAAATGCATTTTTATATTTGAATAGATTATTTCTGCCAATTTTAAATTCCTATATACTTCCTTGATTTAGTTATTCGCGTTTTAATAGTTTGACACTCAGACCAATGGACGGAAAGCATAGCCTTTTATTGTTATTTTTGTGATTTTTTTAAACCTCTCTCTCCCGATTTCCAAAACCGTCCTCACGTCCTACGTTCTTCTACCTAATTCCCGTAAGCTATCGCACAATCCTTCACCCTATAAAATATTTACTTGCTCGGTTTGTTTATTAAAACGTTCCTCAGATTTCCATACCGTTTCTATTTCAATAATATTGAATTAGGTCGTCATAACGATTTTAATCTAATTTTAAATAGTATTTCAGGATTTTAGGTATACCTTCTCGTAAATAACGCAACGAATGTTGTTTACATTGATTGCTATGAAACTTATTTCTCCCTCCTCCAGACTTTTCTCCTTCTGAAATTACCAGGCGTTGCTCGGGTTTTTAAGTCAAAACAAAAAATATTGAGGAAGATTTGAGAATAAAACCAAGTAATGAAACCAGGTTAATTTTTATTGTAGCGCTGAATAGTATCCAATATTTCTTGTCTTCCCATCTTTTGCCAAAATAAATAAATTTTTCCCGCATCCTTTATCGATAAATTTGGCGACAGTATTTGTTAACAAATAATCATAATAAACAATCGATGGAATTGCTTTTAAAATATAGTTATTTAACTCAAATTAAGTTCCAGCGAAAGAAACTGCATGATATAATGTAGTTATGAATATCAAATACATTAAAAAACTTGGACAGGAATTGCAAGCTCTAGGGATGCAACCAGTGTAAACACGTTTGAAGATATATTGAAATTTAGCCTACCCATACGTTATCCAATGTGAATGTTCATTTTGTGGGTCTGATTTGTCATGTGAATATTTTAAAATCAAACCTATGCAAGAAAATGAGTTCCCGGACTTTGAAATGGAATTTGGCGATAAAATATTTTGGTATGACATGGAAAGTGTTGTTATAATCTAATTAGTATAATTGTTTTCATTGCTGCATACAAATATTAATTTGAGGAGAAAGCAGTGTACATATAGATATTTAGGGAAGGAAGAGTTAACGATTATAAACGGTCTATGTTAAAGAAAATTTATAGAAATTTTCTTATTTTACCTTCTGAGATATCTTTCACTCAATTCATTATCAATGTTAATGAAAATCACATTTCGCTGTCTACCTAGTATAGAGAATATATAAAATAGGTAAAAAGTATTTAGAGAACGAAAGCCCTTAAAACTGCACATTAAAAATGCCTTCAACTTACCCTATGAAATAATTAGCCAGATTTATAGTTTTTTAGTGATTGCACTTCTGTGAATAATCTTAGTGTTTCTTTCTTCCCTACTTTACTTTATATTAGGTATATATTATTTTTTAGTTAATATATTTAAATGGGAGAAAAATTAAAAGAGAAAAACATTTTCTAAATAAAAAATGACATTCAAATCGCTTAAAAAACCCTTTCATTTCGATTAACTTTTTATTGCGACTTCATCTTACTTCTACGTTCTGTCTATCTATCTATAAATAAATAAATAAATAAATATATATATATATATATATATATAGATGTCAACAAGGTGTTGGGATGAGGAAACCCAGTGAACACTCACCAATCAGACGACTTCAGGTTGGCGGGGCCCCGGGGATGTCGAAGCGACACACGTAAAAGAACACTAAAACACAGCTCTGTAGCTGATGAAGGAGTAGTTCCGAAAGCTTCTACGTTTGTGATGTTTCTGTGTTTTAGTGTTCTTTTACGTGTGTCGCTTCGACATCCCCGGGGCCCCGTCAACCTGAAGTCGTCTGTTTGGTGAGTGTTCACTGGGTTTCCTCATCCCAACACCTTGTTGACATCCATATATCAATTTTACCTTTCCTTTTCCGTAAGCTGTTATATATATATATATATATATATATATATATATTGTAAAGTTATTATTGTAAAATCTGAAGATAAATCTGAGTTAAAGAATAGAAAAGGTTGGAAGGAAAGTGGTAAAGAAGGAGACGGAGAAAAATAGGGAGAGCTATGGATTGTGACAGGAGGGAATGAGAGAGGTGGGAGAAAAGAGAGGGAGAGAGAAGAAGGGAGAGAGAGGGAAGGATAGATAAATATATTTATTATCCTAGGCCAGTGGCCTTTAAGGACATACAGCAGTTCAAAAAAAGGTTTACATACTGACAAAAGTAAAGTTAGCATATTGAATAGAGGTGCAGCTCGATAACATAAAAGTATATATGTGCTCTTCAGTTGGTACAATGATTACCTGATTCAATATAACATGTTCACATAATGAAATAAATATTACATAAATAGTACATGAATCACATATCACATGATAGCGGTATACTTATGCGTTTCCGTACCGTACAAAGGCGAAGAGTTAAATTTAGAACGTAAAAAGTTATAGATGCATCTATACATAGTTTTAACTAATGATGTTGCGATTGTTGGTAGCTCAATAACTTTGGCTCAGATTATTAAAGGTAAAGTACTCCTTTAGCCAAACAATTGTTTGGCTAAAGGAGTACTTTACCTTTAATAATGATGTTGCACATTACTTTATGTTGAATGGCTCGTGGTTGAAATTATTCAATAAATAGTTATAGAGTTTATTTTTAAACCTATCCAAGTAAGCAGCACAACGTATAGACCCTGGGATGGAGTTCCAGAGATTTACAGATTTTATTACAAATGAATTGCGGTATGTAGTAGTGCGATGGTTGGGAGTGTACAGATGGTCTTTGGGAATACGCGTGGCTCTGTTCTGCATATCTGTAGAGTAAATAAACAGTTGGTAAAGGTAGCTTGGTATCTTAGTGTTCAAGATCTTATAAACGAGATTTCGAAGGAAGTATGTCCTTCTTTTATCTGTTTTGAGAAACTTCGATTTAAAGTAAAAGCCACTCATGTGGTCATATTTTGGGACATCGTAAACAAAACACATACAGGAGTTTAATACCCTTTGAAGCTTACTGTGAAGTTCTCCGCTGATGCCATTATATACAAGGCAGCAATAATCAAAATATGGAAGGATCAATGAGGAGACGAGAGTAAGCCTCAGATTAGTGAGTAATTTCTTTCGATGTCTTTTTAATTGATGAAGAGTCCTGAAAACTTTATTATAAACGCTGGTGATTATGTTCTTTTCAGGAGAGTGTCTGGTCTATTATTAACCCTAGATCAATGACCGATGATGAATAGTCAACGTAATTAATTTATTTATAGTTGCCCATGAACATATTGTCTACATCCTCATTTACTTTTCCAATCGCAGGATTCAAAGTGGATGGGGTACAAGTGAAATATATATATATATATATATATATATATAAGATGGCATTGGCAGTGCTGCAGACATGAAGGCCAGTCCATTAGGAAAACAGCGAATAATAAGGGCGACATAGTTGATCCCTGAGGGAGGTCTGTGGGAATAGATTTCCAACTGGAAATGACACCGTCGTCGGCCTTCACCGCCTGTTCCCTTTTACTCAAATAAGATTGGAACCAATTTATGGCACTAGCAGAGAACTTCAGGCTCTTTAACTCCTTAATGAGTATAGTGTGGTCAACCGTGTCAAAAGCTTTTTTGATGTCAAAAAGTACTAAAATGGTAAGCTTTCTTTTGTCGATATTTTGTCTAATATCGTCCATTATTTTAAGAAAAGCTGTTTGTGTACTATAGGAGGGGCGAAAACCCGATTGAAAAGGGTCAAGAAAATATTTCTCCGTTAGGTAATCTTTGATCTGAGGGAAGACTATTCTTTCTAAAGGTTTGGATAACGCACAAAGAATGGAGATTGGCCGATAGTCCGATCCACTTTGGGGATTAGGTTTTTTGGGAATAGGCCTTCTTCCAGAGAAATGGAAAACAAGAATTTTGCAAAGAGTACTCATACATATGATGTAAGACTGGGAAAAGAACATTTAAACCCTGTCTTATGAATTTCATTGTTATCCCTTCAGGACCAATGGCATTAGATTTACTTTGTTTATTTTTTTGATACGATATCAGGAGAAGGGACAGTAAAATAAAAGTTTTCGTCATTAAAAGGGATTAGTGGATCAATCACAGACAGTGGGTCATGTGAAATCGAAGTAGGTCTAGCTACAAAAAAGGTATTTAATTCAACTATTGGTGGCGTAGGGTCAGTTTTGTAGTCGATTGCGCTGTTCCATGCCTCCGGAGTTCTGGCCACAGCGCATGAGGGTATTTTAACCTTATGAATTGATCAAGAAAGCAGTGGCGGCCGCTGGCATAGGGCCATGGAGTCATGGCCATGCCAAAATTCACAGAAAGAAAAAAGCACTGTAAATAATTGTTTTTCAACAGATTGATTTCATTTTTGAGTCTTGAATGACTTTAATTTGTCGTGAAGCAGCACAATACTCCCGCCGGTAAGAGAATTTACGGGAAGAGTGGGCGGCGAGTTCCCCCACTCCAACGGGGCCACCACCTAGCTGGCTCGGTCACAAGACGTGGCACGCATGCGCACTGAATGATTTACTCCCCACCTACTATCCTCTCCCGCGGTTGAGAATATCTACCGTTGGGGCCAAGTTCAGTTTGGCTCGGCTCGGTCGACCTTCGAGATAGTAGTTTGATGTGAATGTTTCAATTCTCCGCAATGAATTCCATAAGTGCTTTATTAAAGCAGCCGTTTTCGTCTTTGTCTTACGTTGACAAACTCAGAATAAAACGAATGGGAAGACCCCTCCCTAATTTTAATTCAGCTAAAAAGCAACAGTGTGCCAACAAACAGGAAAGGTGTCGAAAAATTAATGCCTTATTCGAAGAAGAACTAGCTGTGTGGGTGTGATGAAAAAATGCGTTTTTTTGTTTTCCTTGTGTTCTTTTCAAAGGGAATATCAGCTGGTCGAGGAACAGGATTTCGGACTTGGTACACATTTGGGAAAAAATTAGGGCTCACGAAAAATCTAAACAACATATGAACAATGTTTTGAGTTTATCGTTGCTAGGTAAAACAAATATTCAAAGTCAGTTTAAATCAAAGTATTGGCTAGCTGTATCTAAACATAACGAACAAGTAGGTAAAAATAGGTACGTATTAAATTTGATTATTAATTTTATACGTTTTTGTGGGGCATTAGAATTAGCATTAGCAATTAACATGATGAATCGGATGAGTCACAAAAAAGGAAGTTTTTCTTGAGTTAATCCAGTTTAGTTCTGAGTTAGATAACATCTTAAAAGTTCACCTTAGTCAATCAGCTGTGTTTAAAGTTACGTATAAAACTATACAGAATGAAGGTTGCATTTTTTTCGGTAGTTCACCGCGTTAATCGGCTGTTTCACAAGACGACGGTTCGCCGGCGTTGCAGTCGGCTTCCTCAGGTCAGCTGAGTTGGTGATGCCATGAATCTCGTTTGCTGTCTCCTCTCTGGACGGCAGTTATGTCACTTTTCGACGCAGTCTTGGTCATTCAGTGGAGGTTCGAAAGTTATTGTTTTCCGCGCCTGTCCACCTCGGGATGGGCCATCCTGGACCTACGTTTTTATCTTCTTCTGGGGAGGCTAGCGGGACGAAAGACTAGTAGCCGATATTGGTCTTTTATGTTTGTCCCACGGTGTTGGCTGTACTTCGCCGATGCACCGGAGGATCTCTGTCGTTTTACTTTGTAGTTGGTTGAAGTGTTCTTCTGCAGCTTGCGGGAGGTATTCCTCAATCCGTGTTATGCCTGTCATGGTATAGAAGATATCGCTATGGAAAGTCCATTCAAGTGAGAGGACGGTGCGGAGACACCTCCTTTCAGCGATCTCCAATTTTTGTTTCCCGGCCGAGGAGAGAGTGCCACTCCAGGCCGGCGAGGTCTACAGCATCGCCGAGCGGATGACTGCCAGGTAAATGTCAATCTTCCGCCGTACATGGATATTTGGTGATCGCAGGATCGGCCCCAGCGATATCCTTGTCGTAGTGGCGCTGAGGGCCATGTTAGTTGCATGTTTTAGGATGGTCAGGCGCTTATCCAGCGCAACTCCTAAGTAGGTGACGTTGTCCTTCCATTCGGCTTCCGTGAGGTCGACGATGATCCCGTCCGGATCCTGAGAGGGTTTCCGGGAGAAGAGGATGGTCTGCGTTTCCGAGGGGTTAATTTCCAACCTCCAGTCCTGGTACCATCTAATGAGGGTGTCCGTAGCGCGCTGCAGGTATTTGCAGGCGTGCTCTTCTGCGTTGAACGGGAGAGAATGGCCGCATAATCAGCGTAGAAGGCTCTGATAGTGTTCCATCAGCGGTAAAGATATTAAATAAGATGGGCCCGAGCACGGATCCTTGTGGGACTCCAGCCGTGATGTCTCTGCTAGAGGAGGTCGCTCTGCCCCAGGGCACCAGAAAGGTTCGCCTCGACAGCCATGGATGAAGCAGCTGTCGTTGCCATCTTGGGTAACGAAAGCAGTGAAGTTTCCAAAGGAGACCCTCGTGCCACACACGGTCAAATCCTGTTGTTATATCGAAAAAAGCACCCGTCGTGGAACAGTTCCTGTTGAAACCCTCGGTCACAAAGTCGCACACCCGTATAAGTTGGTGAGTGGTGGCGTGGCCGGTGCGGAACCCGAACTGTTCGTTTGGGAGGATTTCTTTGCCCGAAGTATGCTTCAATATATGTGGTAAGATGATCTTTTTCGTCAGTTTACCGAGTTCGTTGTTACAAAAGTTGGCTGGGTCGGTTGGTGGTTTTCCCGGCTTCTGGAGGCATACGACTTTGGCCAATTTCCATTTGGTTGGAAAATGACCAATCCGTATGCAGCCATTGATGATTTCCACTATGTGAGGGCCGATGGCTCTGGGCAGGTTTCGCAGAATCTCATTTTTGATCCCAGGTGACTTCCGCTGTCGAATGGTCTTTAGGGCGGCGATGAAATCTACCTCCATGATGGTGGTCGCCTTGCTTAGCTCCTCCTGGTCGCAGTCATCTCCTAGTAGGGGAAGGTCTTTTCCGGGGTTCGGTGTGAAGACACGTTCTAAGTAGTCCACCATGCAGTTCGCCTTCTCCGTGTCGGTGATCGCTTTTCCGGAGGTGCCGGTCAGCGGAGGGTCATTCAGCATGGGTGATCTCAGGCGCTTGGCTAACGACTAGATGAAACCATCTTTGTAGGAAAGGGCAGCCATCCTCCTGTCCCACACCTCCCGTCTGTGGATCTGAAGCTGGTCCCGAATGCCATGTTGCATCCGCAGAAGACGTCGTTTGATATTTGGAAATACAGTACGTTGCCACTCTCTCTGGACACTGTTTTTCGTTATAATTGCCGCGAGCATGTGTCTGGGTAGATCGAGGTGGTTTGGATGTCTGGGCCTCTTTGTTGGAATAAAAGCCTTTGCTGCTTGTTGAATGCGGTGAGTGATGTCATCCACATAGCTGTCGATATCACGGGCGCTGCGCAGAGGTGGAGGTGTGCTTGGGAGGCTGTCAGCCAAGTGATAACGGAATTTCACCCAGTCCGCTTGCCGGAGGTCCAGGTATTCTCGCGGTGGGAGGGCTCCCGGTTTGACGCCAAGATGAATTATCACTGGCAGGTGATCACTGTCCAGACTACTGATGGGGTGAACCCCAATCGAGGTCGAAATTCCTTTATGGAGTATGTACAGCACGTCCCCAACTCCATGAGGCTGGTAGCGCATGGGATCGAAGGAGCCTGCAACGCTGACTTCCGCTTGATATGCCCAGTCGCGAAGTCGTGTTCCTTTGCTGTTTTCGTGTCTGGAATTCCAGGATATGTGTTTTGCATTTAAAACCCCTCCGTCCAAGGTTGGGAGTCCCAAACCGATTACAGCATCGAAGTCCGCCCGGTGACATCGCTTGTTCGGTGAGATGTAGCAGGATGTAATTACTAGTTCCCCACTCCGAGTTGAGAGCTTTACGGCGGTGGCCTCAAGAGTCTGCATCGGTGAGAGTGGAATCTCAGCTGCTTGGGGGTGATCTGCCGCATTTTCCATTGATAGCCGCCGTCCTATCCGTCCGGAAGATGCGAAAGCCTGGTATCGAGCATTTCCGGCCCGGGAAGAGATGCGTTTCCTGCAGAAGAACCACTAGCACTCTTTGCTTCCTTAAGAATGCCAGCAGCTCTGAGGACTTCCGCAGTCTTGCTCCACCTGCGTTCCAGGTTGCGAGGACAAGAAAGTCGTTGTGCGGCTTACCCAGGGTTGGTTCATATGGTTAGCTGCTGGAGGATCGCAGTGAAAGTTGTCAACTGCTGTTGCAGGACGGTTATAATCTTAACCAGACTCTCAAACAAGGCGGAAAGGGCCTCTAGTTGGTCTTGATGAAGCTGTGCGGGTGGTGTTGGAAGCTCCGCCGTCGATTGTCTCCGCGCCTTGCGGAAGGGAACACTTAGTTCCTCCACCGTTTGCTGAGGAGGTGGAGGCAAGGGTGATGGCAGTGCCGGGAAGTCGAGTTGCAACTTTGTACGGGGAGTCGACCACTGAGGTTGCTCCTGTCTCGGCGCATTCCCCCTTCCCCAGGCGTTTTGCGTGCCGAGTGCTCTGGTGGCTGCTGCTGCAGGCGCTGCTTGCTGTGGTTGCGGAGGAATCAATGTCGTCGTAGGTTTTTTCCGCTGCTTGAGGTGTTGTGCAGCTGGTCTCTGCGTCATTGGTAGTTGTCACGCAGTCTTCTCATGCTTGGCGTAGTGAATACATTCCCGGGCCATCGCCATGTGGTTCCCACCGCAGGTGCAACAGAGAGGAGGCGCGGTCTTCGGGTGCTTGCAGGACAGCCCCTCGTGAGGGCCTGCGCAAATATATCAGCGCGGTATTGCGTTGCAGTGCGTGGAGCTGTGATTAAATCTTGAGCATCGGAAGCAAAGTTGTAGTTCCGTAAACTTGTAGGGTCGGATGTAGACTCTGGAATGTCCAAGGTAGCGAATCGCTCGGATATCTGCCGGCTTCCAGTCAGAGTGGTGGCGGATGGCCGCTACGAATAGCCCAGTCTGCTTCCTTTCCTTATCGTGGATGGCGCGGACTTTCTCAACGGGGACTCCAAGCTCCTTGAGGTCTTCAAGAATTTCCTTCGGGTCGTCTTGTTGATGAAGACCCCGGATCAGAAAGGTGTGCAGCCTGTCGCCCGTTGGAGTCCAGGTGGATATCTGAATTTTCTGTTCCAGCAGTTCCCGCCGGATGAGTTTGTAATCGTCCTCGTTCCTCAGCTGAATTTTTAAGGATGAGTTGGAGTTATAGACAGTGAATATTTGATCCGAAACGCAGTTCTTCACTTACCTTATGAGTTCTCGCCTGTCCAGGATGTCATAGACAATAATGCCAGGCGGACGACTGAACTTGGGTGCCGCTGTAATGGTGGTTTCCATGTGGTCCTCTGATGGGGAGGAGGGGGAGTCTGCATTTGCTGGAACATTCAGGAGAGGCTGGTAGTGATTTGCAGTGGAGACTTCGTACTCGAGAACATTCTTAGACCTTTTGGGAACGTGGTCCATGTAGAAGTCGGGATTAGAGCCCTGCACGGGTATGATATTTTCCACCCGTGCCCTACCCGTACCCGCAGACTACTAACCCGTACCCGACCCGTACCCGCAGACTACTCACCAGTACCCTACCCGTACCCGCAGAATGTTAACCCGCACCCGACCCGTACCTGCAGTCTCGCACCCGCACAGAAGGCCTACTTGTCCCACCCGACCCATATTTTTTAACTGTCTGGTCCTCGAGACACAAATCCGTAGCAAGAAATCGTGAAAAAATAAAAATATTTTTGAGTCAGTCATTTATTTTGCATAAATTAAAATGAAATGCAATTGTACATTAACATTCATTTTTAAGATCGAAAAAAGTATCTAAGATTTATTTTTACAAAAATTACAAATTTTACAAAATAATTTAATTTAAAAATGGAAACATTAATTAATAGTATCTACCCTGAGATTTAAAATTACTATTTAAAAATAGGACATCATCCGCGCCTGCGGGACCTAAACTGTTTCTTCTTTCACTGACAACATGTCCTGCCAATCAAAAACATCTCTGTGATGGAGCACTCGTCGCTGGTATTGCAAAAATATGATTCGCTAAAATACTTAAATTTGGCCAACAATTCTTTTGCTTATCCCACCATTTCATCAAATCAAAATAATTAGTAATGTCGTCAGATAGTTTTAAGTCAATATATGCAGTCAATTCGTCTGGATAAATATGATCATTTACTGCCTGTATCCATAAACTGAACTAAGGTGTCTAATATTTTATACCTTTTTATCGGTTGCTCTACAAGCGTACACGGGTTTGGTGTCACGGATTATATTTAATGTCATCAATACTTACTTTAACTTTCTCATGGATTTCATACTTTTCTTCAGTGTTTAACATTTACACACTTTTTAGAAGGGGGTGAAAAAAACAGAAATTTTATATTTAAGCCCATCTCCTGACACTATCTCAAAAGGTCTCAAATGTCTAACTGCAAGTTCGACACGGCCATCTATAACCTTGTCTTTTCTTTTCAGCTTATAATTTTGGTAAATTGCATTTTTTCGGCACAAGAAAATTTGTAATTTTAGGCACGCCTTCCTTGTTATTTTCACATTTGTGTCGCAATAAACTTGATGTTCCCAGCTTCTTATTATAATAACGATAAACATTTTATAACTACTGTAAGCGATTACCTTCGAAATCAGTTCTCCCTTTTCCTCTAAAATTTCACAGAACGTTTCCCAAAATTTTGATTTGGTATTTTCTTTTCTTCTTAGAGTGTACTCTAAACTCAAAAGTTTCCTTCTTATCTGATCAGTATTCATTGTTCAAATCTGAAGGGCAGATAAAAGTAATATTTCGATTGAAATTTTGATTTATAATTAATCATGCATTAACTTATAACTGAAAATTTTACCGTTCTATCAACTGGTATTGGTTCCTTTTAAGGATGTGGTAGATTGCTATTCTATCACAAAAGCCGAGATCACATATAACTCACCATTGTAATTTTATAAAATAACAGTCGTTCCTTTCTCTCGCAAACAAAGTATAAAATAATACTACTCACACACGATTATTTGACGAAAAAATACTATATATTTGAACGTTAAATAACATATACAGAATGCTGATA
Source organism: Tanypteryx hageni (assembly GCA_028673005.1). Classification (NCBI taxonomy): domain Eukaryota; kingdom Metazoa; phylum Arthropoda; class Insecta; order Odonata; family Petaluridae; genus Tanypteryx; species Tanypteryx hageni. The sequence goes on along the minus strand of CM054113.1, from coordinate 236,640,963 downwards.
GGCAATCTTATATGTAACCACGTCTCTTCAAAAGTGAATTCACAAAGATAGATGTTACTTGCATGAATGGGCAAAACCAGCTGGTTAAAAGGGAGAGTTCTCACACAAACCAATCCGTCATAATTACATTGTACTACATAATTCCCCTATTCACTCTTTCTCACCCCCTCATTAGATTCTCTTTTACTAAAAGTAATCAACAATCGTTTGTAAATTGCAACTTTGTATCTATTTATAAAATAAAAGGAATCGTTTTTTCGTCAGACACTTTTCTTGGCACATGACGCACAAAGTCTGCGATCTGCCGACCTGCATAAATTGCAAATTTGTATCTTCCTATATAACGCTACTTTTGACCACGAGGGTGTGCTTTACTATGAGTAAAAGGCATGTGGAGAGTTCCTGTGCCTACATTGGCGAAGCAAATTGAATTGGAATTGAAACTAGTTTTCGTACCCGCTCTTTACCCGCACCGGTGCCTTTTGTGTCCAAACCCGACCCGTACCCGCATGGAAGCACTCTATACCCGACCCGACCCGCAACTTTCGCTGCGGGTACCCGCGGGTCGGGTCGGGTAAACTGCGGGTATGCAGGGCTCTAGTCGGGATGGTGGTGCCTGGCAGTCCGGGGGTCTCGCGGATTAGCTCCGGATGTTGAGGGATGGGCTGCCTCAGGTGTCGATTGGCCGCCAATCTCAGCAGGGTGTTGCTGTGGATCCATTTTGTTTCGTTGATATCACAGTGGGGAGAGAGAGGTAGGGAGGGAGGGCGAGAGAGAGAGAGAGGGAGGGATAGAGACAGAGAGAGAGACGAAAGGTGGGAGAAAGAGAGAGAGAGAGAGAGAGAGAGAGGGGGGAGGAGACAGAGGGAGATAGAGACGAAGGGAGGGAGGGAGAGAGGGAGGGAGATACGAAGGGAGGGAAGGAAGAAAAAAAGGAAGGAAGGAAGGAGAGAGAGAGAGACAGAGGGAGGGAGCGAGGGATGGCGAGATAATTTTACTCTCTAACTATTGTATCAGCAAATCAAGAGATCGAAAATTGTATGTATAAAGAAATTAATTATACTGAGCAATAAAATACTAGCGCGCAGATACCCTGCGCTGGTAAAGCTAGTGAAAAATATTGTCTTATTTAAACTAGGACAGTGGGGAGTTCTAATGATATCGCGTTGGTTTATTTACAAGTTTAGATCTTTGTGCAAGGTGATTTTTTTAAGCTCTTGCAGTATGCAAGCACCAACGACTCATATCTATTATATATAGATTCTTCTTACGAAGGATATAGGATATGTTACATTGCCTGTCAGTAGGCAGCAGTACTGTCAGTATGGTATAGAGCCGAAAACAAATCATGTTGGCTGTCTATACCCTATACAGCTGTAGGCGTGATTGGGACGATTTAAATGGCTACAGTACTGCGATGTGGAAAGCAAAAGGAAAACTACCACATTACAATCCCTAGTAATGATTATGGTGTTGGACAATATGAGTTCTCTCGAGGTAAAACAACCCGGAGGTAAAATAGTCCCCCAATCGGATCTCCGGCCGGGGACTGCTTTGGGGGAAACATTTGTCGAAAGTAATATATGAATGGGCACTTGGGACGTAAGAACTATGAGAAAGGCAGGAAAGCTAGAAAACTTGAAAGAAGAAATTAGAAGAAATAGAGTTGACATTTTAGGACTGAGCGAAACTATATGGGAAAGAGAAGGACAGTTAGACTCGGAAGAGTTCACGGTAGTTTACTCTGGAAGAAATAGTGGGGAAAGGGGAGTAGCTGTGGTACTTAGGGAAGATATGATGAAAAGCGTTACAAAGATAATAGCAACGAACGATAGACTGATGGCAATAAAGATAAATGCAGTACCACTGGGCACGCTGATAATCCAGGCATATATGTCAACGCCATCTCATGAAGATGAAGAAATCGAGGAGAATTATGAGCAAATTAACGACATCTACGAAGAAGACGGAAGAGGAACGTCAGGATCGGCAAAAATAGAACTGGAAGATGAGGAAAACATTGAGAAAGACAATTTAGGACTAAGTATTATGGAGAGCGAAGTAGAAAAAGTCACAGTGGAACTATAGAAAGGGAAAGCTATAGGCAGCGACAGAATACCGTCTGAGGTACATAAAGTCATGAGACCAGAAGAACTAAAAGCGACCACGAAATTAATTTATAACATTTACGACACGGGAGAGTGGGCTCAGGATTTCCTAGGAGTAATAATGATCCCTCTAAAGAAGAAGCCAAAGGCAATGCAGTGTAAAGACTACAGAACGATAAGTCTTATATCACACACTTCAAAGATCATCACGAGGATTCTTAATAAAAGACTTGAGAAAAAGCAGAAGAAATGCTAGGGGAAGATCAATTCTGTTTCAGAAATGGACGAGGAACTAGAGATGCTATAGGAGTAGTTCGTATATCAGAAAGGGCAATTGAGTAGAGTCAAGATATCTGCGTATGTTTCGTAGACTGGCAGAAGGCATTTGATAGAGTAAATTGGGTTATGTTGATAAAGGTTTTAAAGGATATGTGTAGACTGGAAAGATAGGAGACTGATTAGGAATCCACATGTTAGTCAAGCTGTAAAGGCCAGGTTGGAGAATGAGGACATCTGCGGAGTAAATATCGGTAGAGGAATATGACAGTGCTGCCGACTATCTCCGACCGTATTCAATATATATGGAGAAAGTCTAATGCAAGATGCGTTAGAAGGCACAGGAGATTTGAAAATTCAAGGAAGGATTATAAGAACTGTAAAATACGCGGATGATGAAGTACTCCTAGCAAGAAAGGAAGAAGAACTCCAGAAAATTATAAATAGACCAGTAGTAACAGGTAGAATATAAAGTATGGAAATAAATACAGAAAAATACAAGGTCATTTGAATATCGGGCAAAGAAGAGAATCTGAACCTAAGTAAAGGATTAGTCAAAATGTTGTCAACAACTTTTACAAATTATTTCAAATTAACTACATAGTTTCTGTGACAAAAATGCTGTCAAATGAGAGCATAAATATCAATTTTTAATAGTTACCTTACATTACTTCCATATGGGCCCCACGTGTGACACTACACACGTCAATTCGGTAATCAAATTCATGCCACACTTTCTCCAGCGTATTGCTGTCGATCTAGGTGACAGCTGGAATGATACATCCTTCAACTCTTGCAAAGTGATATGTAGGGGGGGGGCACAAACACAAAATCTTTCACAAACCCCCATAGATAAAAATATAAGGGGGTGAGGTCCGGTGGTCTCGGTGGCCAATGAATTAAAGGTTTGGCATCACGGGAAGCACTGCCAATCCAGCGAAGGGGATAATTGTCATTCAGAAACTTTCGCAGCTTCCTATGAAAATGTGGCGGAGCCCCATCCTGCTGTAAAATGAAATTGTTTCCGTCTTTTGTCAGCTGCAACAGCAACCACTCGGTCAGAATGTCAAGGTAGGAAATCCCATTGACAGTGGCTTCGGCGAAAAAGAATGACCCATATTGCACAGAAAATGTTTACTTTGGGACTGTCCCGTTCATGTTCCACATTTTCATGTGGATTTTCACACCCCCAGATACGAATGTTGTGTCCATTCACTTTACCACTGAGATGGAACTTGGCTTCGTCGGTAAACGCTACCTGTCCATGAAATTTTCATCAGTATTGCATATTTCTTGGATGTTATAACAAAATTCGTACCCAGAAACGTTGTCATGGGGTTGCAGCGCTTGTAACAAATGAATTTTGTAAGGACGCATCGAGTGTCGCCTTCTGAGAATACGCCAAACCGTTTTCTGTGGAATCCCAAGCTCTCCACTGGCCTTGTTAGTCGATTTGCGTGGACTCCTGAGATAGGCCTGCCGCATACGTTCCACAGTCGCGTCGTCTGTGCTGGTACGACCTGTGCTTTTGCCCTGTCAGATACATCCCCGCTCCACGAACTGCCTATATCATTTAATGATGGAGTCTCGAGTTGGTGGATTTTTGTCAAATTTATTTCTGAACGATCGCTGCACGGAATCATTTGATTTTGTTTCATGATGACTTCTCCACAGGTGACGCCATTTTGGATACTCTGTGGCCGCAAACACAACTTTCATATTTATGGTTTCATTTGATAGCATTTTTGTCACAGAAACGTATGTAGTTAATTTGAAATACAAAATTGTCGATATCATTTTGACTAACCCTGTATTGGAGGAAAGCCTTTAGAGCAAGTTTCAGACTATAAATCCCTAGGAAGCATCATAGCAAGAGAAGCAAAATGCACGGATGAGATCAGGACTACAATAGGAAAAGCATGAGCGGCTTTCAGAAGTAAGAAACATCTACTTACGGTGAATATAAGGGAATATATCCGCAAGCAGTTCATGAAATGTTATGTATGGAGTATAGCTTTATACGGGGCAGAAACATGGATGCTAAGGAAAAATGACATCAAATACTTGGAAAGCTTTGAAATGTGGACTTGGAGTAGAACGCTGAAGATAAATGGACAGATAGGATGAAAAACGATGAAGTGATACTAAGAGTAGGAAAGAAGCGAATGATTACACTGGTCAACAAAGATTTTGTTAAATGTAAAATTTCAACTGTTTCTTATGTATTTTAGGTGCTGATTTCAAAAATGAAGTTAGAATTTTTCAATCACCCACCATTTTTGTGTAACAGAGATAATAATATGTATATAGAAATTTGCGGATAAATAAATATTACTTATTGTGTTAATAGAAAGAAACATAACTAGTTTGTAAATGTTGGTTTATGTGTTGACTGCTAACATGAGGTCATTCTTTGCACATAACCATAGTCTGAAAGCTATGTCGTTATCTTGAGTTATAGCTTATTGATGAATATTTTTAGTGTGTAGTGTGTGCTTTTTAAGGAAAATATGCCTCTAAATTGGAAAAGTCACCCAAACAATTTTTACTATATTTGTGGTGAGTTAACTTTTAAGGCACAGAGGCGAAATATTACCCCTCTAGTTAGTAAATCATATGAGCTTTATTTTGAATGCAAAGTAGGTGATCAGGACAAATCTTGGGGCCCCTCACATCTGTTGTGCTTCATTTGTAACGCTACTAACTGGCTGGCTTAAAGGATCCCGTCACATGCCATTTGCAGTTCCCATGATTTGGAGAGAACATAAGGACCATTCATCAGAAAAATCTATTTTCTGCCATTGCACATTGAATTAGGCTTGATGAAAAATTTTGGTAAAAGCGATGGATCGTGATGGAAATAAATTTCCAAGAATTAGTGAGGGTTAAAAATCAAAAAAGAAATATTTGTTATTCTACGTTATGTTTCTGTGTTGTTTTTAGTGTTATTTTACGTGTGTCGCTTTGACATCCCCAGGGGCCTCGCCAACTTGAAGTCGACCGATTGGTGAGTGTTTACTGGGCTTCCTCATCCCAACAACTTATTGCCATCCATATTTCCCTTTTACCTTTCCTTTTCCGTAAGCTTTTATATGTATATATATATATATATATAATATATATATATATATATATATATATATATATATATATATATGTGTGTGTGTGTGTGTGTGTGTGTGTGTGTGTGTGTGTGTGTGTGTGGGTGTGGGTGTATATGTGCACACACACACACACACACACACATATTATATATATATATATATATATATATATATATATATATATATATATATACTTAAGGAAAAGAAAAGGTAGTGATGAGGGTGGCAACAAGGTGTTAAAGGAAGCCCAGTGGACACTTACCAATTTGAGGACCAAGTTGGCAGGTTGCTGGGGGCGTCAAAGAGACACCCGTAAATTAACACGCACACAAAAATGAAAGCTTTTCGGGCCTATGCCCTTCGTCAGCGATGAAGATGAGTAACTTAAAGTGACACACTGGGCGGGGAATGACAGGGTGATGTGGAAAGGTTGATGATTGGAGGAGGCTGGGAGTGGGAAGGGTGAATGGCCAATAAGGAGGGAGTGTGGTAAGATAAATTGCGAATAACTACAAAGTAACAGAGGAGACATTGTAAGGGGGTTAATAGGGTTAGCGGAAGCTGAGGCCAGGCGGGGAGAAAGAGACAAGAAGATGTATATGTGCAAGTTCCCAGTGTCGGGGAAGGGGGCAGGAACTATGGGCTGCGGTACCCTAGTAGAGTCAAAAATTATCTTGGAAGTAAGGTGAAATGCCAAAAATATAAAACATTTTACGTATAATATATTTTTTCGGAGAATTTTCGGAAATACGATGTTATAAAAACTATTAATAGTCATATATAATGATGAAATTTGTATTAAAGTTTCTTATTTTTACTATTTTCGTTCCAAAGGGGGCCGCATGATATTTAAAGGGGGCCGCGACAGTTGAAAGATTAATAACCACTGTGCTAGAGGGGTTTGAACCAGTTATAGCATTCATTTCACGGCATCGAGTCGGAGGTGTACTGTAAAAGTATTTTCCTACTGCTCATTTACACTTTTACACATTTTTAATTACTCTCTTATTTTCATGCTGAGCCGAAGCGAGTTACTAAAGTCTTTGATGGGTAATTACTTTAGTAATATATATTAGTTGAATACCGGTTCAACGAATGGGAAGAAAAATATTTTAATAATTTTGAATTGATTGGAAATAATAATTTATGGTTATATGGAAGAAAAGTTTAATTTTCAGATGTCCCAAATCAGCTATCGTGTTATAAAAATTGTTACGAATAACATGTCTAGCCATCGATCATTATTTTATGTTTCTTATTTTTGACCCCTATTCTTGACATTTAACCCTATACTTGGCCATTGACGAAACTGTAAATTCAAGTATATGACAATGCCGTGAAAATTTAATTTAAAAAGTTTAAACATTTGTCGAGTAATAACTAACGAAGAAAGCGTGTGGAATTTTCAGTTTTTGCGGTAAAACTGCGTTACTATAATGTGACTGGTTATATTTTCATACGAAACTTAGCATTAAAAACCAAGCGCTAAACCCAACATCAGTAAAATGTATTTTAAAAACCTCACCGGGGTTAAGCAGTTGTAGTGTAATCTTTCTTCATCTTACGTTAGATTTATTTTTTGTTGCATCAATCATCCGCTTCTTTTCTCTTACTAAACGCAGCGTGCACATGGAACTAAATAAATCCTATTTACATTTAGCTGTTGTTTTGGCGTTGTAAGGAATACGTCGCTTTCCCATATATAATTATAGCCCCGCATATTTGACATTTAAACTGGCACCACTTGTTAAGCCACAGGGAGCCTTCCACGCATATATACGTTGTTTTTAACACTAGAACCGCTGAACTTGGCGATCATCCTAGAACCGCCGATGGAACAAAAAGTGCCGCTTTTGAAAATAAGTGTTTTGCTTCAAAATAATGTTGGTAATAGGGTAGGAATGTGTTTATTAAAGAAAAGGGAGATATTTTCGATACGATGAACACACATGTTTATTAAAATAATTAGTACAGCCTCTGCAAAAATGAGTTAAATCAGATACAATAGATAAAACTTGCATAAATAGTCTAGGTAATTATTAGTTATATTTTGATATACTAAAATGAAAGATCTATGACATTTAAAAAACACAATGAACCTGTTTCTGTTTTAGCAGCTACTGGTATGGTGTGACTACTGTAAGTATGTGACTTTTTTGTTCGCAATTGGTCCACACAATTGTTTTGGTAATACTTTCAATGCACTTTTTGGAAGTAACTTTTTTGCATGCGGGGCACATATTTATGCTTCTGTCTTGTTTGCAGTTCATTTTTACCTGATATCGTCTTTTTGTGTTATCTGTGTGAGCAGGGCTCGACAAATACGGTCGCCCGATCGCCAGTGGCGAGTTGATATTACCAGCTGGCGACCAGCAACGACCAGTTAATGACATTAAAGAATCAAATTTTTTGGGGTTGACGAATACAATTTTTCATTTGACGAGTAGGATTTGGCATAATTTGTCGAGCCCTGTTTATAAGCATCTGCAGGGTCCTCTTCGCCATCATCAGATTATTCTCCAGCTGATTGGGCGTGGGTTTTCGCAGTTCTACTCTTCGCATACTTCTGACTTTGGCCAGTTTTAGCAATATATCTTTTCTCATGATTCTCTTCTCAGTGAAAGTTTTGTAGACTATTCACGCATTTATGCCAGCAAGGTCAAGTATACTATAGATCATGTAAACAGACCATCTGAATGAACTTGCATTGACTGAATACTTTCGCGCCATTTGATCAACCACATCTACACCGTACTTTTTCTACAAGGGTACAGTTTCCAGCTTTGTCTTGTTGTCGTTATCTATTTGGACATCAGGGTGAAGTGTGCTGAGTAGAAGCACATTCCAATTTACATTACCCGGATAGACAGTAAGTGTAATGTCAGACTTCTTCAGCACATGAATGGTGTACAATGGTTCACGTGAGTTTACAATGACAGGTCTCTCTCCTTGCTCGATTCGCTGTCCCAACCAAGCTTGTAGATTTTGCTTTGGGCTTCTCAGGCAGCGCCAAAGAGGTAAAACATTTATCACAAGTTACAATTCGTCCTTTGTTCAGAAAATGTTGCATTAGTCGAAGGACTACATATTCAGTAAGACGCACGTGCTTGTGGAGGAGGGAAGGAGAAGGGAGGGGTGGAGGCGCATGTATACACTAGCAGCTGGATCAAGGTCATCGCTCCCGACAACAGCAGGGCCAATAAGGGCGATCTAATGCAGTGCATAGTATTGGGAGCGGTTAATACGTGGTGGCACAAAAACGTGCCATCGGCGGTTATAGTATAAACTGATAATGGAATTCAAGCGGGGGGGGGGGGGGGGGGGTCAAAATTTGGTCAGTGTCACCAGTCGAAAATCCTGAAAAGTCAAATAGCTTCATAGCAGTGCATTGAAAACTGCACATGTTGCAGAACTTGAAAGTTGAAAATGGCACTAAAAAGTGCCAACGGCGGTTCTAGTGTTAATCCACGCGACAACTTAAAAACAGTAATATAAATTTCAATATTCAGCTTATCGTTTTATTTAAGGCCACCGTTTGCTGGTAGAAATCAACCAGCTCACCTTACCTTGTTTACAACAGTTATCACGAAGCTTTATTAATGATTACTATAAAAACATTTTCCTGTTCATAGCTATTTAGCAATTGAAAGCGCGAAGGAGAATTCTTTAGATTATTTTCAAAAATGAAAGATCGCAGGTTAGCTTTTTAAATTTTCTCGTCTTTCCTTTTACTTTCTCATATATACGTAGTAATCGCGAAAAAAATCGACTTCGAGATTTTGACGGATATACGCGTTTTAGGCGTCCGTGAGCCAAAAAAGTGGTTTTCGCAATGCCGCATGTCCGTTCGCCTTTACGTTACTTTACTGCGAGGGCCTAGAGCATGCGTGGAGAGCCTAAGGTCCATGGGCCACATGCGGCCCCTGAGAACTTTTAATGCGATGAACAAGAGACCCGTAAAAGACAGAACAAAAAATTCATATATTTTATTCAAGTTATAATAATAAAATATTTAATATTGGAACTTTAACCCTAAAAACAGCATTTAGAATTGATTTTTACTTGCATGGTATCGCAAAATCTCCAGGTGACGATTTAATCTCTAATCCGGCCCACCGAAGCATTGGTAACGACCACTAAGTTTATACCATGTCTAACGCTTATAGAGAAAAATCTATACTGAAGATTTGGTTTCTCTAACAATAAGTTGCTGAGTTCCAGAGCTATGGCTCGTAGAGACGGCCGGACGGACAGACAAACTAAATATATGAGGGACTTGTTAGAAAAAATTCACCTCACTTTGTTTTTATAATTAAACTAATTATATGACATGAATAAATAAATTTTTACTTAGTATTTTCTTGTTTTTAAACTGACGTCTAATTATATATATATATATATATATATATATATATATCGCTGATGAAGGGCATATGCCTGAAAAGCTTACGTGTTTTTGTGTGCGTATTTTCTATGTCTCTCTTCTTCGACGCCCCCAGCAGCCTGCCAAATTTGTCCTCAACTTGGTAATTGTCCGCCAGGCTTCCTTCAGAACCTTGTTGCCACCCTCATCACTACCTTTCCTTTTCCTCCAGTTAACACACACACACACACACATACATATATATATATATATATATATATATATATATATATATATATATATATATATATATATATATATTTACGTAGACCTCACCAGCAATCCGCTAAACATCCGCATGAACTGTTACCGGAATAGTGTTTCTCTCAGACGCCCCCTCCCAGTTGCATTTCACGCCAATGCCCACAATGTCCCCTTCAATAATTGCTACAATGTAAGGGTTATTCGCGCCTTACCCAATGACACTCCTGCCCCCATTCTCTGACATTGGGAACTAGCCCATATATATCCTCTTGACTTTCTCCCCGCTTGGCCTCAACCTCCGCTAACCCTATTAGCCCCCTTACAATGTCTCCTCAGTTTCATTGCAGCTTTTCGCGCTTTACCTTTCCACATCACCCTGTCATTCCCCGCCCAGTGTGTCACTTTAAGTTACTCTATCTTTATCGCTGACGAAGGGCATAGGCCCGAAATGCTTTCATTTTTGTGCGCGTGTTAATTTACGCGTGTCTCTTTGACGCCCCAGCAACCTGCCAACTTGGTCCTCAAATTGGTAAGTGTCCACTGGGCTTCCTTTAACACCTTGTTGCCACCCTCATTACTAACTTTTCTTTTCCTTAAGTTTATATGTATATATATATATATATATATATATATATATATATATATATATGTTCACACACACATACATACACCCCCCCACACACACACACGCACATATATATATATATATACATATATATATATATACATATAACAGCTTACGGAAAAGGAAAGTTAAAAAGGGATATATGGATGGCAACAAGATGTTGGGATGAGGAAGCCCAGTAAACACTCACCAATCGGTCGACTTCAAGTTGGCGAGGCCCTGGAGATGTCAAAACGACACACGTAAAATAACACTAAAAACAACACAGAAGCATAACGTAAAAGCTTTCGGAAAGATTCCTTCTTCAGCTAGCGAGAAAGGCAACTGATGGCAGTGACACTGGGTGGAGGCATGGGGGTGGAAGGGTAGTGCGGAAAGGTCGAGGATTGGAGGATGCGGAGGGGGTTGGGGATTGGAAGGGGGTTGGGTGAAGACAGAAGGGGAGTGAAAAGTTATCAAAAGGTTGAGGCCAGGGGGAGTGAACGTGTTTAAATGTTCAATATGCGAAAGCTCCCATTGACGGAGTTGGGGAGCCGAAGCATTGTCGGGGAGAGCGCGAATGACTCTCCCAGTGAAGCAGTCATTAAATTTTAAATTATGTTGGTTCGCATGAAGGGCCACCGGCAGCGGACGCTTGAGAATGACGCTGTTGCTGTGGCCGTTCATGCGGATGTTGAGAGGATTGCTGGCTAGTCCAACATAAAAGGCGGGACATTGGGTGCATTTCAGTAGGTAAATAATATTGCGGGTGGTGCAGTTGGTGGTAGAAGTTATGGGGTAGGTGATGTTGGTGTTGGGACTGGAGAAGAAGTTGCAGGAGGGGGGGTTTATTTGGCTTGTAAGACATCGGGGTCGGCCGCTGGGGTAAGATCCGGCAGGGTGTAGAGGCGTGGGTTCTGGGGTTGTTTTTTCCATAGAATATTTGTCAGATTAGGGCGGAAGGAGAGCATCGGTGGCCTGGGAAATGGAGTCTGATGAGGGGAGGATGTGAGGATAGGGTGGGCGGCTTTTAGGATATTTTTTAAAATTTCGTGGATGCCGTGGAAATAAAGGGTGGTTAGGGTGAGCTGGGGGACGGAGTTGGTGGTGGTGCGGATAATGGGGTGGGAGTTAGGGGTGGCGGGTGCGACTGCCCGCCGGATTTGGTCTCGGATCAGATCCGGCGGGTATCCGCGCTGTAGAAAGGCATGTTCGAGGGTGGAGCAGTACTCGGACAGTGAATCTCTGTCCGAGCAGATTCTCCGCTCTCGTCGGGCTAGGGCGTAGGGAATTGAGGTTTTCGTGTGGAGGGATGGCAGCTGTCGAACTGGAGATATTGAAGGCGGTTGGAAGGCTTTAGGTGCACATTGGTGTGAATTTTGTTATATATATATATATATATATATATATATATATATATATATATATATATATATATATATATATATATATAACAACTTACGGAAAAGGAAAGGTAAAATAGATATATGGATGTCAACAAGGTGTTGGGATGAGGAAACCCAGTGAGCCTTCACCAATCAGACGACTTCAGGTTGGCGAGGCCCCGGGGATGTCGAAGCGACACACGTAAAAGAACACATGGACCCGACTCGCTACAATCCTTTTTACAACGCCTCTCATCCCACCCCACGCTTTCCTTCACCCACCACTCCTCTGCCTCCAACATCACCTTCCTGAATGTCGATCTCTCCATCCGGGAAAACAAAATCCACACCAGCGTGCACCTCAAGCCTTCCAACCGCCTTCAATATCTCCAGTTCGACAGCTGCCATCCCCTCCACACCAAAACCTCTATTCCCTACGCCCTAGCCCGACGAGGGCGGATAATCTGCTCGGACAGAGATTCCCTGTCCGAGTACTGCTCCACCCTCGAACATGCCTTCTTACAGCGCGGATACCCGCCGGATCTGATCCGAGACCAAATCCGGCGGGCAGTCGCACCCGCCACCCCTAACTCCCACCCCAATACCCACACCACCACCGATTCCACCCTCCAACTCACCCTAACCACACTGTATTTCCCCGGAATCCACGACATTCTGAAAAATATCCTGAAAGCCGCCCACCTTATCCTCTCATCCTCCCCTCACCAGATTCCATTTCCCAGACCACCGATGCTCTCCTTCCACCGTCCCCCTAATCTGGCAAATATTCTATGGAAGAAAGAACCCCCAGCACCCACGCCTTTACACCCTGCCGGATCTTACCCCTGCGGTAGACCCCGATGTCTAACATGCCCAATAAACCCCCCCTCCAACTCCTTCTCCAGTCCCACAACCAACATCATCTACCGCATAACTTCCACCACCAACTGCACCACCCGCAATATCATTTACCTCCTGAGATGCACACAATATCCCGCCTTTTATGTTGGCCTCACCAGCAATCCCCTCAACATCCGCATGAATGGCCACCGCAACAGCGTCATTCTCAAACGACCGCTGGCGGTGGCCGTTCATGCGAACAAACATAATTTAAAGTTTAACAACTGCTTCACAGTGAGAGTCATTCGCGCTCTCCCCGACAATGCTTCGGCTCCCCAACTCCGTCAGTGGGAGCTTTCGCATATCCATCTCCTAAACTCCTTCACTCCCCCAGGCCTCAACCTTCGATAGCTTTTCACACCCTTTCTATCTTCTCCCAACACCCTACCCATCCCCAACCCCCTCCGTTTCCTCCAATCCTCGACCTTTCCGCACTACCCTTCCACCCCCATGCCTCCACCCAGTGTCACCGCCATCAGTTCTCTCTCTGTAGCTGAAGAAGGAGTAGTTCCGAAAGCTTCTACTTTTGTGATGTTTCTCTGTTTTAGTGTTCTTTTACGTGTGTCGCTTCGACATCCCCGGGGCCTCGTCAACCTGAAGTCGTCTGATTGGTGAGTGCTCACTGGGTTTCCTCATCCCAACACCTTGTTGACATCCATATATATATATATATATATATATATATATATATATATATATATATATATATACACGTCAAAGGTGTATTCTGCAATAATTTCAGATCACTTTGTTTAGTCTTCGCACAATTTCCTCCAGCATTCACTTTCACGGTGACTCCGATGAGCTCTTGTGTCGTCCAAGGATGAATTGAGGCACTTCGTAATAGATTGTTTTGTTAAAAAACACACACCAGCCGTTTTCCCTTTTATGATTTGTAAGTTATCGATTAAAGTTCAAGTAGAGCAGAGCTTCTCAACCGGTGTGCCGCGAGGAAGCCCTTGGTGTGCCGCGAAAATTTCGAGGGTTTGAAATATTCACTGAAGCGTGTTCAAGCAATGAAGTTCCCTAAAATTTTATTTCGCCAATCATGTCGATAGTTTAATTACCATAAGAAAGATATGCACATATACGTATATGTATATTATTCGTATTTGCCGATAATCTATATAGTCTTGGATTATCTTATCAAAAGACTGATATCTTCCCTTTTCGTAAGAAGTAGTGTTTTCTCTCGTTGCATCGATTGCAAATGAAATAAATTCTTAGTCGAACGTTGTACAAAACACTCCAAATAGTATTCATTTCCTCTCCGCCTCCTTCATTTGTTAGAATAACCTCAGCCAATTACGCCAATCATTTTCTTTTTTTACCGCTGTCTCGCCTTCCCAACTTATCATTAATGGGAAATCGCACGGTGAAGTGGTTGGTTCCTCGATTTTGTGACATTTTCGAAGAAAACATTTGGTAAGTAACGGCTTCTTCCGCATATTACTGCAACAACTGTCTTTATTGCATTTTCCGCATTCTCGATTTAAAAATTTACGTAGTTTATTATTTATTTTATTATTAAAAATTCTAAACAAACGATACAAAAAAGATTACTTGGCAAATGGTTTTGCTTGGTCCGGCGATAGAACGTCCCGAAAACCAGTGTCTCTCGTATGCAGGGAAATTTTAGCGAACGAAGCGATGGTCATTTTCGCTCTAACCATCCTTCTCACTCCGAAATACACATCAGTTTCTTTAGGCGTTTGCAAGAGCAAAACTTGAAACAAAGTGCTTTCTTGAAAACTTGCATGAGTTTCTCTGAGGCAAGCTACATTGTTGCAAGATTAATTGCCCGAAGAAAAAAGCCACACACACACACTAGGCGAAAAATTAATTCTAGCAGCATGTAAAGAAATTGTGCGGATTATGATAGAAGAGGAAGCAGCGTAAGAAGTAAGCAAAGTATCATTTTCGGACGATACCGTGAGAAGGCGTAGAGATGTTGTCTGGTGACATAGAAGGTGGAAAATTTTCATTACAGGTTGACGAATCTACAGATAATAGTGGTCATGCACAACTTATTTCCATTGTTCGCTTTGCTGATGGGGATAATATAAAAGATCATTTTTTGTTTTGCAAAGCATTTCCTCGCCGAACAACAGGTGATGAAATATTCTGTATCACTGATGAGTACATGAGTAGCAATAACATACAATGGCAAAAATGCGTGTTTGCACCGGTGGTGCTGCAGCAATGACAGGAAATATCAAAGGATTCGTTGCGAAATTGAAAATGCAGAGTACGAATGTGGAAATTATCCACTGTTTTCTTCATCGCGAGGCCCTTATGGAAAACAATTTACCGGATGACCTGAAGTCAGTTTTAGATAATGCGGTGAAAATAGGTAATCTCATTATATCGAGATCACTCAAGTCACGTCTTCTTTCATTCTTTTCAATGAGATGGGTGCAGATCACGATTCCTTACTTCTTCATACTGAGATCAGGTGGCTTTCAAGAGGTAAAGTGTTAGCAAGAGTTTTGGAACTAAAGGATGAGATAAAAGAGTTCTTGACATCACAAAATGAGGTTTATCTTGCCGATTTTATTCAAGATGACAACTGGTTAGCAAAGTTGGCGTGCATGGTTGACATCTTTGAACATCTCAGTGAGTTGAACGTACAATTGCTAGTACGTAACCAAAACATATTAACTTGCTTGGGCAAAATAAATGGATTTACAAATAAACTTCAGCTATGACGTGATGAAGTCGGGCGTGGATCTTTGAAAATGTTTGAACGAATAAATGGGATGCAGTTCGACAAGAATTTCTGATGTAGTTTCCCAACTTCTTTACGAAAAACTCAATCAGTACTTAAAGTTCAGAAATACAAAACAATTTGACTGGATTCGAGGTCCTTTTAGTCTTTCATCAGAAGAATCATCCAAGGAACTTACTCTGAAACTACCAGAGGAATTGACAGAACCTAGAAGTGATCGTACACTTGAACTTAAATTTAGTGAAATATCTTTGGACGAGTTTTGGCTCAAAGCTAGGGGTGAATATCCTTCAATAGCTGAATTGGCGATCGATGTGTTCCTTCAGTTTCCAACTACATATTTATGCGAATTAAGCTATTCAACATTGGCACTTATTAAGAATAATAAAAGGACATGTTTGAAGAACTTGGATAAAGAACTTCGTATAGCTCTTTCCGCTATTGAGCCAAACATAAAGCGTATTTGTTCCGAAAGGTTACCCGTTGACTAATGAAGATTTTTGTAATGTTGCATTATGTATGTCCGTACTTCATTTGCAACAAAAGTATTTAATATGTTAAATGTTATTTTAACAGTAATGACAGTATTAAACATATTTATTCTACTTTTAGTTTTTTTCTTTAAAAATATGCATTAAAGCAGTAAAACTAACCAGGATTGGGTTTGGTGTAATGCGAGATTTGAGGACGTATGTAAGTGTGCCGTGGAGGAAAAAAGGTTGAGAAGCACTGAGGTAGAAAAAATTTTCTTCAAAATGTTTACTTACGACTAATAGTTTCCCGAGATAAAAATTATTAAAATGTAATAATCGTCTAAAATACGTATAATAATCATCATAGTATGCCACAACCTTAACCCCTTAAGAATTTTTTTATTTATCGTTATCTTAATTCAGCCGGGAAAGGGTTAATATCGAAATGATTAATATTCCTCGCCGTAGTTAAAGTCGTCATGTGTGGAACGAAGTGGCCTTATAAAGGTTTTTTCTTTTAAGAAAAAAGTACAAAGAAATTCTCCCAAATGTATGAGTGTGTGCACTTCTTCCTGCACCCACTCGATCAGGCGGGAACAGTTCTAGTCGTGCCGGCCCGAGTCGGGACCTGAAGAGCTGGTTGCCTACCCACAGATGGGAAGGCGATGATGCCAAATGCTGTTACGACCATCGGTTTATCCCAACCTGCTGAGTCACCGTTCATTACGCGTGTGGCACTAGCGAAACAGGAGGAGTAAGAGAAAATGACAACAGCGCATCGTTGCCATGGTAACGGCTCGCTCTTTACGCTCTCCCATTAGCTAAATCTCTCTCCCCCAGAGTTGGCATTTGACTGCTTTCGAGCAGCCAAGTGCCAACTCTGGCCGGCTCAACTATAGAATCTATCATTATTGCGCCGTGATAATGCTTATTATAGGGAGAAATCTATCCGTGATCTCAGAAAACTGCCTTATCCTCGAGTTGGATTATCGTCACCAATAATGATAAAGAGACTCGTGCGTCCGGATGGATTAGTTCCTCTCACCATTCTCTCTACTCCCCCTCCTCTCTTCCTCTCTCTCTCTCTCCCCTCTCTCCTCTCTCTCTCTCTCCTCTAGCCCCGTTTCCACTTTCCACCCTTCGAATCCCTCCATCTCGCCCTCTTTCTCCCACGTTCCTTCTCCCTCCTGCAACGTCGCTATCTTTCTCGCCAAAGAACTCGAGGAATGCACTTCCAAGCGATGAGGCAGACGATGTGTCGCTGAGGTCAGCGAAAACGAATGTTAGCGAAAAGATGTGGGCCGCTAGGCTTTAGTCCATCAGATAAGCATTTTTTCTATAATCTCGTTCTCACATGCAAACAGTAAAAATTTACTTTTTGATTAACACGTTTGACATTTGGATTACGTGACTATTGAGCGCGTTGGCAGTTTAGTCGTTTCCCTTCTCCCCGCAGTACATAGATGGAGACTTCAGATATTCCCATTTATTTAAACTATGTTAAGCATTCTGTGATTCTATGGTATTGCATTCGTTGTATTTTAACAAGTCTAAAACGTCGACCAGATTTCAGCTCATTAAATTTTGGAGAAAATTTGAACGACCTTATAAAGCCGCTCATCCACAAACGGTTTATAGGAGATTGGTGCTTAAATGCATCCATTTGTTATTATGTTTCCTCCGCAATAGTACAGTGCGTCTCTCATACAAATTCATATAATCCAATCGCCCTTTCGGATTTCCCTAGAATTAACGAAAATGATTTCATCTTATAGCAAGATGATTGCTCTATTATTTAAACAGACATTTATGTAAAAATATTTATATTTACTAATAAGTTTATTATATTTATTAATGACTTTTACTAAATGTAGAAATCATGCCCCATAACAGTTAAATGAAAAAAAAATTAAGCTTATGATATGAATTAAATGATAAATATTGATGCAGCATAGTAATTGACATGTATTTCTTATTTAATTTTAATGATGGTTAATGTCCACGCCATGATTTTTCCCCAAGAGATACACTAATGGCAGCACGAAGATTTTTGTTTTCTTTGGGTTTCTATAAATTTGAAACTGAAATACTTAAACAATATCTAAGTTATAATATGTACTTAATCCACTCAACGTAAATAAGGGTTTGGGAAATAGTTATGGGACACCAGACGATGAGGAATAGTGTCGCACATTGGACATCGAGAGGATTTGATTCTCGATTTGACATTTGTGAACATGTTCATAAAGGGTGCCATTCGGTTGAGTGTTTTGCGAAGCAGTAATTAGCATCGACCGCCTTTCAGCCTCAGATACGTATTCAGGGGCAAGATCCTCTCTTAAGGTGGTTGTCGATTCTATTACGAGTCATGGAAGATTGCAACAGTAGTAAGAAAGAAAAGCAATTTCATTACAGGGCAAATACAAATATATGCGGCTAAAGATAGTATTACGAAAATGAAACAGCAAGGAAGATACAAAGAAACATTAAGAGAAAATACATACGTGATATAGACGTTTTTACGAATAGTAATGTAGAAAATCGTTCGTATTAATAAAATTTTTTCCGGTACGTATGTGCCCGAACTAAATAAAACGTAATTTGTTTATACCCGTTGCTACGAACAACAATAGTAGTTTGTTTAAAGTTGTTGCTAAAATAAAACTTATAGAAAGGTAAATTACAATAATACAATATATTTAGGTAAACATATAACGTAACCAAGGTATATAAACAATAATTTCCCGATCTCTGACTGGCTGGCCAGTCAACAAATAAAAACCTGTAAAAATGTTTGCCGACGATTACGGTAATATAATATAAGATTTAGGTAAACATAATGTAAAATGTATTGGTCTATCGTTTTTTCTAGTCGGTTTTGCACAAAATCCTACCTAAGAAAAAAATTTCGAATCTCCAGCTCATCTGGAAGTGCCTAAACATTTGTATCCTCCTATATGTATGTTATATGTCATTATATATACACGTTTCTTACAGAGGAGGATATAACATACATATAACATAATAGGAGGATACTAATGTTTAGGCACGTCCAGATGAGCTGGAGTATCGAAATTTTTTCTTTGGTAGGATTTTGTGCAAAACCGACTAGAAAAAACGAAAATCAGGAAAAAGGGCAACAATGCGGCCGTAAAAAATTCGAAATTGTTTAAACAAATTTTTAAGGTTTATGTATTTCCAAAGGTGCTACGGAGCTGAACATTTTTTTAGGGGTAGGTTTTGTAAAAAAAACGAAATAGGGATTATAGAAATTTTGATATTTATTTTGTTTGGAAGGTAAAAATTCTTAAAATTTAAACAAATATGTAAATGTTTAGACACTACACGGCAAGTTATCCAGCTGAAATTTTTAAATTAGATAGGAGGTATTTTATATAAACGAATAAACATTTCATTGTATCTATGAAATTCTTATTGCGGCCGTTAATAATTATTTAAATTTAAACAATTAGATAAAAGTTATTTTACTTCTAAATATGCTACAATCTTTAAATCTGGCATAAATGTGTGGCATTATTAACCCAATGTGGAAAACGTATATTATTCATAAAATTGTAAAAATTACCATTTGTTTTACTCCATTATTGTTCCATAAGGAAAAAAAGAAATTTGGTCCCTAGGAGAAATCTTTAGAATTAAAACAATATTTCCCATGATGAAATATCTCTATACAAAATGAATGTTTTTTCAAGGTGAGATGAAATGCTTGCAGTATGCAAGCATCTTCTACTAGCCCTTTTGCTGCTATCGACGCACATATGCGGGCGGGCAGAGCGGTGCTTTGACTGCTAACGATGCATATATGCGTTTCAAGCTTTTCCGTTCGCTGCTCAAAAAAGATGAAAATATTTTTTCGAGATGGTTAATAATCAATATGAATGTAAATTATTGACAAAATAACTTTTAATATATAAAGAGACTAAAAGACGAACGAAAGAACGTAGATGCGGAGCTCCCAGAGAAAATATTCAGCACAGGCGTGCTTCAAGGTCACTGAACTCGGCGCACACGGCTGACGCAGAAGCTAAAAGTCCATAGCAGCGAAAGGTCTAGTATCATTATCATCATCATCATCATCATGCTTCTGTCCGAAGACAGGTTTTAACTGAATCGCTGCCTCCATTTCTCTCTCTCCCAAGAAGCCTCTTTTATACCTCTATAAGTAGTATATCCCTGCTTTATATTATCTAATATTCCTATTCTTTTTCTCCCTCTTCCTCTTTTTCCACTAATTTTTCCTTCTAAGATCGTCCTTTGTAAACACTGTCTTCTCAATATGTGCCCTATCCAATTTGCTTTTCTTTTCCTGATTGTTTTTATTAGCATCCTATCTTCTCCCACCATTTCTAATACTTCTTCGTTTCTCTTCCTCTCTGTCCATTTCACTTTCATCATTCTTCTCCATACCCACATCTCAAAACTTTCTAAATATTTTTCCTCCTTTCTCCTTATCGTCCACGTCTCTGCACCATAAAGAGCTATGCTCCATATGTAGCATTTTGCTAATTTCTTCCTTGTTTCTAGATTTATTTTCTTGCTTGTGAGAAGCTCCTTCTTCTCGTTAAATGCTGCTTTTGCCATTGCAATCCTACTTCTGATGTCCTGTGTACTACTTCCATCCTGTGCTAAAATACTGCCGAGATATTTGAAACTACTTACTTGTTCCAATTTTTGGCCATTTACCATTATATTTAATTCTTTATGTTCCTTTGAAACCACCATGACTTTCGTTTTTTCTGTATTGATCTTCATTCCATATTGTTGGCCAACCTCAGCTAGTCTGTCTGTCATCCTCTGAAGCTCTTTCTCGCCTTCTGCTATTAAGCCCTGATCATCTGCGTATTTAATGGTGGTAATACTTTCACCTCCTATCTTAAATCCTTTCTCTTCCATCAACGCTTCTTCTGTTATTGTTTCTGCATACATATTAAATATCGCTGGTGAAATAGGACAACCCTGCCTCACTCCCCTCCCTATTGAAGTACTTTCTGTTTCTTCTCCTTCAACCCTGACTCTAATCTTTTGATCAAAGTAAAGGTTTTTAAGCAGTCTTTTATCTTTCCAATCTATTCCTATTTTGTTTAAAATACCCAGCATCTTATCCCATTTCACTCGGTCAAAAGCTTTCTCCCAATCTACAAAACAAAAATACATATCTTTATTGACTTCTAGCGCTCTTTCTATCATGATCCTCATACATCCTATAGCATCTCTAGTCCCCCTTCCTCTTCTAAAACCAAACTGATTATCTTGCAGCTCCTTTTCTATTTTACATTCAATTCTTTTGGTTATTATTCTGGTTAGAACTTTAGCTGTATGAGAAATTAAACTAATAGTTCTGTAATCCTTACAACATTTTGCATTGTTCTTTTTCTCCAGTGGTACCATCACAACATCTAAAAAATCTTCAGGCCATACGCCAGTATCATATACTTGGTTAAAAAATTTTGTGAGTTGCTTAACTGCTTTAGACCCCAAAACCTTAAGAACGTCCACGGGTATATCATCACTCCCAACTGCCTTTCTTCTTTTCATGTCATCAATTGCTCTTTTAACTTCAGACTCGAGAATACTTGGTCCTAGCTGATCTTCTTCTACATCCTCTTCTTCATTTAATTCAATATTTCTTGGCTTTCCTTCTTTGTCATACAGAACCTCAATGTATTCTTTCCAGACATTCTTTACACTGTCTGGCTCCGATACTATTTTACCACTTTTGTTCATGATTCCTTTACGTCCTATCTTTCTTGCTTTTTTCTTGAATAGTTCCCTTGCTTTGCTATACATGAGGTCTGTTCTAAAAATTCTTTCACATTCGACAATCTCCTCGCATTTCTCATTTATCCACTGTTCTCTGGCTTTATCTGTTTCCCTTCTTAAAGCATTATTTAACTCCTTGTACTTTCTTTGGCCTTCTTCAGTGTTTATGTTCTTCCACTTTCTCCGCTCTTCCATTTTTTGTAGCATGGCTGCTGTGATCCAGGGTTTTTTGTTTCTTTCACCCGTTATCTTTCCTACCTTCTTTTCCATTACATCTTTAATGTTGCTATGGATGTATCTCCACTCCTCATCTACATTCTTCCTATTTTCTTCATCTCTCTCCCCCAACCTTTCCTCCAGCTCAGTCATGATAGCCTCCTTGTTTTTAAGGAGTTCCTCTAAGTTCCATTTCTTGTTAACTCTTACGTTTCTCTTAACGCTCTTCAGTCTACATTGTATATTTGCCACCAAAAGGTTGTGGTCAGAATCGATATCTGCCCCTGGTAGTGTTTTCACATTTTTAATGCTATTTCTAAATCTTTCATTGACTAGTATGTAATCTATCTGGTATCGTCTCTGGTCTCCTGGGCTTCTCCATGTGTAAAGTCTCCGCTGGTGATGCTTAAACCATGTATTAGTTACAATTAATCTATTTCTATGGCAGAATTCCACAAGTTTATCCCCTCTTTCATTTCTCTTCCCTAGTCCATATTTTCCCACTATGTTATCTTCCTGTCCCTCTCCGACTACACTGTTCCAATCTCCCATTACTATGGTGGTGATCCTTCCTTTTCCCTCCTCCTCCAATATCTCCATAATCTGTTCATACATTTCATCTACTTCGTCGTCGCCAGCATTAGTCGTTGGCATATACACTTGAATTATAAGCATTTCCACTGGCTCCATCTGAAGTTTTACGGCTATTAATCTATCATTAACTGTCACTACCTTGCTAATTCTTTCAGCTATCTCTTTTCTCATTATAATCCCCACTCCCCTTTCCTTTTTCTCCCCTCCTGAGTAAATAATCTTAAATTCGTCTGAATTTATTTCGCCTTCTCCTTCCCACCGAACTTCACTAAGACCTACTATACCTACATTATTCCTTCTCATTTCCCTTTTTATGTTCTCTAGTTTACCCCCTGAATTCATAGTCCTAACATTCCATGTGCCTATTCTTAATTTCTCACCACTTGCTTTCCTATTAATGTTAAATTTCCTCTGTGCATCCCCTAGGGTAGTCCCCACCCGGAGATCCGATTGGGGGACTATTTTACCTCCGGAATATTTTACCCCAGAAAGATTCATAGAGGTATTTCAGCTTTTCAGCCTATCATGGGAAATATAATGAGGTAGTTTCCCCTTGCTTTCCTCATCGCAGTTTCACAGAGTGATTACCCATCTGTAGCTGTTCAGATCCACATGATCACCACCTACAGAGGTACTGTGCAAGCTGCTGCCCTTGCACAGGGGGATGTAAAACCCCCAAGACTGCTTCTTAGTCTGACTCTTCCCCTCAGACCTTTCCGGCTTGGATGGTCCTACCAGGAGAATTATCTCCCGCCGGCATAGCTCTTTGGTTCGTAAGAGTACACAAACCCTCCCACCTCTGTAAGGTTATGCAGTCCTTAGGGAGGGAGTATCATTATATATAGACGTTTTTACAGAGGAGGAGGAGGATATAACATACATATAACATATAACATTAGTTTAGTCTATTTAAACGAATAAACATTTCATTGCATCCATTAAATTGTTATTGCGCCCGTTAAAAATTATTTAAATTTAAACAATTAGATAAAAGTTATTTCACTTCTTAATGTGCTACAAATTTAAAATTTGGCATAAATGTGAGGTGTTATTAACACAATGCGGAAAACGTATAATATTAATAAAATTGCAAAAATTAGCAATTGTTTTACACCATTATTGTTCCATAAAGAAAAAAAGAAATTTGGTCCCTAGGAGAAATCTTTTGAATTAAAGAAATATTTCCCATGATGAAATATCTCTCTAAAAAAATCAATGTTTTTTCAAGGTGAGGTGAAATGCTTGCAGTATGCAAGCACCTTCTACTAGTGAAAACAATGAAAAGGGAGGTAATTTAATTTAGGTAACGGAAAGGGATAATTTTGGTTTTTTATGTGGGCCTGCTGCTGGCAATTCATAATCCCAGAGAGAGGAAAAGAGGGGGTTCGTGCATATTTGCATTTGGAGCAGATATTTATTGTTTAGGCGCCGTAGGAAGTCGGGAAGAGGAGGGATTTTCAGGTCTTTATGTAGATCATCGTTTCTTTGAAACCATCTGGCGCCAGTTATTAACCGAAGCATTTTATTTTGGAAGACTGTTAATTTCTTGATTTTGGTTTTACCGCAATAAGACCATACAGGAGAAGCATAGGTCAGTATCGGGCGGATCATTGACGTGTAGAGGATGCATTTGGTCTTCATTGACATTGGGGAGCTTCTGCTGAGTATGCTATATAGGCCTTTCTTGATTCCGGTTGCTTTCTGGAGTGTTTTCTTCAAGTGGGAATTCCATGTTAATTTTTTATCCATGGTGACCCCTAAAAACGTTGCTTCATTCTTGCGAGGTATAATGGAGTTGTACAGTTGGAGGAGGGCGCCTTCGCCTTTTTTGGGGTGACGGGAGAAGACAACATTTATACATTTGCTGGGGTTAACTTTCAGTTTCCATACAGTCATCCAATCCTCAATTTGGCGCAAATGGTCCTGGAGTTGATCGCTGGCGGAGTTTGCATCCCAGTGGCGGGCAGCGATGGTGGTGTCATCCGCATACAGGTAAAGTTGGGTGTTGTCTGAGCGCGGGAGGTCGTTGACAAAGACATTAAATAGATTTGGGGAGAGAACGGACCCTTGGGGTACTCCGGCAAGGCATGGAAAGGTGGGGGATGAGGAGGTGTTGATATTAACAAAGAATTTACGGTTCTTGAGGAAGGATTGCAGGATTTTGAGGAGGTAAAGCGGAGGTTCATAGTCAGACAGCTTGAAGAGGAGGGCCTGTGGCCAAACTTTATCGAATGCCTTTTCTAAGTCAAGAAAGGCGGCAGTTGTCAATTGGTTAGAGTTAAACCCATCTGTGATGTATTCGACGAGTCGTAAAATCTGGTGGGAAGTGGAGGTGCGTGATTGAAACCCGGCTTGTTCATTAATAATGAGGCGATTGGAGCGAAGAAATTGTTGAAGTCGGTTGTTGATTATCTTCTCAAAGACTTTGGCGAGCGTGGGAAGGAGACTAATGGGACGGTAAGAAGAAGGGTTGGTGGGATCCTTTTGTGGTTTTGGTATCATGCGGATCATGGCGATTTTCCAAGCTGAAGGAAAGTAGGAGCAGAGGAGGCAGGAGTTGAAAAGGTTAGATAAAAAGGATAAGAATTCATTGGGAAGGTTTTTCAGGACTTTGTTTGAGATCTTGTCCGAACCTGGTGCTGATTTTTTCTTGCTGGTTTTGATGATTTCAGCCACTTCTCCAGGGTAAGTGGAGAACGGGTCAGAAGTAGGGGAATATTGCAGGTTTTCAATAAAAATATTAACGTCATCCTGATGTAGGGATGGTGAGGTGTTTTGGAAGGATTGCTGGAGATGTTCCGCAAATAGGGAGCATTTTTGTTGGTCAGTCGTGGCGGTCACTCCATTTTGATGCAGGGGAGGAGGTGATGTCCGTTTTTCTTTCAGACATCGGGCAAGTTTCCAGACAGAGTTGTCTTCGCTGGATAAGTTGCAGATGAGGTTGTTCCACGATTGTTGGCGATGGGTTTTTACCAAGGAACGGACTCGGTTTCTTAGGGCATTAAAGAAGTTCCTGTCAACTTGGTCTCTGGTCTGTTGCCATGTTTTGCGCGCTGCATTCCGTCTTCTCATAACTGAAATTATCTCAGGGGGAAGATGTTCTGGAGATTTGATGGGGACATGGTAAGAGGCGGATTTCAAGGAGGAATGGATGGCTTGGGTCAGAGTTTCTACTGCATGGTCGATTGAATCAGGTGAGGACAATGGAAGGGACACAAGAATGGGTAGATGGGAAAGGATTGTGCGTTTGAAGTAGTCCCAGTTGATAGCAGACGATTGGATATCAGATAAGGACGGTGAGAGGTCATAGATGGAGAGGATTGGAAGGTGATCAGATGCAGAGTTATCTAGTACAGTGAAGGAGGGAGGCTGGGGAATATTAGATGTAAGGATGATGTCCAGGATATCAGTTGATAGGTCGGTGATATGCGTTGGCTGCAATGGAGAGAAGATTGAGAAGTTATATTGGTGTTGCAGTTGCTGAAGCCTAAGTCCTCTACGGTTCGATACCGAACATCCCCAGGCAGTGTGCTTTGCATTAAAGTCCCCCGTCAAAATGCTACGTTGCTTGAGAAGATGGAGCAAAGCTTTTCGATCCTTATGGGGATAGGTGGCGCCTGGTGGGTGGTAAATGGACCATACAGAAAAATGACCTCTGTTGGTTCGTATGTTAACACCCACTAGCTCAAGGGATTTGGTAGCAGGATTGGGGATTTGGAGGCATTGAAGGCCTTTTCTTACCAGAAGAAGGACTCCACCTCCACGAATGTCAGAGGCGCGGTCAACCCTGAATTGGTGAAAGTTGGGAATGTAGAGGGAGTGGTGGGGTTTGAGCCTGGTTTCCTGGAGGGCGACGATATCGGGATGGTTCGCGTCGATGATTGCCAGCAGCTCCTCACGCTTGGTTTTAATGCCGTTACAATTCCATTGCAGAATCTTCAGCTGATTGACGTTGCAATTAAGGGCCATTGAAGTACGTTAGAAGAATTTGCCAGATTTCCTCCAGGATCACCTCTAGCTTCGTTTTCCCAGGGGGAGGAGGAATAAGGAACTTGGAAAAAACTCTTTTCAGAGAATCCATGAAAAACTTTTGGATATCACCATCGAGAGAGCAGGAAGGGACGTAGGAATGGGATTGTGTGGGTTGTGAGGAGAAAGAGGTTTGTTCGGCTGCAGGATTAGGTTGGCGGGATAGTAAAGAAGGGAAAGCAGAATGAGAAGTAATACAAGGAGCAACTGGGGTAGAAGATAATAGCCGTCTTTCTCTCAATTTCTCGGCATAGGTTTTGTAAGCCGGACAGCCTCTGAAATTAGCAGGATGGGAGCCGTTGCAGTTGGCACAGATAGCAGGTTGTGACACATCCAACGGGCAGGTAGAAGCAGCGTGGAAGTCCCCACATCGAACACAGCGCTGTTTTAGCCCGCAGGTCTTGTAAGTGTGACCAAATCTTTGACATTTGGTGCATTGGGGTGGGCCTGGAGATGGTTTATATGGGGTTATGATTGCGCGGATGGACCCGATGTACGGGTTATTGAGCAGTCGTTGGGCTTCATCGTCGTTGTCAACAATCACTTGAAAGGTGGCAACAGGACGAAGAGGAAAAGGTTGCGGCAGAGATCCTGGATTTAGAGCCTGTTCTTCCTCTCGTTTGCGGAGCATGTCTGGAGTTGGGCGGTTGGTTTGAACTTGACGGAGGCTATGAACTGTAATATTTTTAGATTCTACTGCATATTGAAGTTTGGGAAGGGGATAGTCGATTGGAAGTCCTCTTATTGCAATGACGGGCTTTTTGTCCTCCGCTAGCCGGTAAGTGAAATATTCAATGCCATTAGATTTTAAGTGTTGTACAACCGCACGGAAATCATTGCTGCAGGAGCACTGAATTTTAATCTGTTTCCCTTGCAGAGAGGTAACAGGCTTCATCGTGCAGGCTTTTAGAATTCCATCTTCTTTAACATGAAAATTGATGGATTCAGGCAAAAATATTGGCGGAATATTGCCTGTATGTGGGTTTCGGAAAATCTCAGTAGCAGGGGTAGGTTTGGGACGCGATGACGGAGGTTGAACCGTAGTTGAATGTGAGGTAATTGGGTTGAGAGGGGATGAGGTATCCATAGATTCAGAGGCAGATGCAAGGGCGGCGAAGGAATTACGTAAGGGAATTGTTTCACGTACAACGACTTTTTTAGGCTGAAGGATAAGGGGGGAGGCAGCCTTTCGTTTGGGCTGTACAGTAATAAAATCATTACCCTGATCGCCAACGGATGCATTAGAACCTTGGGTCGGTTTTGAGCAAGTGACTAAGGCCAAGAATTGCGGGTTGTCAAGAAGGTGTTCCGGAATGTTAATATTAACCGTACCAGCAGCAGCAGGGGGGAGGGAATCAGGTATGGGAGGTGGAGGGGGAGGGAGTATGCCGTGACTTGCCAAATGATGACTTGGGCAAGACGATACGTCCCTCGGAGGCAGACCGGGAGAAGCTTCGGTTAAGCAAAGGGTAGTGGTTGGTCCTGGAAGCGTCCTTATCTCAGGTTCCGAGGCCGCGTTGCCATCCGGTAAAGTGGGAGAGGGGTCAGATGTAGCGGGCGGGCATTCACTTCCACTCCGAATCCAAGACTCGCAGTCAACAGGGCTTCGGCTTCGGTCCGATGCCAATTCCCGTAGTGGAGGGTGGGAGGATTCCCAATCGGGGTCCATCTCAGCCGAGTCTGTAGAAGAACGGTCCGGGGATCGTGGGCGGGACATGTCCGAGGACATGCCCTAAGAGAGGTCCAGCCAGGCGTAGGTCAAGATATACACAGAGATCCACAAAACACAATCCAAAATCCCAGTCCGAAGCACTCTTAAAAGCGCAAGAAAAAGCAGAACAGGTTGCTCTGGAAGCACGTCCGCTCTCCACCGCGACTCACTCGCGACTCCCCTTCTACTAGTATGTTATAGCCTCCTCCTCCTCTGTAAGAAACGTCTATGTATAATGATATTATTTATATTTATTTATTTATATTTATATTATTTATATTATTTATATTATTTATATTATTGATATTATTGATATTATTTATATTATTTATATTGTTTATATTATTTATATTTATTTTTATTTATTTATTTATATTTTATTTATTTATATTTATAGTACTACTACATGCGTGTGTTTATCAAATGAAGTGTAAATTCTCCATTGAAATTCTTTGATAATAATGAAATTTTCGTAAATTTACGTGACCATTTGAAAAAAGCGTTTTTAGAATTTACTGTTGCAGTTCTTTTTTAATCTAATCACATAGAATGAAATCAGAGGATATTTTTAATTATAAAGCTCGCCGCTTGCGTGTCCCTACTTTTTACTGAATTTCTTCTCGTTCTTCACTTTTCACAGGTCGGAGTTACGCCCTTATCCGTGCAGAATACTAATTCCAAATTCGCAATACATACTACGCGAATGGTGTTTCAAAAATGGTCGCCAGCGTCGCGAATGGAGTTGAAAGGAGAACGCCAAACTGGTAAGTCGATGATTTTCATTGTAAATATTGCGTTGTAGCCTCAGCTTCGAAGACCGCTCAAATTTCTTAAATATAAAATTTTAAGCTTATTTTTCCTGACTGCAATAACTTAATTTAGTGGCTAATAACAGTGGTGGATTGGGATGTCAGTAATCTTCCCCATTCCGAAACCAAGCAATGATTTTTACAGCGAATTGAATTGCGATGATTTATATAAGCCATTCGCATCCTTAGTTGCACCGGTACGTATTCACGAACTGACTTCGATCTCAACATACGCAACGTGCATGGGTTGGTTTTTGAGGCTCCTGCTGTAACATATAAAACATACTGCGCATTAATGTGGCTATGTACTGCTATATTTTAATGACATCCGAAGACTAGTGATAGAACATTTAATGACCTTGGATTGATAAATGTATAGGGTTAAAAAATGACACATGAAAGAAAGAGCTTTTGAAAACTCTTTTTGATCAGTAGTAATTGCTGTTGTGGTAGGTAGTGTTTTCATAATATACACCTGTTTTTAGCTATTTCCAGGGAAGTTCCATTTGCTTCTTTAAAAGTCTGTTGAAAATTTGGCCTATTCGATGTAGTTTACTTTCAATCTGTTTCTGTGAATTAATTATTTATTGATACCAATCGTTCTTCTAAATATAAAAGTAAAGTGTATAATTATTCATTTTGAATAATATAGTCGATTATTTCAATGATTTCTTATATTTTTACTACCTCTCAAAAGTTCAGATTGGGAATCCCTGCTCTAAAGCGATTTTAATTGGTTTGCAGTGAAGGCGTTAAAATATGAAAAAATCGGTTTTTTCCGGATATAATCAGAATTTGAAAAAATCATCCGGAGGGTATAAGTGTGGTAAATATCACGCAAACTCCGAAAAATCCATACTCTACTTAAAAGTAATGATTCTATTTGTTGCTGTTGTTTTTAAGCTGGTTTTCTAAGGTAAAATATCCTTATGAAATGATCGTGTCTGTGTTCCATTTACAACTTTTGCATCAATTTAGCGATTTTTATGGAACTCGGATCGTGGCCCGTGCTACGAGGGCCTACCTCACGACCATATTTTATTTGGCGAAGATTGAAGTCCCGAGAGCCATATTCCAGGAACGTCCTTTCCCTTCTTGATGTACATAGGAAGTTTCAAATCAATCGTCCAGAGATTTTCTTTGGTACTTTTAAAATATCTTACAATTGTGTTATCGGAGCGAGATTTATACCTTTCTAAGGGGAAAAGAATGTTGATTTTGATTCTAAATGCAACATTTTGATAATCGATCGTATTTCTTTGAAGTTGTAGTATGCGTTTTAAATCGCGTTATTGAAGTTTATCCATGGATACGATTATAGCCGAACTCGGTTTGAGCATAGACAGGTGCTCATATTTTTCACTTGACTGCACTTCAGCCATGGACTGATGACCCGAATGCATACATAATAGTTTATGAAGTTAAACAATGACGTGAATAGAATGAAGGAAACCAGCCTGTATTAATCATGGCCTGGACTTATTGTTTCGTATGCTCTAATTGAACAGAGGGGACACGGCTTTCAGGTTAGTGACTTTGCTGGTATAATTCATTATCATCTTCAAGAATAACCCTATTATGGTTATTGGAGATGAAATCTGTGAGTTTTTTTTAATTTCAAGCATTGCTAATTGACTAAAATTATTGTAAATTCCTAAAACAAAAATTTTGAAATATTGAAAATCGGTCGAGTTTTAATGCAAAATATTTTTTAAAGTAATCTTTTAACTGGCATAAGTGCTATGGAGTTTTAAAATCTGAGAAGAAATACAATTTAATAACTTCTGCAACTGCGTTTGAGTGAGATTAAATTTGGATTCAGTTATAATTCGTGAAGAAGGAAAACGGGTTAAGAACTTAGCGTAAATAGATGTAATGCAGGTATAATACATCTCTAAGTACAGGAGCAGATATAGGGCCAGGCGAACTAAGCGACCGCCTAGGGCCTCGCGCCTCATGGTGTCGCGTGTCTGGATGCCTCGCGCATCTAGAGTCGCGAGAGAGTTTATTGCGAAAGGGGAAAGATGTATAGAGTATGATAAGTCCAAACAGAAAGAAGCGGTCATATATCCCAAATGATGACGACGATAACGTACACTACATTTGGCGAAGACCAGTCTCACCTGACGGGTATCATTGAAAAACTAATTAATTCTAAGGGCTCGAAAACATTTGAACCACAACCGAAATCAACTTCAAAAGTTTATGCATGGAAATCATTAAGAATTTTACAGCTAGTTTACTTCCATAATATTTTTAACCACGTTTTCAGAATTCTCAGGTCGCTGGTCTCGCAAATCACTATCGTATGCGTGTGTATATATACATATATAATTAGCCCTTTTTAATCCAGTTACAGATTAAGGCCTCCAGTTTCTCTATCAGCTGCCTCCCTCCTCCAAATTTGCCCTATGAATTTCACAGTCTCTCTGTTCTATCCATCTTTCGGTCTCTTGATGTTTCTTGGGATCCATTCGATGACCCTAGGAGTCCAACGCTGGTCAATTCTTCTAGCAATACGACATGCCCACTGCCATTTAAGCGCCTATACTCTTTTAATTACGTCAAAGACTCCCGTCTACTTTCTTACCCAGTTGTTCCTTTTCCGGTCTCTTCGGATGATTCCTAGCAAACATCTCTCCATGCACCTCTGTGTTGTTTGCAGGCGCTGGACTATTCTGGCGTTCATGATCCATGTTTCGCATCCATAGGTCAGAACAGGCAGAACACATTGTTCATACAATCTCCTTTTCAGAAAGATTGGGATATTTGATTTAAAGATGTTTGCATTCCTACCAAAAGCACTACTTGCCTTTTTCACTCTTCGGTCGATCTCGCCAAGATGTGATCAGTGTGTTCACGTATATTAGCTTACTGGTCCGTCAAATATGACGGTTATGCGTGGATTAAGTATTACAATTAAAACACTTCCCATTCTTCCCCTTTTTCTATCTTCCTCTACCATTCACCTCCCTCTGTCCTTCCATTCACATCAATCTCTTCCTTCTACTCTCCTCCCTCTCTACCTTCCATTCTCTTTCCGTTCTCCTTAGCCTCCCTCGCTTTATACTTCTCACTCTCCCCTAAAAATGTAGCTATCTCATCACTGTGATGTCTTCTGTACTTAGCTGCTTCTTACTTATGATATGTCATGATTATCCTATACTATATAGCATACTAGTAAAAGGTGTTTGCATTCTGTAATCATTTCAGAACAATTTATTTATTTTAGATTGTGAAATCTCATACAAAATTAGGATTGGGAACCTACTTCATGAAAAATTACATTTAGAACCATTTCCTGTGCCATCTGCCTCTTCTGTCTTCCGTTCTCTCCCATCTCACTATCCTCCAGTTCTCATCGAATCTCCCTTTCTTCTCTCACTTTCTTCTCTCCCTTTTTCTCCCTTCCCCTCTCCTTTCCTCCCTCATCTCACCATCCCCCTTTCCCATGCCATCTTCCTCTTCATTCTTTCTTCTCCAAACTTACTATTCTCCCGTTTATATGCGATCCACTTCCTATCTTTCCCTTTCTTATCCTACCTCACCGTCCTCTTCTCATGCCATCTCCCCCACCTTTCTCTCCCCGCCGTCCTCCCCCCCGCCGCCCTCCCCCCGCCGCCCTCCCCCCCGCCGCCCTCCCCCCGCCGCCCTCCCCCCGCCGTCCTCCCTCCGCCGCCCTCCCCCCGCCGTCCTTCCCCCGCCGCCCTCCTCCCGCCGCCCTCCCCCCGCCGCCCTCCCCCCGCCGCCCTCCCCCCGCCGCCCTCCCCCCCGCCGCCCTCCCCCCGCCGCCCTCTCCCCGCCGCTCTACCACCATCACTCTCCCCAACCACTCTCGGCTCCTTCGACCTTTCTCCTACACTCGTCACACATCTTCGGCAACTTCCCAGGGCCGCTCACGTATAACCGCATTCCTTCGGCGACAGAGACTGGTCTACACCACCAGGGTCTGAACTTGGTACACCTGGCTCCCCGCCTTTTCCATTTATTCCCCTCCCTCTCGTTGCTACCTTCTCTTCCCGTGCTTTCTCTCTCATTACCATCTACCTCGTCTCGCTTCTATCGCTCTCTCCGTATGACTCGCCATCTCCCTCTTCCCTGCTTTCCTCGACCTCTTTCTCTTTATCTCCTTTCTCCCCTCTCCTTGCTCTTATTACTCCCACCCCTTTCCTCCCCACTGTTCTTTTAGTCTCTGATGATTCCTGCCTTGTTCCTTTAGCTTCGCTAAAAAATCAACATTTTACGTTATGATATTCATTTTACTCGCCATTCATGAGTTTAAGTGTAGAGGAGCGGTTGAACGATGCCTATATTTTTGATTCATTGCTCGTGGAAAGGTACCATCTCTTTCACTCATATTTGTATAATTAATATAATTAATTGATTGAAATTGGTAAATCGTTTCTCTTACGGTTATATGGAAATGAACTCCTATATTAAGACTGATTTAATGTATATGAACTTCAACATTGCCAAATTTTATTCCAAGGGGGCCGTGAAGTTATTTCTAGAAATCGGAAAAATTCACATAACCTCGCAGCAAGTCTTCCTTCTCCAATCGGCGCTTGGTTTCCTGGTATTTCCGCCGTTGAGTAACAGACATCTTCGAATTTGGCACGCCAAACAGAAGCTTGTTTCTCTCCTCGCATCGCTAGATTACTGTGTAGCAGAGGTTCCCAAAGTGGGAGGCGCGACGGGTTGCCAGGGGAGACAAGAGATTTGTCCAGGACAGCGTTTCTTAACCTGTGGCCCGCGAGCATTTTTCGGGTGGTTCGCTTCAATTGATTGGAGATCAATATACTAAAACTTAAAACAATTCCCGACTATTCTGAAAAAGTTTTTTTAGTAATGTACCCAATTATATTAATTATTTTAGTGACATTATAAGGTTCTACAGCTGTTTGGTGTTTCGCGGGAAACCTGTTTCATTGAAAGTGGTCTGTGGCGTCGGAAAGGTTAAGACCACTAGTGTAGAATCTAAAGGTAGATCTTTGAAACTTAGTTACGTCTTAGTTAGTAGCGCTTCTATTAATTTTTGGAGCTTAATGGCTATATCCAATATCAGAAAGCTACGGTATGGGTTTGTCATTCCAATATGCACATATATTAATGTTCAAAATGACATATCTGGACCGGATCGACTCAGCAGGTGTGCCACAATTTCAAAGTCAACCTTTTCTGTAATCATGAATTTGGAAGGAACTGGTGCATCCGATTTCAACGAGATTTTGTATAAAGTAGGCGTGTAACATAAAATAACAAAATCAAGATTTTTAGTATAGATATAGAAAGCAGAGCTGCCACAATATAAGAAATAATAAACATTCTTTTTACACGTATTTGTGTTGAAGTGTCCTCATACATTTTAACCAAATTTCATAATTAAAATATAAACATATAAAAAACCATATTAGCATGTTTAAACCGAATCAGTCAAACAGGGGTGCCACAATTACAAATTAAACTCTTTCAGTAATTAAAGATTTTGAAGAAATTGGCTGCACGGATTTCAATTAAATTTTGTAAATAAGATTTGTACAACATACCATAGTAAAACCAGGATGTTAAAAGCGGAGATAAAGAGAAGGACTACCACAGTAAAAATTTAAATAATATTTCTATTACACGTATTTCTAGAGAATTGACCCAATGGATTTTAACCAAATATAGTATATTTAATCTTCATATATAAATAAATAACCAAAATAGCATATTTCAACCGGGTCGACTAAATAGGGCTACCACAATATCAAGGTTAGAATTTTTCTGTAACTAAGAATTTGGAAGGTATTGCGTGAATGGCTTTCAAAGAAATTTCGTTTGTAGGGCAAGTATAGAATGGGAAAAGAGATGAATATGTTTAGAACGGATCAAAAAAGCAGGGCTACCATACTATAAAGGAAAATAATTTTCTGATTTCCAAGCAAAGACATTAGTATACGATTATACTAAGGTGAATTTGAAGAAAAAGTACTTCTGTACCACGGGAAACCTGTGTACACCTCTACTTGTTATATATTAAAAGGAAAGTAAGTAAGTAAGTATATTATCTTCCAGTTGTATTTTTCAAGCAGTTCTTACGTGATTTTTGGTAGTACAAATCAGTTTTAAATGGATAATTCAATACCAATAATATCATCCAAAGGAGGTTCTTTGTGAGGGAGACAACATTTGTCCTTTGCACAAGAGATTGAGTTCTTGTTTAGTAAATGTTTCTTGAGACAAGTTATGGACAATATCGAAACTATCAGTGTTCCGTGTGGTCACTAAAGGATTTTGTTTTGTGCGTGTGTGAGATAAAATCTGGCAATGAGTAGTTTCCCCTAAACACAGAGAGTGTTTGTGAGATTTTGTGTGTTAGGTCCATGGCGTAGTGTAATTTCTCCTAAACCGGTGTGTGAGTGCTTCCGTTTTATTATTTTTACGGTTATTAGGAGGATTTTTCGTTTTGCATTAGTTTTAATTAAACATAGGGCTTTGATATTACTTTCTCTTTGAACTAAAGATTGGTCTCTTCAAGGCAATTTATTCTCAGATATAAGATTTTCTAGTGATACTTAGGAAAATACGCTTTTCATTTTTATTAATTACAGCTTGCCCCATCGGGGCACTATAAGCTTTGTGGGCAAGGGCCTTGTGACCCACATTTATCATTTTGCGGCACATGCTTTGAAAAACCCTGCTTTAGTGTGAAGCAGCCTTAAGAGGTGGTCCGCGTCTATTGACCAGTGATCAATAAAGTAAAATTAAAAATAATTCCTGAAGGAGAGAAGGAGGAAGGGAGAAGGAGAGGGGTTGGAAGGGGGAAGGGGAAGGAGAGGAGGAGAGTGGGTCGGCGGCCACGCGTTTTTCTTGTTTGGGATCATAAGATGGGTTATGATTGGTTTCAATTATCTTTCTTCCCAATCTCTATGAATGTTTCTCGGGTGTTTTCTTATTTTCATTTTCTATTTATCCAAATGCGTAGTGTCTGTTATATGAGAGTAATTTCTTTTGTTAAGTTTAATTGTGCGCCCCGTGGCGTTGTATTCCACCACTCACAATTTACTTGCTTTGTTAGGTCAGATCTCCCTTTTGAGTTCCTCTATCCCTGGTTAATGGTTATTCCCATTTCTCCAGTGTTTTCTTGACACGCGTGTCGCAAGAAATCATGTAAATATCTGCGACAGCGAAAGTTAAGCCGTGGGTACGCCCGAGAAACTTATATTTCTGTGTAATTATAGTTTTAATAGAATTTTGATACCTATTAGATTCTTCTCTGGCACCATCACCGTGGAAGTAGTACTTAATCGCCTATCATTACGACATTTTCAAGGCAATAAAGGCTGGTTCACACTAGAGGATCGCTCCCGTCGCGGTCGGATCATATACCCAATATAAAAATCTTATTTTAAATGGGAATTCTATGGGGAAGGACAAACTGCGTTCACATTTTTAGGGCAGGTCGCGGTCGAGCCTCGATCTGGACTCCCTGGGTCGCTCGAGGAGGCAGCTTTTATCCCAAGACCCAACTCTTCGGTTGCTATCGATAATCCTCGGTGACAGCCAAGTGAGCTTGAGCCTTTCTGCTAGTTGCATCCATAAAGTACGTCACGCTCTAGATGGGGGGAGTTGAAAATTTTACCTACAGGTGTGAATGGTCTCCCCAAAACGAGTCCTTTCCCTGATCGCGACCAGACCGCAGCCGGTCCTCTAGTCTGCACAAGCCTTTAAATGATCAATACACCAATTTGAAACTATAACTCCTAGTTTGCCTCCAATGTACAGCGCCAAAAACCAGCGATACTGTGATCTTCGTCTCAGAAAAATGTTTGATAAGAATGAGAATTTCCTGCCGTGGACAGAATGAAGAACTTCTTTCCAGAGAATTTAATCATGAGTGCATCTTTATTTTACAAGGGCCAAACGCAAGGCTCCAAAATAGACGTCCTGTACAAGAACGCCGTGAATAGAACCGGAAAATAATTCGAACCATTGGAGAAAGGGAAAGTTTAATCTTCGGATTCATTTAGGCGGAAAATAAACGAGTGGGCAATCGTTGCATCGGAGATCGGTCGGACATAGAGCGCTCCGTGGTATTAATCCGTATCAATTTCGACCAAAGGAAAAAATAAAAAAATTGATTTCCGACACGATCGTTTCATTCGAAATTGCGAGAGAAAAAAGTCACGAAATCGTATCGCAACTGACATATCAACAACTCCGCATCCGAGTGGCAAGCGATCGACGAGAGAAAGTCCCTCCCTCTGAGTCGTTTCATTCGGAATTGCTTACGGGCATAATATTTCCCGGCCAACGCCCGCCTTTGCTTCCCAGATTAACCGAGAGGTCACTCCGTCAAGATTCAGGCCGGCGGAAGTGTTCGCGTCGTCGCGTGTACAGAAATAGACGAAAGGAGGCGGGCCATTCGTCCGGGCAGATAACCCGGAGATTGGAGGGGAATTGGCAAAGCTACCCGAGCTCCTTATTTACGCTAAACGACCTCCAACCATCCCACCGTCCACAAATATTCTAACGAAGAAACGAAAAGAAGAAACATAGAGAGGAAGTAAGCGAATGGACGCTCTATGTCCGACCGATAGGTTGGTAGAGCATGCCATCTTAGGGAAATTCAGTTCATACGCAATGGGAAGCGATGGTTCGGGGAATTGATTTGACCTTGTAAGTAGCATAAAATAACTTTAAATTATAAAAACAATGTTTAATGTTTGTGGAAATACTAAAAACTTTTCATCAGATGTCGACATGAAAGTTTTAAAATTGTAGTCATATATTTCCATAATCTTGCTACACGTAAAGAAAAGATTCTTAAAAGATATTTAGGGCCAACAAATAGACAAATTCAATTTTTTACAGCTGACAAGCATTCATTCAATTTTAGAAATGTTAATCATAACTTATAACGAGATAAACAAACATTTGCAAATGCGTTGCGTTACTGGAAAACATCGCGGATGCCAAAACCGCGTATACGAAAACCAAGCATATAAGGGAAAGAGGGTTAAATTCTCGACTCAAAAGGCTAAATATATTTTAAAAGAATAAATATGTACATTTATTTAAAGAATAGGAATTAACTGTCATTTTTAATAATTAAAGACTGGGAGATTCATGAAGCGTGTTAGGCATTTAAAAAATGTAGGAAAATATGCGCCCTTTGGTTGTCTGCCCGGTCTGGAGTCATCTTTTTGCTGTTTTTCGTCTTCTCCAATTTTGAATTTACGCCATCTCATCTACATCCATTCGTAAGCATGCACGATATTTTACACTAAACACATTTCATTTAGATTAAATATAGTTCCTTTTCGAACTTTACAATTATTTTAATTACCACATAATATTACTAGTCGAGTACCAACATGTGCGTCATTTGTTTCGACGACGCGAGGGAGAAATTTTGATTTTGTAAGAAAAGAGTGACTTTGCTCAATAGGAATTTGTTCAGAATGTAAAGGCGACTGAAATGTGCCTAAATTATATAAGGGAGTCACATGGTTTCAATCTCTCCAGTTGATAGCCTCCTTGTTCTTAAAGAGTTCCTCTAAGTTCTATTTCTTTTTAACTCTTATGCTTCTCTTAACACTCTTCAGTCTACATTGTGTATTTGCCACCAAAAGGATGTGGTCGGAATTGATATCTGCCCCTGGTAGTGTTTTCACATTTTTAATCCTATTTCTAAATCTTTAATTGACTAGTATATAATATATCTAGTATCGTCTCTGGCCTCTTGGACTTCTCCATGTGTAAAATCTCCGCTGGTAGTGATTAAACCATGTTTTAGTTACAATAAATCTATTTTTATGACAGAATTCCACGCGACTTTATAAATAACAGAAATAAACTCAAACCTTAGAATTTTGATATTATATATAGCCAGGAAGCTCCAACAATGAAGAAAATAAAAAGAGCGTAAGACGTAACTAAGCGTAAAGTGCTTAAATTCGCCGGTAGCTGGTGGTGGTGGTGACAGCTAAAAAAATATTTTTTTAAATATCTCTTAAACAATGCATTATATTAATGCATTCATGAAAACAATACTTTCTCTATAACTTCGTATATGGAGAAAGAAAAAATGACCGGTTTCGGTGAGTAACCACCATTATCACCTGATAATGGTGATTACTCACCGAAACTGGTCGTGTTTTTCATTTTTATGGGAAATAGCAAAAGTTTTATAATTTATAATAAAAACATTATTCAATATTGTTTATTTAATTTAATTTTAATTGGTATTTAATAAATTCTTAGATGACAGTCAGGAGATTTTTTTATAAGCTTCGTTTGTATTAATTGTAATAAATCACTTAAATACTTATATCCTGACCTATTTGAATCGATCAGCCGAATGATCCCAATGAAATTGACATGACGGTTCGAACAGTTGGACATATATATCTAGTTCAACTGTACATCGTGCCTCAATCGCATGAAGAGTCCCCTTTTCATTCTTCGCCTCTTATTAATTCATTCGACGCTGCAACAGCGAATTTCTTTCATTCACATGCCGTTAACGACAGAAGCCCGCTGATGTTATCCACGAACCAATAGTGGACTCATTCCACCCTCTTCCCTGGCATATGAGAGGGGCTCTATATCTCTCTTATACACTCTCGATCTTTCATGTAAGCACACACTCACACGTCTCACTGCGTCTCTCTCTTCTCTGCGGAGCGAGGTGTAGCAGGGCTCGTCTGATCTGCTGTCACGAATTGATTGCCTCTCACAGGATTGATTGGTGGGAGTTAGGGTGGACCGCAGTTTCACCTTTAAATGTTGGCCCATGTTCTCCCACCCTCCCATCTCCTTCTCCATTCGCCTCTCCTATTCCCTTTATCCATCACCTCTTCTCTGCACCTCGCTTTTTACTCGATCCCACGCTCTTCGCTCCCTATTCCATCTATGCATCCCTTCTTCCATCTAACCCTTCCACTATTCCCTCTACTCCTGTCTCTTAATTTATTCTTACTCTTCTCCCTATACCCTCTATCCCCCTCTACCGTATACCACTACCCTTCCTCTACTCAACCCCTCTTCCCTCTGCCCCTTCCTATTTCCTCTACCCCTTCCTATTCCATCTATCCCTCTCTTCTCACTCTAACCCTCTTTCTTCCCTATATACCTCCCTATTCCCTCTACTTCTCCCTTTTCCCTCTACCCCTCCCTCTACCCCTCCCTCTACCCCTCCCTCTACCCCTCCCTCTACCCCTACCTCTTCCCTCTACCCGTCACTATTCCCTCTGCCCCTCCCTCTTCCCTCTACCCTCCCTATTCCTTCTACCCCTCCCTATTCCCTCTACCCCTCCCTATTCCCTCTACCCTCCCTATTCCCTCTGCCCCTCCCTATTTCCTCTACCCCTCCCTATTCCATCTATCCCTCCCTTCTCCCTCTAACCCTCTTTCTTCCCTATACCCCTCCCTATTCCCTCTACTCCTCCCTTTTCCCTCTACCCCTCCCTCTTCCCTCTACCCCTACCTCTTCCCTCTACCCGTCACTATTCCCTCTACCCCTCCCTATTCCCTCTGCCCCTCCCTCTTCCCACTGCCCTCCCTATTCCTTCTACCCCTCCCTATTCCCTCTACCCCTCCCTATTCCCTCTACCCTCCCTATTCCCTCTGCCCCTCCCTATTTTATCTACCCCTCCCTATTCCCTCTGCCCCTCCCTATATCCTCTACCCCTCCCTATTCCATCTATCCCTCCCTTCTCCCTCTAACCCTCTTTCTTCCCTATACCCCTCCCTATTCCCTCTACTCCTCCCTTTTCCCTCTACCCCTCCCTCTTCCCTCTACCCCTACCTCTTCCCTCTACCCGTCACTATTCCCTCTACCCCTCCCTATTCCCTCTAGAGCTGCCACTTCCCACTACCACTCCCTCTTCCCACTACCACTCCCTCTTCCCTTTACACCTCACTATTCCCTCTACCCCTCCCACTACTCATCCCTATTCCCTCTACCCCTCCCACTACCCCTACCTATTCCCTCTACCCCTCCCTATTCCCTCTACCCCTCCCTATTCCATCTACCCCTCCCACTACTCATCCCTATTCCCTCTACCCCTCCCACTACCCCTACCTATTCCCTCTACGCCTCCCTATTCCCTCTACGCCTCCCTATTCCCTCTACCCCTCCCTCTTGCCTCTACCCCTCCCTCTTCCCTCTACCCCTCCCTCGTCCTTCTACCCCTCCCTCTTCCCTCTACCCCTTCCGCACCAACATCGCACGATTAAACATAACAATTGTCCCGGACCGGAGAAAATATCCGCGCGGGTACTAAAAGAAATGGCCGCTGAAATTGAACTGTATCTGAAAACAATATTGGAGATAATAATTGCGCAAAGTGTCGTTCTAAAGACTGGAAGTTAGTACATGTTACTCCCATCCATAAAGTCGGCGACAAAGAGAATCCTGATAATTACAGGTCGGTTTCATCAACATCAATATCTTGCAAAATACTCGAGCATATTATCTTTAGCTCTGTTTTGCGTTACTTAGATGGTCGTTCAACTCTTAGCGGATACCAGCTTGGATTCTGGAAGGGCACATCATGTGAAACGCAACTTGGCCTTTTCGTGAATGATTTACTGCGATGCGCAGAGAAAAATATTTAGGTTGATGCTATTTTCATTTACACCTGGAAGGTGTTTAATAAGGTCCCTCATGTGAAATTAATAGCGAAGCTCGTAAAATACGGTATCAATCCGAAAGATGCGAATTGGGTGAGAGAACTCCTCAGGAATAGAGATCAGATACTGACCATCGATGGAATACACTCATCCACCGTTCAAGTTGCTTCAGGTTTTCCTCAGAGAAGTTTATTGGGCCCTCTACTATTCCTAATTTATGTAAATGATATTTTTTCGGCGGTGGGCAGTAAAATTAGACTTTTCGCTGATGACACCGTCGACGTTTCTTACAGAGGAGGAGGAGGATACGAATGTTTAGTCACTTCCAGATCAGCTGGAGATTCGAAATTTTTTTCTTTGGTAGGATTTTGTGCAAAACCGACTAGAAAAAAACGAAAATCTTGAAAAAGTGCAACAATACGGCCGCTAAAAATTCGCAATTGTTTAAACAAATTTTCAAGATTTATGTATTTCCAAACGCTCTTCGGAGCTGAAATTTTTTTTAGAGATAGGAATTGTAAAAAAACGAAATAGAATTAATACAAATTTTGATATTTTGATTTGTTTGGCAGTTAAAAATTCTTAAAGTTTAAACAAATAGGCAAATGTTTAGATACTACGGTGCGAGTTAGAGAGCTGAAATTTTCAAGTTAATTAGAGTTTAGTCTATTCAAACGAATAATAATTTCACTGTACATATGAAATTCTTATTGCGGCCGTTAAAAATTATTTAAATTAAAAAAATTAGATAAATGTTATTTCACTT
Source organism: Tanypteryx hageni (assembly GCA_028673005.1). Classification (NCBI taxonomy): domain Eukaryota; kingdom Metazoa; phylum Arthropoda; class Insecta; order Odonata; family Petaluridae; genus Tanypteryx; species Tanypteryx hageni. Next base: position 236,598,231 of record CM054113.1, on the reverse strand, counting down.
CTAAATGTGCTACAAATTTAAATTTAAGCATAAATGTGAGGTATTATTAACCCAATGTGGAAAACGTACAATATGCATAAAATTGAAAAAATTAGCAATTGTTTTACACCATTATTGTTCCATAAGGAAAAAACCAAATTTGGTCCCTAGGAGAAATTTTTTAATTAAAGAAATTTTTCCCCTGATGAAATATCTCTCTAAAAATTAATGTTTTTTCAAGGTGAGATGAAATGCTTGCAGTATGCAAGCACCTTCTACTAGTCATTATATATAGACGTTCCTTACAGAGGAGGAGGAGGATACTAATATTTAGGCACTTCCAGATGAGCTGGATATTCGAAATGTTTTTCTTAGGTAGGATTTTGTACAAAACTGACTAGAAAAAATGAAAATCTTGAAATAGTGCAATAATGCGACCGCTAAAAATTTGCAGTTACTTAAACAAATTTTCAAGGTTTATGTATTTTCGAATGTGCTACCTAGCTTAATTTTTTTTAGAGATAGGATTTGTAAAAAAACGAAATAGGGATTATAGAAATTTTGATATTTTAATTTGTTTGGCAGTTAAAAATTCTTAAAATTTAAACAAATAGGTAAATGTTTAGATACTACGGGGCAAGATAGGGAGCTGAAATTTTTAAACGATTTAGAGATTAGTCTATAAAAACGAATAAACATTTCATTGTATCCATAAAATGGTTATTGCGGCCGTTAAAAATTAATTAATTTTAAACAATTAGATAAATGTCATTTCCTTTCTAAATGTGCTACCAATTTAAAACTTAGCAGAAATGTGTGGCATTATTAACCCAATGTGAAAAATTGATAATATTACTGAAATTGCAAAAATTAGTTATTGTTTTACTCCATTATGGTTCCATTAGGAAAAAACGAAAATCGGTCGAGAGGAGAAATCTTATGAATTAAAGAAATATTTCCCATGATGAAATATCTCTATGAAAAATGTTTTTTTTTAAGGTGAGATGAAATGCTTGCAGTATGCAAGCACCTTCTACTAGTATTATATAAGGAGACACTCAACCGTAAGTCCTTTCGTATTCACCTATACGTTTTTAACCAAATGTAGCAGTTTACTTTCTCACATAAATGTCATCATATAAAGATAAACCTTAATGGGAATACCGATATCAGCAAATATATAATTTTTAACGTCACGTGACTAAAGCAATCGGGCGATTTACAGCGAGAAATGGCGAAAATTGCACCGCAAATCAAGTTCATTCGAATCCGCCACGATGATGCCTGCCGTCGACGGACTTTCGAAAAGCTCTCGCGGATCCCTCGGAATCACCGCACGACGAGAACGCCGCTGCCAGCGCCGGCGTGGCTGCAACGTGCACTAAATGCGTTATTACTCTCCTCGATCTAGAAATTTTTGAGTGCGTCTTCACGTTTGCGTTAGCTCGAGCGGAAAGTAGCGCCACGGACGAGCCACGGGTAGGGCTACCACCTTGTGAGTTTAAAAAAACGGAGATTTTTACATTTGCAGGATTCTAAAACCGGAGATTATTACTTCGACAGATTTCCAAAACCGGAGATAACGACAATTAAAATTATATATATACAAAAAATTGCAGTACACATTAGTAAATTAGTTTTTTTACAAATTTAAAATTATATTTTACATTTTCTTGGCAATTCTTCAACAGTGCTTCTTGTTCGGGTTTTCCAATAAATTCTAAAAATTCTTCAGAATTCATATTATAATTAATTTTTGTGCACAATTCAGCATGCATGCGACGTATTTTATATGAAGTTCTGTTTCTAAATTCGTTGAAATAGCGTGTTCTCCATCCCATTTCACAGTAATGTCGGAATTACAATAAATGCATTTTGAAGTTTTTCCATCCATTTTTCGCAACCACTCACTATATTTTGGATTGTTGAGCCACTCACTGTTAAACGATGTTTCGTATCGTGGTTTCTTTTTATGTGAAATTCTATTATGATCAGCCATAATTAGTGGTTACTAATTGAAAAAAAATTGAAAACCAAGACAATGAGATAAAAAACGCCGATAAAGGGAAAATGTATATAAACAGAAATTGTAGTGCTGATAACTAATCGAAAATAAGTTGACAACTTACCAGTCACTAACTGATACAATAATCTTTCACATTTGGCTGTAATTCCCTTTCATACACTACCGTCACACACAATGTACATGATCTGCTATATAAAAGATATAAATGTTAAGGATTCATTCAAGGATGTAAAAATCCAAGGATCCACAATTCACCAAGTACAAATTAAATTGAATCGCACTTTAATTTGCCACCTCCTCTGAAACCACAGGTTCCAACAAAACTCAGGGCGAAATAACTTCAACGAAACACGAATTTATCTCCTCCTAAGATTGTTAACGCGCGATTGCGAGACCAACGATTCTAATTCGAATTTTCTAGATACGAAAATTTATGATCTACACATACACATACATTATAATACAATGCAATAATACGGCAGGCGCATTATTACAAAGTTCGTTCTGTATTGATTTCAAAAGGACATTTTGAGGAAAAATTGTCTGAAAACGTTTCGAAACCGGAGATTGGTTATTCAAAACCGGAGACCGAAGATGAACTTCGAAAACCGGAGTCTCCGTGCGAAAACCGGAGAGGTGGCAGCCCTAGTCACGGGTCGGCGGAGGAGGGGACGGTGAGGGGTTTGGAAAGGGAGGGGAAGACGGAGAAGCATCTCTTCCAGCCGCCCCTCATTCACCGCTACAAGGAAAAAGGCGAGAATGTTTCGCTTCGCACCTCCACCGACACCCGAGCCTCCCTGCGCGCCTCCCTGCGCGCCTCCTCGCTTCCAAACTGCACCACCTCCCCCGCCATCCGAGCAATGAGCTATTTAAAAATCAATTTTCGATATTTTGTATTCAAGATTGGAAAATATTAATAATTTAAGATAACTAAATGCATAATATCTAATATAATAAAATCCTTCCTCTGTATGTTTGAATTGTTTGTCACGCTTGGAAGCGCTTTCATTGGTTGACTGCAAGTCAATCAGAGACGTTCGACTGCAGCGCCTTTTCTAAGGAGTGGAAGAAACGTGAACTAACACACAAACGCTAATAATTTAGTTTGTTTTGTTTTGCTTACTTTGACGACGAAGACTGGTTTAAAAAATCGGTTAAGTTAGGGAAATAACTTGTATTGTATCGAAGTAGTCAGAAGTGGGTATGTTTTTTATTTACACTTGAGGATAATTTGTTTTATCGAATAAAAGTGATGATAATTATTGTGCATTGCATTGAAATACGTAAAAGGTTATAAATATTACGTGTTAGTTACTGATTTCTTGCTGAAAATTTGATTAATAGAATTTACGTGATGATATAATTCGAAGTTATTTGCCTCTTTTAAATAGGATATTTTACTGAAGTAAAGTAATGTGATATTAGTTGCTTCTTAAAATGTAATTAATCATATATTTAATTGATTAGTGAATTTAAATTTTAAAACCATGATCTTTTCTGAAAGAAAATTTTACATTGTTTTTAGTAACTTTAAAATGTGAAACTTAGTGAAATTAATTCTTTTGCATTGGTGTCCCTTTAAACATTTAAATATAGCGTACTTATTTACGATATTGACATTTTTATGCTTATAGTTATTATTATACCTATGGAGGTTTTATATAAAAAAAAACTCATCTGTGCCTGGCAGTAGGCAGCAGTACTGTCAGTATAGTATAGAGCCGAAAACAAATCATGTTGGCTGGGTCTCCAATACAGTTGTAGGCGTGAACGGGACGATTTGAACGGCTACAGTACTGCGATGTGGAAAGCAAGAGGAAAACTACCACATTACAATCCCTAGTAATGATTATATGGTTGGACAATATGAGTTCTTTCGAGGTAAAACATCCCGGAGGTAAAATAGTCCCCAATCGGATCTCCGGGCGGAGACCGCCTTGAGGAAAACATTTGTCGAAGGTAATTTACGAATAGGCACTTGGAACGTAAGAACTATGAGAAAGGCAGGAAAGCTAGAGAATTACAAAGAAGAAATAGAGTTGACATTATAGGGCTGAGCGAAACTAGATGGGAAGGAGAAGGACAGTTAGACTCAGAAGAGCTCACGATAGTTTACTCTGGAGGAAATAGTGGGGAAATGGGAGTAGCTCCGGTACTTAGGAAAGATATGATGAAGAGCGTGACAAAGATAATAGCAACGAACGATAGACTGATGGAAATAAAGCTAAAAGCAGTCCCAGTGGACATGCTGATAATCCAGGTATATATGCCAACGTCAGCTCATGAGGATGAAGAAATCGAGAAGATTTATGAGCAAATTAATGACATTTACGAAGAAAACGGAAGAAGAAAGGTTAATTGCATAATAATGGGAGATTATAACAGCTTAGTCGGAGAAGAACAGGAAGAAAATGTTGTCGGGCAATACGGACTTGGAAAGAGAAACCGAGGAGGGGAAAAACTGGTAGAATTCTGCATCAATAATGACCTTGTAGTGATTAATACATGGTTCAAAAACCATAAACGAAGGTTATGCACATGGAAAAGCCCAGGGCATAGAATGAGATGCCAAATAGATTACATCCTAGTAAAACAAAGATTTAAGAACAGCATAAATACCGCCAAGGCATTACCACTAGCAGAGATTGATTCAGATCACAGCTTTCTAATAGTTGAAATAAACACAAAGCTCAAACAAATAAGAAAGAAAAGAAACACAGACTTGGGACTTAGAAAAACTGGAAGAAAGGCAGGGTGTAGTCAGCATGAAGTTAGAAGATTGCCTAAAAAATTTGGAAAATAAACCAAAGACCGTGGATATAGAATGGGACGAAATTAAAACTATTATCAAGGATACCTTGGCTAAAGAAATTGGAAAACAGGGGAAGAAAATCATGGATCACTAAGGAAATGCTGGAAAAAATGGATGAGAGACGAAAATGGAAAAACGTTAAGAGTGAAGGAGGTAGAGCCAACTATAGACGTATAAACAATGAATTGAGAATGGTAACCGAAAAAGCTAGAGAAAATTGGATAAAAGAAAAATGTGATGAAATACAACAAATAGAGAAGTTAGGACGGTACGATATGATGTACGCTAGGGCAATGGAATTAGAAGATAACAAGTCTTATGGTATTCGCGGTAAAGGAATTATGAATACGGATTTACGACACGGGAGAGTGGCTCCGGGATTTCCTAAAAGTAACAATGATCCCTCTAAAGAAGAAGCCAAAGGCAAAGACTAAGAACGATAAGTCTTCTGTCACATACTTCGAAGATCATCACGAGAATTCTATTTTTAATAAAAGGCTGGAGAAAAAGGCAGAAGAAATGCTAGGGGAAGATCAATTCGGTTTCAGAAAAGGAAGAGGAAGTAGAAATGCTATAGGGGTAGTTAGAATCATATCAGAAAGGGCAATAGAGTACAGTCAAGATATCTGCGTATGTTTCGTAGACTGGCAGAAGGCTTTTTATAGAGTAAATTGAGTAATGTTGATGAAGATATTAATGGATATAGGTTTTGACTGGAAAGACAGGAGGCTGATCAAGAATCTATATGTGAATCAAGTTGTCATGGTCAGGTTGGAGAATGCGGATACCTACGAAGTAAATATCGATAGAGGAGTAAGACAGGGCTGCTGCATATCGCCGACCTTATTCAACATATATGGAGAAAGTCTAATGCAAGAAGCTTTAGAAGGCACTGGAGATTTCAAAATTGGAGGAAGGATTATAAGAACAGTATAATACGCGGTTGACCAAGTACTTCTAACAAGAAAGGAAGAGGGACTCCAGGAAATGATTAATAGACTAGTAATAACAGGTAAAAAATACGGCATTGAAATAAATACAGAAAAATCCAAGTTCATTCGAATATCAGGGAAAGAAAAAAATATGAACATAAGTATTGGAGGAAAGCCTTTAGAACAAGTTTCAGACTATAAATACCTTGGAAGCACCATAACAGGAGAAGCAAAATGTACGGATGAGATCAGAACTAGAACAGGAAAAGCAAAAGCGGCTTTCAGAAGAAAGAAACACCTACTTATTGGGGAATATAAGGGAAGATATCCGCAAGAAGTTCATAAAATGCTATGTATGGAGTATAGCTTTGTACGGGGCAGAAACATGGACGCTAAGGAATAATGACATCAAATACTTGGAAAGCTTTGAAATGTGGACTTGGAGGAGTATGCTGAAGATAAAATGGACGGATAGGATGAAAAACAATGAAGTGTTACGAAGAGTAGGAGAGAAGCGAATGATTATACAGACCATTAGAAAGAGGAAGACAATCTGGGCTGGACATTACCTGAGTAGAGAGAGTATGATTAAAGACGTGTTAGAAGGAAAACTAGATGGAAAAAATGGAAAGAGGTTTCAACTGATAGACGATTTGAAAGGGAAAGAGATTTTTCAAGATATGAAGAAGACATCGGAAAATACGAGTATATGGAGAACAAGGGTTAACCATGAATAATCACGGGCCTGTCTACGGACAGATTACCTATGATGATGATGACTTTTATCTAGAAAATACCGTCAAACTTTGACAACTGTTTATACCGTGTATTTTTTCCTAAAATTGACAAGTGAAGTGTGATTAAATGTCATATAGTGGTAGAAATAGAACCTAGATATTAGAGTTGATTGTTGATAAGTTAATTGTTTTTTAATTGGTTTATTTATACAAACAAACTATTTTTTAAATTTTGTACATGAATAGGAGAATCTAGAGGCAAGTCCTGAGAATGACGAGAGAAAGAAAGACATTGAGCAAGAGAGCGAAAATATGAGGGTAGAGGGGGATTAGGCGGGAGAGAGGGGGATAGGAGGGAGAGAGGTGGAATAGGAGGGTGAGAGGGGGATTAGACTGGAGAGAGGGGTAATAGGAGGGAGAGTGTGGGAATAGGAGGGAGAGAGAGGGAATAGGAGGGAGAGGGGAGAATAGGAGGGAGAGAGAATGGGAAAAATGGGGCAAGAAATGGAAAATGGAGGAGAGGAACAGAGAAAGGGAGGAAGAATGGGAAGTGCCGTAATTTTAATACTTAATCTGCACATACCCGTCATATTTGACGGGCAATTACACTACTTGGAATATTATGTAGGTATTTAGTGAACTTTTGAATCTGTACTTTTTATGGAAATATTTTTAATTATAAATAATTCATGACTTTTATTGGTTATTAAATGTATCTTCATGTGAAACATTAATAGAGTATCGCAGATGTTTAACTTTCAAAGATAGTCATACAATATTTTAACGTTTTTATTACTGTTTAAACGCTATTTAAATGAATTTTGCTATTAAAAATGCAGAATAACAGTTTTGCATCTTTCTTACAGCGATTGCAGTAGCCGACATAAATGTAATATCCACGACTTTTATCTTATAATTTGAAATTTAAACGAGAGCGGCAAAAAGACCACGACAATTATTAGTAGTGACCATCTTCGAGGCCTCCCCGAATTCCATAATATACGGAAGCTAAAGATAAAGGCTCACGGGCTTAAATATAATTGCGTCAGCCCTTGACACTTTATTCGGACAAGTTTATAGGACGTAGATGTCACTAAAGCAGAAAGAGTTCGCGAGCGTATTTTCGCGTAAAACGAGCGCTCAATTTTCCCGGTTTACGGTCGCACTAAGGAAGCTTATGGCCGTTGCCACTGCCTGTAGACCATTTTCCTGGGTCTCCTCGTTACCTTGAAGGAGCTAGACGAAAAAGTGCAGACGAATCGAGCTCCGAACGTAATCTCGCATTTGCTGCCTATTGTTGACCCTCGTCAAGACCACGTGATTAGATGAATATTGAGTGCAAATTTCGAGCAGCGTTCTGCTTGGGAAGAGGGAAGGGGCGAGGAGCAGAGCAGTAGAAGGGACAAGGAGCAGAGGGCAGAGAGAGTGGCTGAGGGGATGGAAGCACTGCATCTTCCTTCTGATGTACATCGAGTATATCGTGTAGTTCCCAATCCCTTCGAGTGTGCGAATCACATCATGCCTCTAGTTGTTCTTTACACTCCATTGTATTATATGAAAATCTAACGTAATAACGAAGGAATAATATGCACTCAGCAATCGTTTGTGATGTTTACACCTTACATTTTGTGTAATTATTATCGATTGCCTCAATAAATTTATTTGCGGAGCCTAGCAGTGAGGGTGTTATTTTTTCTGCGGACCTCCCGTAGTAGCCTCGCGGACCACAGATTGGGAACCACTGATGTAGGCAGAGAGTACCCTTGACGAATTCGTTCATAATGTGATTTCGCCATGGATGCTGAAACAATCGTGAGATGACGCAGTTTTCCTATGATGAGGGCATAAGCACGATTAGCAGCTTGAACTTTCTAGTTTCTTCTTATCTTTCGAACCGGAAAATGTATATCATAAAGACTTTATTATTCGGTTTCCGAAGTGGGATTTGAGCAATGGAAATGTTAATGTTCGTCGTTTGTCATATGCTTTTTTGTGGCACTTCATTCGAAAGAAAATGATGCAATACCACCGCATATCATTCGGTAAATATGAAACTGATGGGAAACGCGATCATATTGGCTGCGGCGGAAGACTAATATATACAATATAATATTTTTGTAAATACAATTCACTTTTTAAGATTCGGTTAAAGCATTGCACAAGTCGCTCGCGTGGTTTGCTTCAACGTCACGACGGAAAACTAAGAGCGATTTGGCGGTCGCCTCGACTTTCCCTTTCATTGCCTCTTTCGCTATTTTGTCGCGGAGGCTGTTAACCCCGGAAAGCGAAAGCGCGTCATCCTCGCGCCCTCCATTAGCCGGCCTCCCTCCCCTCTTCCCCCACCCTCCTCCCCACCCTCTTCCCCCACACTCCTCCCCACCCTCTTCCCCCACCCTCTTCCCCCACCCTCTTCCCCCACCCTCCTCCCCACCCTCCTCCCCACCCTCTTCCCCCACCCTCTTCCCCCACCCTCCTCCCCACCCTCTTCCCCCACCCTCTTCCCCCACACTCCTCCCCACCCTCTTCCCCCACCCTCCTCCCCACCCTCTTCTCCCACCCTCTTCCCCACCCTCTTCCCCCCTCTTCTCCCACCCTTTTCCCTATCCTATTCCCCCACCCTCTTCCCTCCCCCTTCCCCCACCCTCTTCCCCCCTCTTATCCCACCCTTTTCCCTATCCTATTCCCCCACCCTTTTCCCTCCCCCTTCCCCCACCCTCTTCCCTTCCCCTCTTCCCTTACCTCTTCCCCTCCCCTCTTCCTTTACCTCTTCCCCCACCCTCTTCCCTCTCTTCTTGCCCCACTCTCGCTCGTTGTCGCATAAAGCGAAAGGATGAGAGAGCCGCCCAGTGAATCTTCGCCAACGCTAGGTTCTAAAAGACTGGCAAGTGCTTTTGATTCATTCGCTAGTCCCTCTGTGTACTAATCTATCGCTACAAATATTCTACTACTGGTTTCTTCACCGATTCGCTGTTGTTTTATCGAGCGCCGTTCATATGTTTTTCTTTTACGAACCGACCTCTGGGGCCAATTTTCGGAGAGACGGTTAGACGAAATACCCGTTGCCGGAATAAACTTTGGGCGAAGTGAGCGAAGGGAAAATTAGAGGGAGAAGCGGAGCCCAAGTGGCGGGTGCGGGGGCGCGTGGATCTGGCGTCCTCGTCCGAAGAAGCCCGAGATCGGTGCTAGGGGTCAGAATGCTAAGAACCTTGTTAACGTCAGAGGATTTGATTTTGAGTCCAGCTGATTCGCCTCTTGCCTTACGCGCGCAAAGGGTATCTAAGAGGTAGTGCAATGAATAGCCGGATAGGAAGGGAGGAGAGAAACCCGGTGCTGACTTCTAGCCTGCTCTCAACGAAGAGCACCAAGGGGGCAGCGGCATAACGTCCCTTCCGAAGAACGGAGTGTTGATTTGGGCGCGCTCCTCATTTCTCTTTTTTTCATTGGCTCGTCCTCGTCTCCTTAGTTCCAACATGAACAAATAGGGGGTCGGGCGTCCTCCGAAAAATCCTACAGGATTCTAAGCTGGCGGGGCCTACCTCCGTCTTCCGTAGTTTCTTAGCTTTTGGTTATTTTGTAGTTTTTATGGTAAAATTTTGGGACGTTAAGTAGTTGACCCCTTGGTGCTTTGTGTAAAGAGTAGGCAAAGGCCGGCACTGGGTTTCCCTCCTACCTTGTGTTTGTGTGTCCGGTGTGGAAGGCAACGGGAAACCATCACAACACGAATGTATATTCCATAGTCATCAAACCAATCGAATGATTGGTATATTGAACCTGTCTTAAGACAGAATAAGAAGAATGGTCAAATTGAGGTAATTTCTTGGTATTTCATAATTTAAGCAACAAGAAAAATATGAGAATCATAATGACTTTTTCCTTATCTGAGAGACTTCCATCATTTCCAAGTTCAATTTTCTGGCGAAAAATTATTCTTGAATGCGCAATACAAAATTAGCGTTTCAAGTAACTTTCGTTTAATTTTCTCTCGATAGATTGTTTTTATCCAATTGTCTACTTCAAAACTGGTCGAATATTGGTAATCATCTTTTTTACTAAATCTTCAGTACTGAACGCAATTCATCCTTGAGGTATTTTTAGGATTATCAGATTCCTGTAAGTTTGCAAATTTCCTTATTTGTAATTTATTGACTAATTAACGATAAATCTTATTTTATTATCTGCACTTGTTTAAACCTTTAGATTTCTGCTGTTTTAATGGATTGTGGCAAACAACGCAAAAATTAACTATTTACGTACTTTACATTAGGAATAAATGGTACAATCTTAAGTTTATCAGAGGAGGAGGGAGGGAGAGATAGATAGAGTGAGGGAGGGGGAGAGAGAGAGAGAGAGAGATAGAGAGAGAGAGAGAAAGGGATTGGTGGGAAGGAGCAAAATGAGATAGGAAGGGTGGCGGGAGAATGATTCAGGAAGAATTAAAGAGGAAGAGAAAGGGAGAAGGGGTGGGATACATGTGGGAGGGGGGAGTGGAGACTGAGGGATATATATTAAGGAAGTGGGTAAGGGGGGGGTGAAGGCGGGGGAGGAGATGGAATGAGAGGAGGTGGCGGAGTGGAGGGGAAAATATCGCACCCTGTCACCGCCATCTGCAGCACCGTACCTTCACCATACATAACTCTCCTTTTCCTTCCTTCATCTCCCTCGCTTTCTCTCCTCCCCACTCCCCTTTTCACGTTTATTTTTCTTACTTAAGCTTCTTCCGTGACTTCTCCCCTTTTCCATCCTTCCACTCACACTTTCCTTCTCTTCAAACCACGTGACCTCATTCTTTTATTCACCTCTTTCTTTCTCTTTCGACCGTCAGATTACTTCCATTTCATTCTCCCCCACTGACATTTTAAACTTCGTCCTTATATCATAATTACCTCTTTAAACTTATTTGCAGCGAATATATTTTTATTCATCTGTATTTTTTATTGGGAGTGGATGTGAGAGGTATTTTATAAAGGTGCAATAATTTTGCGGGATCTTAAAAGATACTTCGACTAGTAACTTTTCTCAGTAAAATTTTAAAAGTTTCGAACACATCCTTGATTTTTATCGCATTTTAATAACTTATTAATAATATTACTGTATACAGAATTTTGAATATTGGAAGCACGCGTATAATGCTTTGATTAAATTATAAGTTAGGAGCGTATTAAAATAACCTGTGCCGAGACATGGTTTCTTTGATTTTCACCGCTTTTATGTACCTAACCCAAGTAGTTGGTGCTTACATTCTGCAAGCATTTCATCTCATGAAAAACATAAATTTTTCAGAAATATTTCAATATTAGAAATATTTTTTAATTCAAAAGTTTGCTCCTCTGCACCGATTTTCGTTCAATCCTTATGGGACAATATTGGACTGAAAGCAATCCCTAAAATTTTCAATTATAAAAATATTATACTTTTCCATTATTTGGTACTAATGCCACACGTTTCTGCTACATTTTAATGTTGTACCACATCTAGAAGTGCATTAATATTTATCTAAGTGTTTAAATTTTAAAAACTTTTAACGGTCGCAAAAACAACATGGAGATTTTCAAACGTTAATGTGCGCTTTTGCAGCAAGGTCTAACTAACTGAAAAATTTCATTGAGTTATTGTCATTAGTTAAATTATAGTGTGGAAATGTTAAGCAGGATATATAATTGTGTGAGATTAATTTTTATATATTTAAATGTGTAAGTAATTAAAATAATAAACGTTGACGATAACATGCAACGTAGATGCTTAAATATTAATTAATGTAGGGAATTAATGAAGATTATCCATAATTGATTATGTAAGAGAGATATGTCTATGGTGTGCAAACTGTTCAAACACGCAGTGTTGATCGAGAACCGAGGTTATTTCAAGGCATGGTTGCAAGATTTAAAGTGAAGGATCTGGGGTGGGATCTGCTTCAGGGGCTCCGCTATCTTGTTACTCAGCGTTAATCTCACTTGGAGTTAGACCCTTGCGCGTCGCTTTCCATTCTAATATTCTTTGTTTTAGGTATTTGATTGGGCTATATATTTATAATTTAAATAGAAATTTGAATACATTTACAGTTATATTATATGAAAATGGATACCTCCACAATATTGCCTTCATCTCAATCTGCTCTGAACGAACTGATGACGGTTCACGTGAAAAAAATCAACGAAATATTAGCTGCCGTGACCTTATTTCGGCCTCAAGAAGTTTTTGTAATGTGGAATTTGTTTGATGACATTTTATCGGTGAATTCCCGACACATTCAGATCTTTCCTTTGGCGGCGACAAATCGTGTAACACACTGGATATGTACGTATTACAACGGCAGGACCATTCATGTTTATGAGAGTAGCAGCAGGCAAGACAAACAATGTGACTGAACTTCAGCTTCGTTTCCTTCGCAGATTATTTCCAGCCGAGACTCCCATCGTGTATAAAGACGTTCAACAACAGACAAACGGGATAAACTGTGGCCTCTTTGCAATTGCGGTCTCTGTTGCTTTTGCCAAAAACATGAATCCATCAGAACAGACTTTTGACATTCCCTCCATTTGCTAAGTACAGACGCACGTTCCAAAGACTTTTTAGCCTCTGAAAAGTGAGTATTTGTTGGAAACGACTTACGATATTAATGAGTTGTTAACTTATGTCACTGAGAATGAGATAAAATTAGTGAAAGATCAGAGGAAGGCATACGATAGAATACTGGAAAGCGTAAATGACAATCTGGGTAAAGTGTTCTTCCTCGATGGTCCTGGATGGACGGGAAAAAACGTATTTGATAAATTTGATACTGGCCAAAGTAAGAACAATCAAAACAATCGCGATGGCTGTAGCATCCTCCGGCATTGCTGCTACTTTGCTGCAAGAGGGTGAGCAGCTCATTCCGCATTTAAGTTATCTTTGAATCTCACATAAGGTAGGGTGTGGTAAAGATACGCACCTAACGTTTGAAAAATTTCTGTGGCTTCAGTTATCGCTATTATGAACTAGTTTTTTCCGGCTAGCTTATTTATTAAAGAATCACACATAAATAGTTTGATTTGTTTTGTACCCTACTCTCAGAAAGAAGAAAATTATTTCTTGAAAAATGTCAAATGCGTACCTTTGCCCCAGGGGTGAGGTAAAGGTACACATAAGTGATAATATGAGGAATTAATGGAAATAGAAGGCCAAAGCTGGAAATGCTAAGACATTTCAAATGTAATGCTTGAATTACAAAGAAGCTTAACCAACAAAGTTCGAGCGTACATAAAGTGTCACACAGAAAATGCTTCACAAGAGCTTAATAAAAGTCACATACAAAAGGTCCACCTTCATATGAAGTGCAGTCTTCGTGCTACTATTCTTTGCAAAGATTGCACCGAATCCGTTCTTCAGCAGGGGGCTCTTTATAAAGTTCTTCACATGCAGGACATCTAACCTGAGAAATTGGATTCGTTTGCTGTTCTCCAGCTTTTTGTTGTTGTTTGGTATTACTAACTGAATCAACTTTCTTTGTTGTAGAAGCACGTGTTTGTTTAAAATGAATGCTGTCAGTGCTATTTTTTCAGCATTTTTCTTTGCTTCAAACAATGCTCTTTTATTTGTTTTCTTTTATCTTCTGCTTCTTTATTGTCTTTCCTCTTCTAAATGCATCTTATGTGGGGTTCTAGTTAAAATGATACATTTACACCCCCTTTCTCTTTCTTTTTCGAGGCTGATCCATTTTAGGGAGAGGTATGATGTCAGTTGTTGAAGTAATACACGAGGTTGTCATTGGAATTAGATAATTGTTGCCAGTATTGCTCACATCCGATACCAATGCACAGGTGCTGGAATCACTGTCATAATTAGGTTCCTTGTTGGCTGATGTCACAGTCGAAACTATATGTGGTTGAATTATCGGAGAAGCAGATGTTTAGGGTTACTCTAGAGACGGTTCTTGTTGAGTTAAGGCTGGCTCACACTAGAGGGATGGTCGCGGCCAGGAGACCATTCACACTTGTAGGTTTGGCCTAGGTCGCGGCACGGTCACATTCTGACCCCCACCTAGAGTGTGACGTAGTTTATGGATGCACCTAACTAGCAGAAAGATTCAAGCTCACTTTGGCTGTCACCAAGGATTGCCGATAGTAATCGAAGATCCTAGGACTCTAAGGGGTTTGGGACAAAAGTTGCCTCCTCGAGCGACCCAATAGGTTCGTACTTAGGCTTAACCGCATCCTCCCCTACAAGTGTGAATGCACTTTGTCCTTCCCAATAGAATCGCCATTGAAAAGAGGATTTTATATTTGGCCTAAAATGTCCCAACCGCGTTCTGTCCGCGACCGTCCCTCTAGTGTGAACCAGCCTATAAAGCACGCAGACCACTACAGGTAAGAGGTTGCTCAAGAACTGGCTCTCTACCGCCAAAATTTACTGTTTATTGATTTTAAAAATCTGCCTCAATTCTTGGTAAGTCACTTCAGAGAGTAAAAAAATCTTCGTCATTGAAGACAAATCTGTTGAAATCGGCTAAGTCCATATTTCAGTAGCTCCTGCGCCTTCTCCAAAAGCTCGTGCCATTGGTTGAGTATCAGTTTTCATTTTGTCCTAGATCAAAAAACGAAACAGAGAATTCATATACCATAGTTTAAAAAAAAATCTTCTATTTTTGAACCCTTCTCCCCTCCCCTCGCCCCCCCCCCCCCCGATTTTGAGATATAAATGCATTAGTAGCATATAGAAAGATCAGAACTTGTCTCGGAATGTACCAGAATGATTAAAACAACTCAAAAATGCATTTATAAAAGATGTCAAGAAAACATTTAGCAGGCGTACCTTTGCCCCCACACCATGCACTCACTTAACTGATCGCTGCTGGCATTAGCCGGTATTCTCAAAAACCGAAACTATATCAGTTGCCTCGCAATGATCATCTGTTTCTAAGATTACACTGTCATTATGTGACTAAACATCAGTTTGAGTGAGCAAAATTATCTTTGTACTCAATAAGTTGCATCAGAAGTGAAAATTTATGTGTTTGCTACAGACAGCATGGAACTTCTTCAACTACACATCGGCCATGATACCTCAGGAATCCACCAGTCTTGCCAACTGTTACCATAAATATGGAAAAGACCCTATGCGTACCTTTACCCCGTGCGTACCTTTACCCCACCCTACCCTACAATGAAACTCCGGTTTTTAACATTAAGAAAGGAGCTGCTTTCACAAAAGTTTTACAGGACTGTGCAGTCATCATTTGGGATAAATGTACAATGTCCCATAAAGCAGGAATCGAGGCCTTAAATCGAACTTTCCAGAATATAAGAGACAGCGACAAGATAATCTATGGCTCTCTCTCTCTCTCTCTAGCGATTTCCGCCAAACTCTCCACGTGATTCCAAGGGTTACAAGAGCCGACGAAATAAATGCGTCAATCAAGTCTTCATTTATATGGAGAAAAGTGGAGAAATTGGTTCTTACAATGAACAAGAGATTTCACTTAAAAGGAGATCAAAGAGCACACGAATTCGCTGAACTACTACTGCAAGTTGGGGACGGTAAAATTAGTGAAATAAACTGCGAAAGTGACATTCCAGAAAAGGCGTAACATAATTCGCTCAAGAGATGAATTAGTAAATAAAGTTTACCCAGATTTTTCTCATTTAAACGAAAAATCCAAAACATGACTATGCGAAAGAACCATCCTAAATCCTAAAAACGACACTGCTGCTTAAGTCAATTCACTGCCGAAGAAAGAGTCTTCAGTTTGTAGTTTGTGCGGTGAATGCCCGAGCGTGGCTTCTATCTGCTGGATTTATTTTGGGGCATTTAAAAACATTTGCTTACATTCTCAAAAAATCGCCTAGGTATCTACTAAACTATTCGTGATAAAATGTTCGAATAAAAAGTATTCTATAGGTAACATTGCAGAATTACACAATGCTGCTTATTAGAGGAAAGAAACATGTCGAAATATAGCATTAGTATTCAGATTTAGATCAATGAAATAAAATGCAAATTGTATGCAAGTGTATTCCTGGAACAAACATTTCTCAATTTCATGCTTGAGCTTATCCTATAGATGGGCGTTGTTTATGTACTTTTACTTCTTCTCCATATGCGCTGAACCCACTCTTTTGTCAGACTTTCTCTGAAAGTAATTCAGGAAGGATCGTACCGCTCTCTTGCCTTTGGCTCCTTCTTCCTTTGCTGCAGCTTAGTAAACTTCAATTTACGTATATACATTGATTTAAAAAATCTGCACATAAATTATCAATCGTTACGTAAAATTGAAGAGGGATTAAGGATTAATATTTATTTGCTATTTGTTGTAAAATATTTTGCCAATTGGAAAACATTTTAATCAAGATTTTAGGTAAGACTTAATCGAGCGCTGAATAATTATGTCTAATATTTCTCTCTATATATTTTATGTTAAATAAAGAGAATATTTAGTACAGTGATTAAACATATCAAATGATACAAAGTATAGTGTTAGAAAGTTTTTTTGACAGCTAAAATATTATTGCAATAATTATATCATTAATGTTTTTCCTTAATTAGTCCTTAATTGGCATCAACGAATGTCTAAAAACCTTTAAGCTGAACTCGCAAATTCTTTTTTTAATGAATGTTTCTCGGCAAAAGCAACAGCTTATTGTTGGGATTTCAAGAGGTAAAGCGTTATTTACTGTCTACATTCGCGAAATAATATATTTGTCAATGACGCGATTGTAGGAATTACTGTACGAAATCACAAATATCTCGATTTGAAGATACCAGCTTTCGATATTTGAGATCAAAATTATACTAAGTTTCAGTGTGGTAGAACAATAATAATATTCTCGTGACCGATATGCAAGGTGCTAATTTGGTTTAATCATCAAGAGTCAGATAGTAAAAAACGTGAATTAACTATTAGTATATGTTTTCTCATATAGTTTGGTTTTCGAAATCATTACATTTGGAAAAATTTGGAAGAAAAAAAGTGAAAATACCAGAACAAGATATGTCGTTTCGTGTTCACACAATGAACATTTTTCTGCACTAACTATTTTTGTTACTGAAACTTGTTTGTACGCTGTGCATAAGTCGCATTAACACGTTGTGTACCGGAATTAGATTCCCGTTCTGCACGCAGTTCCTGGACATTTTGTGTTACAGTAAGTAAAAGATAATATAATGTTTTAATAAATTTATTGTGTATTTTCTTTAATATTAACATTTAAAAAAGAAGAAGAGCGTAAATACGCATAAATATAATAAAATTAATGAAGAATATAATATATTAGTTTGATTAATTTTTACATATAAATTTAACTCCCTATAAAAATTTAATAAAAAATCAAGTATTGTAAAATAAACGTAAATTTTACGTAGAATTTCGAAAGAAAATGTAAATATAAATCATCGAATTGTAAGGCCATATATGTAAATAGTAATTATTATTTGAAGCGTCGACATTCGTCAAAAATCTCTCTGGAAAATAAACGTCGATTTAAAAAAAAACGTCGAATTCTACCAAGTAGTAATTTTAAGCGGCTGCCATTCACTCGGCTATCTTTCGACTCTCCGCGAGCGTCATACCGGCGAAACAGTCTCCTTCATTTTTAAAGCTGTCATCCGTGATAGCACTCTCGACCTCGTGCCACGCGTGTGCCCAGGTGTTCCCTCTCTCGTGCCTCTATTTTCCGTCCTTTCCCCCATCTCTCTCTATTCCTCCTTTTAGCACGAACGGGACTCTTTACTATCTCTTTTGCATTGCCAATATCCGTCTCATTTTCAATCCTCTTGAGATTGTTCTTCGCACCCATGGACAACCCATTCATGATGACGATGCCTATGTTTAGCAAGAATGTTTAAGATCGATGAGATTATTTCTATAAACCTCTACATGGAATCATTTTCATACGGCGAAAACGAAACCTATTATTAATACTTGAATGGTCCTCGAGTAGAGACAATAAATACTTGATTATATGTTCATTTTTTAGTCCATGTATCAATACAGGCAAGGTTGTGGCAAAACAACGCCCTCACATTCTTACAATCCTCGCGCTCGAACCGCCGTGACCTTCGTCGCAGAGGTCACTTTTGCCACCTGCTTTGAAACGCTCGAAGCAATCCTACTCTGTTGTTTTTTTAAGTTGTGCCCCTTTCACGGACTATGTTATTAATACTCGCTGTTCTACAATGGGACTGATAGTGCTTATCTTCACTTTGTTTGTCTTCTCACCCGGATAGTAGTGATTTGTCAATAGTATACACTACTTACAGGTCTTGTTTAACAATTTTCGTGGAAGACTATTTCTCTAGATTGAGTATTTAAATTTATACTAGAGAAGAAACCATTGAATTACCTGAAATATGCATTAAACGGGTTGTCGTTCTTGTGAAAGTGGTCATATGTGCAATATTTTAGCCTCAATGTGGCACCTGAGTTATCCAGGGACGCCAATTCTTTGTATTACGTGTTGCAGTATCTTATATAACTTGATTTTTACGTTCTCATATTAGATGTATATAGAGAACGAATTGTGCTCGCGAAAAATTCTAATTATAGATTTAGGGGAAAATATATATATATATATATATATATATATATATATATATATATATATATATATATATTAGTCCGAAGGAGTCACTATTGCATTTCATTCTGCCTGTAATCTGTCGTTGTGCGCTGAACGCGTTAAGGGAATCTGAATAAATCTTTTACTCATATATAGAATATCACCAGGAAGAGAAGCCTTATTGAAGAGAACTATATCGACTGTGCCATCATGGCTGAATTTCTTTTGGTCGAAATCCAACCAGTTATAGAGGTATAGAGCTTGAAGTAATAAATAATACTGTATGAGCTATAATAATAGAAGTTCGTCTCCGAGGAAATTTTATCATGTTGAGTTGTACACCTATCTACCGGGAAGCTCTCCATACTCTAACATCGGTAGCATTGTTGCTACGAGAAAAACCGCAAATTAATGTAAACGGTGACATTATGGAGGTCTGAAAGCCTGCGAATGAGGAAATTTTTGAAAATTATTTTGTACCAATTTTTATGGTCACCGTTCTTTTAACAATACGATACGTAAACATAATTGGTAGCTGTAGATACTTGCGTTATCACGTTTGGAAAAGGGTTGTAATGGCACACGGAGCATTGTTTTTATTCTCCCATTGATAAATTAAAAGTGCTCTTGATAGTTTCAGCAAATTATACATTTTGTTTTGATCGCAGCAGTTTTGAAACTTTTCTAAATTTGAAAATTTGGGCAATGTAGTGCAACTATCATTAGTAACAACGTGATTCTACAGACACTAAAGAGCCTGTTACATGCTTTACACGTATAACAGTTTTAATTTGGTCTCTTATTACAAAAATATTATTGCTTGTCGTTTGATTTTCATTTTAAAAATAAGAAAATCAGCAAAATTTATTTTTTAAAATATTTTACATTGTATAATCAGTTTACTGTAGTTCAAAATGAAACTGAATGAAGAGATTATAATTAATTTACAAAGATTAAGGAATATAAGCATAAATTATTTAATGAGATAAAAAAAGACGTATCACAAAGTAACTAAAACGTAGAATTACTGAAATAAAATGTAATACGTTTTCACAACCGTTGGAATCATATATTACGAAGAATAATTTCCCGTCAAACCCCGCCGAGAAGAGTTTTAATTTCAATTTTTAAAGATTTTCATTTAATTAAAAATCTGCAAAGCAATATTTAATATTTTAAATTACCTTTTTAAGGTAAGAATCTTTTGAAAAGAATCTTAAAGGAATAAATATATAAAGATTTTAAGAGAAATAATAACTACTTTTTATTTAATAAATTACAAAGGAATTCTTATTAACTTAACATTAAAAACGTCAAATTTTGGCGTTAAAAACATTTTTGAATTAAATGGAGTTCGTTCTGTCCTATTCAATTTAACTCTATTCTAATGAATACTAAATACGAAATTGTTTATTATTATTTTTGGCTGGTTGTTTGCTCGAGGAATCTCATTTTCTTCGAGTTCCAATTAAGCAAACGCATTTTCAGATGAAAAGGTTTTGGGATTATTTCGCTTAATCCCAGCAGTTTCAATCTTCGGCCGAATTAATGTTTATTTATGAAATCGAGATTCCGTCGGCATAATGTTTTCAACTTCCATCGCATTTGTTTTATTTTACTATGTCTTAATCTTCAAATCTTAATGCAAATCCGGCGACAAATTTAACTATTTATTTATTATTTAATTTAAAAGGAACTATTTCAAGTGGTTGAGAGTATAGAACGGTCCGTATTCAATCGTGCACCTGATACCAGAAGGAAGTTGTTGGGGTGGAGTCGATTTTCGGTCGGGTAACGGAAGCAGTATTCGTTGGAATTCATGGATAGTATATTTTAAAAAACAAAAATGCCTTCCAAACTTTGCAATTTTAAGAATTTTATTCTTTCTCCATTATGTGGTACTAATGCTACACCTTTATGCCAGATTTCAAAGTTGTAGCACTTCTAGAAGTGAAATAATATATTTCTAATTGTTTAAATTTTAAACATTTTTAACGGCCACCCCAATATATTTATGGTCTTACTCAAATGTTCATTTCATTTTTTCATTTTTTATTTCTTAAAATTGCCAAGTTTGGGAAATGTTTTAATCTTTTATTTTTACATAAAGGTAAAACGAAAATCGCTGCGAAGGTGAAATTTTTAGAATTAAAATTTTTTTGGTAATAATGAAATATCTGTCTGAAAAATGAATGTTTTTTCAAGGTGAGATTATATGCTTGCAGAATGCAAGCACCTTCTACTAGTATGTTATATTCTCCTCCTCCTCTGTAAGAAACGTCTATATATAATGATAGGAGGATACTAATGTTTAGGCACTTCCATATGAGCTGGAGATTCGAAATTTTTTCTTTGTGCAAAATCGACTAGAAAAAACGAAAATCTTGAAAAAGTGCAACAATGCGGCCACTAAAAATTCGCATTTGTTTAAACAAATTTTCAAGGTTTATGTATTTCCTAATGTGCTACGGAGCTGAAATTTTTTAGAGGTAGTATTTGTAAAAAAAAACGCAATAGGCAATATAGAAATTTTGATATTTTAATTTGTTTGGCAGTTAAAAATTCTTAAAATTAAAAAAAATAGATAACTGTTTAGGTACTACGGGTTGAGCTAGGAAGCTGAAATTTTCAAGTTATGTACAGAGTAGTGCATTCGCACAAATAAACATTTGAATCTCTCCATAAATATGTTGCGGCGGCCGTTAAAAATGCTTAAAATTTAAACAATTAGAAATATATTATTTCACTTCTAGAAGTGCTACAACTTAAAACTTTGGCAGATATGTGTAGCATTAGTACCTTATAATGGAGAAAGTATAAAATTCTTAAAATTGCAAAGTTTGGGGATTGTTTTAATCTATTATTTTTATATAAGGGAAAAATGAAAATCACTGCGGAGATGAAATAATTAGATTTAACAAAATATTTGTAATGATGAAATATCTGTCTGAAAAATGAATGTTTTTTCAAGGTGAGATGAAATGCTTGCAGTATGCAAGCACCTTTTACTAGTATGTTATATCCTCCTCCTCTGTAAGTAACGTTTATATATAATTATATCCTCCTCTGTAAGGAACGTCTGTATATAATGATATGTTATATCCTCCTCTGTAAGGAACGTCTATATATAATGATATAAAAATGAATGTGTACGTATATATGTATGTTTGTATGTCCCTTATACTTTTTGACACCGTTAAAGCTATAAAATTCAAAAGTTTCATGGGCCATGGGAAGAACTTAGTCTAGGTTTGCAGTGTGGGGTCTCTTACAGCCCATGGGGTCAACTAAATACTATTTCCATAAGAATGCATGAGATATGGTGTGGAGAAACTCCAAAATGTCATTCAGCCCTTCACTGATGTGGATATAAATATACCTAAATATTAACTTCCGATCACGAGAAATGAATTATTTTATGCACGAAAGACTGAACATTTCTGTTCATGTTTTGTCGTATTACATGCTAAATCGCTCGAAATTATTCTTTAAGCGCAAAATTTATTAACATTTTCCAGGCGGAAACAAAACTAAATTTCTTAATTGTTGTCCTCCTCAAAGGGAGATAGCCACGTAATGATTAATGAAAGGAAAATATACGCCGTGGCGCGCCGTAGCGGAAGAATAGCCAACACCAAGATAAAGGGTACAAATGGATTAAATATAGTCTATGAATTCTTTTAAAGTGAGTCAAATGATTTTTAAGGAATATTATAACATTGTTGTCTTTTACCATTAACATTGAAAGATTTATCGCAAGATAAATAGATACATCTACTTACATTTGTTCGTTAACCAAAATGTTCTTTATTGTTTGCGTTTTGGCTAATAGTATTGACCTTATCCACATAATTTTATTGCTGCTTTAAAGGCTTCGGTGCATCTATCCATGTGGATATTAAGCAAGACGTTAATGCGTAAATGTATTAATGGTAAAGCTTTACAATACAATAGATAAAATATTAGATATTAATGTAAACATCGCTTGCGTAATTAAGGAATGGGGAACAAAAATTCAGGTCTTTTGGTGCACTCGGAGTAATTTCTATTTTAATAAAACTGCTCGATTATGCCAAATATTCTTGGAAAAGCAGGCTGCCTTGATTATATGATGGATTCGCCATTGAGATACACCCACGAGCACAAGCCTGACTAAAATCTTTCAATGGTTTCTTTAGGTGTCAGTTAAAATTCCGTGTGAAACTCTTCTCCGAATAACACATTTGGGAAATTTGGGGACACCGACAGCGCGGGGCCCCTAGAAATAAAATTCTTTTGCCACTTAAAAGAAAATTCTTTCCCGAGCGAAGCCGGGTAAATCCAGCTAGTAAGTAATTATTGTCATTTTCCCCACTATATCTATTATAATATAGCTACTTGTGCCTCACTCACTCACTGACACAAAACTCTTAGGTTGAAGGGCTTGAAATATGAAATTTGACATGATGGTAGCGCGAGTGACAACCGACGAGAAAAATAAAAAATCACAAAAAAGTCAATATTTAACCCCAATGTTCCATTTCAAACCCAATAAGAAAAGCATGGAATTCAGTTCAAGGCTTTCTTAAAATGCATTTTCAAATTACGTTAAATTGGGATACGAATTTGGGAAAAGCACCTTTGTCTAGCTGACAGAATGGAGATCTTAATTTTTTAAGGCCAAATTCAAATACATACTAAATTAGCGTAAATATCTGCTATAAATCGGAAAAAGTGTGAATTTTCCCTCTTTTCAACAATGGAATCTAATTTTCAATATCGTCCATATTATGAAATCATCATCACCTATATTTTATTCCGACAATGTGTACGATTTTACTGTATATAAAACACTAGTTGCATCATGTACTGTGATTGAGGGTATCATAAATAATTTTAGATTTCTAACGTAATACTGAAAGCACAAACTCGACGATTAAACTTGGGAAGGAGAAGATAGGTATGCTTTTCTCTAGGAATAGCAGGGATCGCAATAGGAGAAGCAAACCTAATAGAAGCGTCGTTATTGACAGTCTGATGCACTGCACCCCCTTAAAATCCGATGGTGCTACTTTCGATGTGGGCTGAAATGCTTGCAGAACGCAAGCACCAACTACTCGTGCCTCAGTCACTCACTGACATAAAGCTCTTAGGTACTTCTAGAATGGCTAGAAGTCTGAAATTTGGCATGTAGATAGGTCGAGTAGCACAACCGACGAGAAAAATCATAAAAACGTTAATATTTAAGGGGTCTTTTTAACCCCAATGTTCAATTTCAATACCCCATAATAAAAGCATGGAATTCACTGCAAGGCTTTCTAAAAAATGCATTTTAAAATTACTTTAAATTGGGATACGAATTCGGGAAAGGAACAGTTGTCTATCCAAAAGAACGGAGTTCTTAATTTTTGTAGACAGAATTCGAATACATGCCGAATTAGCGTAAATATTAGTTTTTAATCGGAAAAAGTGTGGATTTTTCCTCTTTTCAACAATGGAAATCATTAAATACTATGGCAACGGACTCAATGCTTATCTTGGACTCAGATTCGGTATATTCCTATACGTACACTCGTTATTTTTGCCGCTCAAATACGCGTGATCAATTTAATATTCCGTTCAAATGTATTTGTAGTATTTTATAATGCTAAATTATGAAATTTGGTAACACAAAGAGCTACATATCTGCGATGACTTTAAAGCTATTAAAGCTAATATAATTATTAAATACATGATTACATGGAATGTAGGCATCATAAGTTCTGTTTGGATCATATTGTTTCGTTTTAAAAACAGATTTTCCGGCAAATCCAAAACTTAATTTAATTTTCATGGCTATCAAAATATGTTGTTTATATAACTCTTCAAATCTCGAGATCGTATCTCGATTCTAACTAACTTTATAATGATCGAAACTGATTTCAATGCTTTTCTTATGGAGTACAGTGATGTTGGAAAAACCTACATAAGTTAGAAAAGTATTTGATATTTCTGATTAAAATTGCTATTGATGAATAATAGAGGCCCTCTGTTTTTTGACAAAAATTGCCCAAACACCGACCGAAAAATTAGTTTCCGAAAAGGCTAATCCAACCCATCAAAAAGTTCGCGAACGAAGCATTACGGTAATATAATGTAGGTGCTTCCTTATAAACTATCAGATCTTTCAATTTAAAATAAAATATACCTACACTGCATCTCTTGAATTCGGCTTTTGCGAATGTCATTTATATTTATACAGGTACTATTCACGCTTTGTGCTGCCAGGCCTCTGGATGAAAATGTGAAGGGAAGTTGCGGGAGAGGAAGGGACTCAGGTAGTTAGGCCTGGCCTAATTTGGATGGTTTTTAAAAGGACCCTTACGACCGCTGGCCGAATTTGGATACCATTAGAGGGGTTGACCCAACCGCTGACCGAATTTGGATGCAGCCTTAGTTTCTTAGTCGTATTTTTCTGCAGGAATTATGGAACTCCTGTATTTTTTGCTCGCAAATCACGTCAAACCGAATGATTAGCAAGCACATGAAGATATCCCCCTCCCTTCTTCCCTCCCCAATCCCTCTTCTTCAACCCCTCCCTTCCCTTCCTCCCTCCCGTCAACTCCCATCTGCTAATGCCACGCAGCGAGCTGCAACAGGTTATCAGAACCGTCTCGAACAGTCGTCGTCCGTATTTCCCTTAGAATATCATGATCTAAATTTCACTGGACATTCATTTCCATATTCTTGCAATGGAATTTCTAGTGAAAGACGTCAGATATCATTAAAATCTTCTATAGTCCATTCCACCATTAGAAGGCGGTATTACGCATAGCTGCCAAATTCTCTCTGCCAGCGCTTATGCTTTCGTCGCGTATTAAATGTTGTATGAAATACAACAAAGAATTTAACGTATATTACTGGAAGCCAATAAATCTACATGTTTTATCGTAATTATTCGGTAATCTTACCGCATGGTTTTAATTGATAAAATATTAAGCATCAAGTTTTCATGGGCTGTGTGAAGCATTATCATTTTAAAATTATAAGCAAATATCGGAATAATTTACAATTAAAAATAATTATGTAACCTTTGTGAATCACTCTTTTCACTCATTGGGTCACTTCTTCCTTGGTGGAATGTATCGATATACACCAAACATCCTCTTGCTTAGAACCCTCATAAGAGACTCATTGTGCGATGCATTGGGTCCTCCATTGGAAAAATTCTTCAGCACGTGTCCCTTCCGATAATTCTTTTCCTTCCTTCATGAAAAACGCACATTTTACCGAGGTACTTATTGACCATCTTCCTTGGAATCATCTCGGAGAAAACCTCTCACCAATTTACTACAGGGTCATAAACCCTCCTTGGTGAGGACTTGCAAACGAATTTGGATTCATTATATTCACTTACAAAGAAGCTGCTTTCTTCATCGACTGAAAGGTAAAGGGTAGTAGGCTTTTATTACTTTTCATCGCCTCCAGTTTTTCGAGGCTTCAAAATTTCTTTTGAGAGGAGCCCAAAAACATTATATATTTAGTTGTTCGTATATAAAGGATTTATAACTAGTTATCCCTTGGTAATGTCGTATTTGCGTTCTTAAAAACGCGGTTTTTGGCGAAAATATGTATGCAAAGGAATTTTCCACATAAGACCAAGCTAAAATAATAAAACAAGCTCTTACGTAATTTCTTTGTAAGGAAGACTAACCTTTCGATTTTGTCCTAGATTCGAATGCTGGTTTTTGTGGTATCCGATTAAGACCATATTTATTCATGATTTTTTAATTAACCAATTAAACTAAATGTATCTAATGCGCTTTAAATACGATTTATATAAAAATGTTATACTTTATACGTTAACTTTCGTAATACTTTTATTATTATCACGGTCAAAACTTAGCCAAAAAAGTATGAATATAATGAAAACCTCATTCTTTTTATATAAACTTGGCTATGTATCTAATGCGCTTTAAATAAGATTTATATTAAAATTTTATTGGCCGAGCGAAGCGGAAAACCTTAACCGATAAAGAAAACGTAAAATAAAATGTTCTCTAAAATGTAAAGGGTGCTACCCAGAAGCGCGCAATTTGCGTTCGCGCGGTCTTTCCTGCTGAGTCCCTGTGCACTTTCTCCGTTTAATCGTTTTTTCGTCTGTTCTGCTAAAACTTCATGTGCGTGTACAAATGACGCAGTGTCGAATGCCTATAGTTTTTCTAGAATACCACCCTTATAGTTACTGCGCAATTTGCGTTGGCGCATTGCTCTAATTTCCAAATCTTGTCCAATCGAAACGAAATTTGGCACACATACGGAAAACACCTAACGACGAAGAAAACGTCAGGTAAACATTTCTCTAAAATGTACAGGGAGCCTCCCAGAGGCGCGCAATGTGATTCCCCCCCTAGCCCTAAGTGGGCTGAGCGAGGGCGAAGATCCCGCGGTTCCCCTAGTAATTTTTAATAACGAATCGAGGTATTTTAATTACAATTTAAATTAATTAATTAAATTATAAAGCGCGGTATTTTTTATGATGAAAGCTTCTCACTTCAATTTTTAGACGTTCTTTACAAGAAGAAAAAAGAGCGCCTTAGAGTTAGGTCATGTCAGTCTGTCCGTCCGTCCGCATGTTTCATCTGCGAAACTACTGGGTGGATGTTCATGAAATTTGATATTTAGTAAATAAGGGCAAAGAAAATTACAAAAATGGTTCACGTAGACTAATCGGGAGTGCTGCTTTGCTGGTGACAAAAATGACCTTTTCTTTATATCTTGTAAAATATTACTTAAAGCAAGAAAGTCTTCAAACAAAATTTGTAGAACTAATCAAATAGCACTTGTTTTGGTCAGTATATTTTATCGATTTCGATGGCATCAAACTAGTATGTCGTAATTCATTTTGAACTTAGAAAAATGCATGCGTGGATACTTAATTATTGTCAACGAAAACAATCTTTGTTGGAATTGAGGTAAACAAGATCCGATATAAATTCGCTTAATTTCAATTCGTACGGCTGTAGTGCGACATATAGTAAATAAACTGAAATTGATTAACGACGTTAATGAATTTAAATATCCAAACAGCTTTTGTAAGTGAAAAGAAATGGATAATTCGCGACGAAGAAATCAATATAAACGTAACCATCACTACTACTCATTTTAAGTGAGGTGTGTTTTAAATAATTTTAGATTGTTTAATTAATTACTACTGATTATAAAATAAATCACTAAATCACAAGTTCAATATTTTCTTGACATCGCTTCTGGTATGGCGTTCTGTATCGCTTATAAATTAGACTAAGCCATTATCATTTATCTTTTTTCTTATATGATAGCATAAATCGTAAAGAACGAACGCCTTTGAAAACTCTGTGTACTCCAAATATGTAGCCAATCTAGCGACTTTAGGTTCGATCTTTCCCCTAAAAAGTACTATATCGACCATTTATAAAATTAGCGAATCAATTTAACAATATAGGTCATTCTAGCTGAAATTACGGCGTCGGCTTTCATACTGAACACAAAAAGGAAATTTAAAAACAAAAATGTATATAGATAAGCAGAATATTATTTTTATTTGCTTTTTAATTTTTAGATGTTCTTTGCTAGTGAAGCGATAGTAGTGGAACGCCTAATGGGCGTGTCTCGTCTGGCCGTCCGTTCGTTAGTCGCGTCGCGTTAGTCACCTCTTAAACCACTTGACTAAATTAAGTGGGATTCATTTTTATTGATATCTATCGCTATATTATGATTTTTATCTTCATCCGTCAATTACAGCTTTCACTTTACATAAGCCCTTAAATAAATATACGTCAAGCACGAAATAAATGCCGCATAGCTCTTTTGTGGTCTGTGAAGCATCAATAAAAACATTTATTCGGATATAAGACAACATTTACCACAAAAATGTATCCGAGACCACATTATTACTACTTATATTTTTGGAAATAAAAATTATAGGAACTTCCAAGCATATATTTTGTTTACATCGGTCGCTACGACGGTTCTATCGACAAAAATACAATTAAAAACTCATGTTTTTCCAAGCTCTTACATAAAAAAATGAATTTGAGATCTGTGGGTATTCCATTTATGAAGTAATCTTTTCCTTCTTGTTGTTTTATTGTTTTCTTTTAATAATTTCAGCAATTTACTATGAAACACAGAAACAGTGGGTGTCATTTTTGGGAATGGTGGTATTGTTTGCCATAAAGACAAAGGAAGTGGGAGACAGCGCTTGCCCAAATTAAAGTGGAGATTAATCAATCAGGGAAGAAAGTTTTCGTCGAAAAGCACTAGCATATCTACTATCTATTACTAATAGAGTAAAATCTCGGTTTTGTATCTCCCTCTGTATCTCCGTATTTTATATGGGACTTACATTTACAAGAACCAATGAAGTGTAATTTTCCTTCGCATTTTAAAATTACTTAGAATTATCGTACGAATATGCTACTTGAAACAAACCACGCCTTAAAGATTGAAAATATATTTTCCTACCGTCAAATTTGGTAATATATTCGTTTTTAACACACATATTTTGCATTTATTGGGTTAAAACTCATCCGTCGTAAAGCGCAATCGCATTATTGCTCTTTGGAAAAATATTGAACATCGTTAGCAGTGGTTCTTAACCTTTTGCCTCTTGCGTCCCACCTTTTCAAGCCACCTTTGTCTCACCATGATATAATGATAAACCTCAATTTTTCTTATAAATGTATTTCTACGTCTAAGCATATAAGTAGTATTTTAGATATTGTTAGATGGATTTAAAAATGCTAATAATATTTTTAAATAATTTTATTGCATAAATTATGAAGAAAAACAAAATTGTTGCCTTAACAGAAATAAGATACAAAATTTGTATTAATATAACAATGAGAAACCTGGGGTTGTTTCATTGACAATTATATCAAGTCTTGGAATACTTCAAACATCGAGTCGAAGTGTTGGTTTAAGCTGAAAACGGTTTCTTTCCTTTGTTTTTACGGTTGCCATAGCAGAGAAAGCATTATCGCAAAGATATGTGGAAGGAAAGGGTAGTAGTTTCTTAAATGCTTTTCCTCCATGTTTTTCATGTTCTTTCTTCACTTTAAGACGGATTTCCAAAGGCAAACTCTTAAATAATGCTTTCAATGTAGGATAAATTGCTCATTCAATGAGGCTCTCTTGCTCTGATTGTGAGACTGAAAGCGACAACTTATTAGTTTCACCGCCAAATGAATGACCGTTTATATTACCCACGAAAAACAATTCTTGGATCATCTTCAGACGGAAAACGTTTATTAAATTTGCCGTCAAGTTTATCCAAAAGTTCTTAAATAAGCTTAGTAATAGTATTAATGCCACATTCTGTTTTCTCTACGTCTGAAAAGCAATAAAATATATCAAATCTTACCTCATCGACTCTTTTCTTCCATTTTTGAATGCTTCCATCTTATTTACAAGGTTGAAGACATTGGGCCTTTTAACTGCAAATTCAGTTAATTCAGAAGCGAATATATGTCTGCCATATATGCCAATTTTGAAACGCGATTTATGCTAACTTTTATTTCTTTAGAACTAAGAAACAACACGACATTTATTTAACTTAAGAATTAAATGTTCGGTACCCATCTCATCACAAAGCACTTTAAATATTTGGCTGTTTAGTGCATTGGCTTTCATAAGATTTTACCACTTAAATGTAATCAGACAACATATCAGACTGTTCCGGAAACATTTCATTGCTTGCTATAATTTTGCGATGTATCACACAATATGTGGCTTACAAATCAACATTTGAAACTTTGCAAGCTTTTGCAGTGTCTCCGGAGTGCGAGTCTGTCATTGCAGCAGAGCCATCAGGACAAAGACACAATGCATTTCCAATCTAGGCCATTATTTAAAAAATAACCATCAATAATACAGAATATTTTAGAACTTGTCAGTTTTGTGGGCATATTACAAAACATGAAAATATCCTCAAGCAATTCTTCTTCATAGACATATCTAACAAATCCCATCAAAGTGGCACTGTTCAAAATACCTGTAGATTCATATAATTGAAGTAAAAACAGCTCTAATTTTTTCAACCAGGAAATGAGTTGAATGTTGATATAACGAGACATACTTTCAACGTGACTCTTAACCGTATCGTTTGAAAGTGGGATAGTAGCAATCTTATTTACTGCTCCATCACCAAGAACCTCTCTGCAGGCATCTATCATGGTTGGTTTTATCAATGTCTCCCCGATTGTGTATGACTTTTTGCATTTAGCAATTCCTAAGGAGACTAAAATGGATGCCCGATGGGAGGCGGCGCCAATATTTGTCAAAGCAAGCATATCTTTTTGTTGAGTTTTTAATGCTGAATGAAGTCGTAGGAAGTACTCAGTGGGATTATCTTTGAAGTAAGGTTGTTTTTTAAAATTCCTCTTCAAATTTGGAGGTTTCATTCCTTCATTGGTTAATTTTTCTCCACATACGACACATAATGGAATAGGTACATTATCATTTCTGCTCTTCGATAATCTATACTGAATGTATCTTTTGTTGTACCTTCTGTTAACGGTCTTTTTCTCTCTCTTCTCAGCTGGAATAGCTCATTCTGATCGTAGTTTCCGATGTGTTGAAACCAAATATTTTGAGGCTTTGCTAGCTCATTTCGATTTTGAGGGTAAAAAATCGAAATATAAAGCAGTATACGAAAATGAAATTGAATTACAGAGTGAATTGAAATGAGTATTGTCTTTATACGAAAAATGAAGGCGTATACCATTCAGCGGAAATATGCCGATGCTTTCTGAATTACTAAATACTTAGTCTTCATCGTTTGATTTACTTTTTAAGGAATGCCAAATACGTATAATACTGCCTCGTATTTTATAGTACAGTTTTTAAGATATCATTCTTTTACACCATTCAAAAAGACATTATTCACTGAGTTCTTTCGCATTACTTAGTGAGAATGCATCAGAAGGCTGGGAGAAAAAGATCATAATAGACGATACATATTTCCCTTGATGCTTAAGCATTTTGAAATGTTCCCAGAAAAGGAAACCAAAGATAAGGCACAAAGGGACGTATTCGTTCATTCGTTTCCAGTGGACGGGGAAAGTCGTAATTAGGAAGGGTTGGGCTGCCAAAGGAAACTCTGTTACATCCCTGCCTTACTAGCCTGCTGGGGTCCGGGGAGTTTCGTGGGCCAGTGGGAGACATTTGCAGGAGGTTCAATAATGAAATCTTTGGAACTGCTTTTATGATCGGATTTCCCATCTCTTCTTCCGTCTCTGCCATGAGTTTGCATAGAGCTTCTCAGCAAGCTTTACTTTGCTCCTTTCCTAATGGTAACATGTAACTCCAGATAGCAATAATTTGTCGGGAAACTCATAGCCCTTTGTATTCGGAATTCTTCTTAGAAGGCGCATTCGGAAATACCATTCCGGGTTGTTATTACCCTCAGACCATTCTTTTGCAGCCACATTTTCGCAAATATTCACTCAGTTGCAATACCTGGTCACTCGAGGGAAAACAAGGGGAAAACCAAACTTTGGTATTTTTCACAAATATGCCCAAAACAAATGGTGCACGACGCATTCCACAAACTTTCTCATGCACGAATCTTCTTGATAATATATTAGGTATGATCGCATTATTGCTGCAGTATAGTAGCCGTGGGACATCGTAGTGGAGGAAGAGGCACTATGGCCGGCGTAATTATGAATTTTCAATTAGGAGAGCGCGAAAAAATATTTGGAATGGTAGGTTAAATAAGAAGCAATAAACACAGCGCTTTGTTGCGCTCTCCTATGAGGGAACGCTGCAGCGTCTGTCCGGTAGGTCGTTTTCCGATAAAAAAAATAAAAAGTCAATGGCATCTGGGATCGAAGGAACCTTTTGAAGGGTACGGTTTTCTATTTCTCGGGTTTATCAACCCAATCCCCTCCTCATGGGACTTTGTTGAATGAGTGTAACACGTTTTCACTGAGATGAACCGTCTTATACTCTCGTAGATTTAGAATTAAAACAGGTATTCATCCCTTCTCAATAAATATAAAAAATAAATAAATATTCTGTAACACTGTGACATGAATTGAATGGAGAAGGTGTCAAAAAGTCTAACCGATTAGGGTGCCAAAGTGCCTTCAGCCGGCTGGTCCCACCTAGATGGCTTTCAAGTCCCATCAATGGGACGTGTCCTAACGTTTGAGAAACACTGGTTGAGAGGTTCGCAATCATTCCACCCCTTGGCGCTGTCAATCTCCATACCGTACAGTTTTTGAACTACATGCATGCAATAATAAGTACGAGAATTTAATTTAAATAACAATTAATATATTCCATCCCCTCATATGGATGGGTTTTTCTATTGCTAAAATTTGCCGGAATAACAATAATCTAACATCGCCTTCAGAAAATTTTTTTCCGTAGGATAACTTTTCAAGAGTCCCTAAATCTTATTTCTACAACGTTTCGCGAGCTAGACGACATTAAACATAATTTACGACACAATCGATGACGTAATGTAAGAGTTTTCCCTTCTCAGCTGCAGGGAGCAATATAGTTCACTCCGTAGCGAATTTCTAGCAATCAAATATAAGTACTGCATTCCACACTTAGTTGACAGTATGGTCTCTTATGGGCTATCGCTATCGCTCTCTTTTCCATTAGTTTTCCCTATAGCTCTGTCCTTCTCTAATTCCGCTCAGTTGTCCAATTTGTTCTCGTTATGGTGATTTTTTCATTAAAGTGAAATTAAGACGCTCATTCGTGGTAAATTTTACGCTGAATCTAATTATGTGTATTATAATTTTCTAAAAGATATTTAAAATATATAATAACTTTTCTCAGAAAACTTTTAAAAGTTTCGAACATATCCTTGATTTTTATCGCATTTAAATAACTTATTAATAATATCACTATATTCAGAATGCTGAATATCAGACGCACGCGTAATGCTTGGATTAATTTTAGAAGCTTATTCAAATGACCTGTGACGAGACTTGGTTTCTTTTATTTTCACCGCTTTTATTAATACAAGTAGTTGGTGCATTTCATCTCACCTTGAAAAACATTAATTTAACCGAGAAAATTTTCAGTATTAGAATTTTTTTTTATTTAAAAGTTTGATCTTCTGCACCGATTTTCGTTCAATCCATATGGGACAATATTTGACTAAAAGTAATCCCTAACATTTGTAATTTTAAGAATATTATACTACTTCATTTTTTGGTATTTATGTCATATATTTCTGACTTTTCTGTTTGGTTGTGACCAGAAACCTAAAATCGTTCCGAATTTCAAGTCTTTAGCTCATTTGGAAGTGCCTAAACATTAATATCTTCCTATATGATATATGACATAATAAGTAAGAAGCAGCTATCATTATGTATAGACGTTCCTTACAGAGGAGGAGGAGGATATAACACATATATAACATATAGGAGGGTACTAATGTTTAGGCACTGCCAGATGAGCTGGAGATTCGAAATTTTTTTCTTTGGTAGGATTTTGTGAAAAACCAACTAGAATAAACGAAAATCTTAAAAAAGTGCAACAATGCGGCGACTTAAAGCTCGCAATTGTTTAAACAAATTTTTAAGGTTTATGTATTTTCGAATGTTCTACGGAGTTGAAATTCATTTTAGAGATAGGATTTGTAACAAAAACGATATTAGTATAATAGAAATTTTGATATTTTAATTTTCGTTGCCA
Organism: Tanypteryx hageni; assembly: GCA_028673005.1. NCBI lineage: Eukaryota > Metazoa > Arthropoda > Insecta > Odonata > Petaluridae > Tanypteryx > Tanypteryx hageni. The sequence goes on along the minus strand of CM054113.1, from coordinate 236,563,555 downwards.
TTAAAAATTCTTAAAGTTTAAACAAATAGATAACTGTTTAGGTACTACGGGATGAGCTAGAAAGCTAAAATTTCCAAGTTATTTACGGAGTATTACATTTGCACATTTGCAGCGGCCGTTAAAAATGTTTAAAATTTAAACAATTAGAAAAATATTATTTCACTTCTAGAAGTGCTACAACTTTAAAATTTGGCAGAAATGTGTAGCATTAGTACCTCATAATGGAGAAAGTATAAAATTCTTAAAACTGTAAAGTTTGGGAATTGTTTTAATCTATTATTTTTACATAAGGGAAAAACGAAAATCGCTGCGGAGGTGAAATCTTTAGAATTAAAAAATATTTGTTATGATGAAATATCTGTCTGAAAAATGAATGTTTTTTTCAAGGTGAGATGATATGCTTAGCACCTTCTACTAGTATAGTATAGATTAATCAAACGCAGTCATAATATTTAATAACATTAGACTTTTTCTTGGAGCATGAAAAAGTTAGCCTTCGGAAAAGTTTTTCCCTAATTGACTTAGAGGGATACATAGAGCGAACGAATTTGGCAAAATGTTGAAATTTATTTATTAAGTACCTACACACATATATTTGTTTAAATTTTAAGAATTTTTAACAGTCAAACAAATTTAAATATCTAAATTTCTATAATCCTTATTTAGTTATTTTACAATATATATAATTGATAGTAGCTCAATAAATTTGGCCAAAACTAACAAAAGTGGAATACTCCTTTAGCCAAAACAACTAGAGGGCTGCAAAACCCAATGCATTTCGCCCACAAGGTGGGCATCGTCAGGGGTAGAACCTGTTTCAACAGTGACTGGAAGCCAACTGCCAGGTTGAAACGGAAAGTATTAAGAAGACGACCGAGAAACAAGCGAAACGCGGAAAGATTTTTCGGCGTGTGTGTCGTTTAAATCTCTCAATTTGTATAGGGTCTTGCAGAAATCTGTGTCTGTGTTCATAAGTGTATCGCGGTTTTTGTAAATGTGAAGGTTTTCTAACGAGTTTAGTGAGTTATTGGCTGAAGTTATCAGTGTTAAATCGTTTACGTGTATACTATGACCTGTTTCAAAGATGTGGTTGGCAACGCTTGATTTTTCAAAACGAATATATTTATAGTGAGCCATGTGTTCCTTGAAGCGTGTTATTAGTTTCCTTCTTGTTTGTCCTATGTACTTTTTGTCGCAGTGTGGTCACCGTCTTGTTAACCCATGGATTCTTCGTGTGTCCACCTTATTACGCATTTTTGTTATCGCCTTCATTTCTTAAAAGGTTTAACATGACGTTACCGAACGTGCTGTTTGTTACTCAAAATATATTTACAAAAATCCACTTAGACTTGCAGGACCTCTTGTGTACCGATGAGGAGGAAGTGCACTACGCAATGTTTCCCACAGCCATTCTATGCTTCAGTCTGTGACTTGCATTGACTACGTTCGGTCGCATTCGTTTTCTCGCGGTTCCTACATAACCGTCACATAACGAGGATTTGTTTTCAAGCCATTTCCGTGGCCACATTTATCGTACTTGCACTCGCTGTGAATCTTTTATCAAAATTTTTCTTATTTATTACCCTTCAATCGGCAATGAGTTTAAAGAGATCAGCAAGTGGAAAAAGTAGCAACTCTCCAAAAGCGAAGAGGAACGTAATCACACTGGAGAAAAAGCTAAATACAATGAAGCGTTTTGAAGCAGGTGAATAGATGCTTGACATTGGTGAAGCTTTTGGCCTGTCCTCATCAACTGTATGAACCATACATAAAGGGGCTGAGAAAGATTAAATTCAGGACAAAGTCCATGACACCATTCTGTGCATCCAGATTAAAAAGGAGTCGCAGTTATTAGCTAGATAAGATGGACGAGTTACTGAGTTTGTTGATTGAAGACCAAAATCAGCGTAACATGCCGCAAAGCATGGATATTGTTCAGGAGAAAGATTTTAAGAAGATTTAAAGAAAAAAGAGGGAGAGGTTGGAGCGAATGAAAATTTAATTAATTAATTAATTAAAATTGAATGCTAGTAGCGAGGTTTAAGAAAGGCAACAGGATCCATCATCTCAAGAGGACTGGTGAGGCCGCAAGGCGGATAAATATTATTAGAAGAAGGTTATTCAGCAAGGCGGACACATCCCTGAACAAGTTTTTAAAATAAATTAGACTGCGTTATATTGGAATAAGATATATGGTTTCAGGCGTCACTTGGTGGAATTTCTTCATAATGTAAAATAAAGAGATTTATTGTAATTCCACACAAATTTTATTCAAAACGACCTAGGTTTCGTTGCAATGCAACATCGTCAGGTGAAATAAATTCATAGCCGGTAGCAATTTATAGTAATAGGTACAATGGGTGGGTGGGGGAGGGTGAGTTGGGGAGAATAAAGAAAGGAATTGTGGAGCGAACACCATTGGAGGAAAGGAGTGAACGTATCTTCGTGAGAAGGGGAGGGGGAGAAAACGGTCGAGCTTAGTGAGTGTCCAGTAAGTTGGAAAATGAGAAGACAGTGAGGATAATAGGTAGGAATAATTAGATTAGTGTGAGGTCGAGAAGTGGAGAATGAAAAAGATACAAAATATAACATTTAAAACTTCACAGTTTTTGGAAGCCAAAGACTGTATAATTTCAAATTGTTCCAAAATATCAAGCCTGGGTCCCTTTCTTTCATAATGCAGGATTTTGGGATTAAAGTCGCTGTTGTGTCCATGTTCTAATAGATGTTTGGCGAAGAGAGAGGTTGTTTTACTGTTTATGAAGCAAGAATGATGCTTTTTGATTCTTTTTTTGAATTTTCGCCCCGTTTGTCCTATATAAACCGAAGTACAATCTCCACAATGAAATTTGTAAATTCTACTTTTTTTCAAATATTTAATTTTGTCTTTAGTACGGCATAAAAGGTTTTTTTTAAGTTCAGTTTATTGTAAAAAGCGGCTCTAATTTTATTTTTGAGAGTTAATCTGTTAATTTTAAGGGATATATTACCAAGAAATGATAGTCTTCGCCAATGTGGTTTCAAATCGTCAACAGGGATGGTACCGTCTATTTGTTTCATGGCTAGTTGAGATAGTTTCCTCTAGTATAATCTGTCAATTAATTTTCAAGGGTAGCCGTTGTTGACTGCTATTTGTTTAATAATTTGAAGTTCTTTCCTAGCGTTGAAATCTGACAAAGGAAAGTTCAATAGCCTATGAAGCATGGAATGAAATACGGCAATTTCTTGTGAGAAATGGTGTCTTGAATTGAAGTGAATGATTTGGTCGGTGTACGTGTCTTTCCTGAAAATGGCAAAATCTAAATTTCTATTTACCATTGATATGGTGATGTCTAGAAAGTTTAGGGACCCGTTGATTTCTGTTTCATATGGTCATTTTATTGCTTTATTAAAAGAATTCAAGAAATTTAGGAAGATATCCAGTTGTCTCGATGACCCAGACCACACAAAAAATATCATCGACATAACGGAGCCAATAGAAAACGTTTTTTGACAATAGGATTCTCTAAAGAGAATAGATTATTTTCAAAATTGTCCATGTAAATGTCTGCAAGTAGCGGCGACAAAAAAGAGCCCATGGCTAGGCCATCCAATTGTTTATAAAAACTTCCATTAAACTTGAAATAGTTTTCAGAAACGCACACTTTAATTAGGGAACTCAATTCACTGATTATTTGAGCGGGAACACCTTTCTTGACGAGGGTAATTTCAGCTAACTCCAAAGCTTCTTTGGTGGGAACACTGGTGAAAAGATTACACACAACAAATGATACTAGGGTGCACTTTGGAGGGAGAATTTTTTGTGATAAGGTATTTGCTAATTCACAAGAATTTTTGACACCGTGTTTTGGGGAGAACCTCGAATGTTCCCTGAAGATTGTATTTAATTTGTGTGCTAGGGGGTGATTCGGGGCCAATGTTCCCTCTAAGCTGCGCGGGTGCGCGGCCGCGCAGTAACTGAAATGCTCCCGCGCACACTGAATTTTTACCGCACAGCTGAAATTTTCTTTTAAAAACGCAGCTGGAAGCACCGTCAGCAGTCGCAAGGAATGCATGCAAAACTGGATGATAATAACGTAGACGGTTCTACCGTGCTTCTCTGATCACAATGCGCAGGCCGAAGCATATTCTGCCTGAATGAATGGCTGGACAACCGGTCTGAATCGTCTGGCAACACTGGGCAACCTGCTGTCCGCGACCGCCTCTTGCGGCTTCTGACAATTTCACTCTGACAATTTCACTCACTTTCAGTTTCATGTTTCTCTAATGAGTTTGTGTAGAACGGAAGGCGGACCTAGTCATTTGTTTTATACATGAAGCTATGTAGAGATGACATTGTATGTAATAGTGGATTTTTTTAATTGTTTAAAACAAAAGTCAGAATTCATATTGTTGGAACATTTTAACGAGAGAGATACAGTGTAGAGACGTTTTTGTTTAAGAAAGATGAATAGTGGAAGTTTGACTGTTTTGATTGTCGAGCGACAATGTGAAAGTGAGTAGTTGAAAAGTAAGCAGTAGAGCAGTGTCGAGTCTGGTCTTTGGATGCTGGTGAGAAGGTTTTGCTGGGCTGTGTGTCAAACTGCGGAAGGTGCACCTTGCGCCGAAAATTCTCATTTTTATTAAAAATTGTTAGAACAAGGTAAAAATTCATTTATATAAAATTATTTGCATGACAGTAGTTGTTTTGCTAAAATTGTAAGTTTCTTGAAATAATAATTAATTTTTTTGGTATTGCCAAATGATAATCATTATTATTTTTAGTATCCTTACGATGTCGAAAAGAAAGGCAGAAGGAGAGTTAAATGTTTTGAAGAACAAATCTTGTGCAAGATTTAAGAAGGAACGGCTTTTGCAGCTCGTAGAAACTGAACTACCATCTTCGCATCAAAAACAAAAAATAACTATTGGCGATATTTTTAAATATCAAGATGCTGGCGATGTTGTATGCACCATTTGTGTGGAAGCGAAAGTAGGGGGCGAGTTCGGTTGTGGAAAAATATGGGAAGAATGGAAGTTAGATCTGAACCAGAGAATTCATGTAGATGCAGTTACCAAATTACGCAACCAGAAGAAAGGTGGAATTTTGCGAATGTTAACTGAAACTCCAAAAGAGCGTGAAGCAAGAGTGGAACAAGATGCGCGAAAGAAGTCTAACTCTGATATGGTCAAGGTGCTGATTGATAACATTATCTTAGCAATTAAAATTATTGCTTCAATGCATTCCGTGCAAGAAATTCATGCACATGTGGCCAAATATGTAAATATACCAGAGAGTTGGCGCAGCAAGAACTATGCGTTTGAATTTGTTGAGTGCATCAGCTTTGTACTGCAGAAACAAATAATGGGAGAATTGCGGAAATCTGCTTTTCATACATTAATTGCTGATAAAAGTACAGACATTTCTGTACAGAAAATGTTAATTTTGTATTTGAAGTTTCGACCTGAAAATGAAACTTCCTATAGGACTGCGTTTGCGGGTTTTTTGAAACTAACTGCATGTGACAGTATCACTATTGTTGATTCAATAAAAACATTTTATATCAACAACAATCTTGATCTTCAAAAGATGGTGATGTTTACATCAGACGGAGCACATGTTATGCTTGGAAAGAATAATGGTGTGGCAGAAATTCTTTGACGAGAAATAAGGCATCTCTCTGAGCAACATTGCGTTGCCCACAGAGAAGACCTGGGATTAGACGATGCATGGAAAAAAGTGACAATCATGCAGGATATAGAAACACTGTTACGAACAGTATATACAATTTTCAGTAGGTTGTCTATTAAAAAAGGAAAGCTAGAAGAATTAGCCAATGTCACAGAATGTGATGTTTTGTCATTTAGACCACTAAACGAAGTGAGACATTTTGCCGTAACTGCTTTAATGAGAAATTACGAAGTTTTAATCCGGTATTGTAAAGAGCAAGTTAATGAATGTAACGATCCAACCAGTAACTACTTCCTGAAGATTTTGACCAATCCACAATATCGAGTAGCGTTAACTGTTCTTAACGATGTTTTAGAAGATCTGGCATCTCTCTTTAAATTCCTTCAGAAAATCCGTTTGAATACCATTGAAGCACTGCAATATGCAAAAGCAAACATTTACAAGATAATGTCACAGTATCTTGACCATACTGTTTATTGGAGTGACAAAGTAAAAGATCTGCTTTCGTCTATAAGTTCTGACGTCGATACTATGCCTATTATTCTATTCATTCAACGTGTGTGTAATTACTTGGACAATAGATTTCGTAATGATGGGTTAAGAGAATGGCAAGCATTTGCTATGACAAACACAACCAATTTTGAATTCGGAGAAGTGAATGTTAAACGACTGATAAAAAAATACTCAGCTACCATTACAATAAACGAAAGCATTGCCACAATAATATAGCATCAGTACTGTGATTTGAAATTCATCATTTCTGAGAAAGTTAAGAGTGGTTCAATTAAGTCGTTCACTGATATGTTGAACTACATGCCTAAATACGAAGAATTTGAAGAACTGTCAATTCTTGTTGACATCTGTGGAACATTTCAAGCTTCAAGTGCTGAATTCGAACGTGGATTCAGTGTCATGAATTCCATCAAATGTAAATCTAGAAACAGACTGGAAGTTGAACATTTGGATGATCTGATGAGGATTAAGACTTATCTTTCATCTGGGTGCGAAATTAATCTAGACAGTGTTTATAGTCAATGGATTTCTGATAAGGACAGACGAGAAAAAGTTCTCGAAGCGTGAAATAATTTTCTTTGTTGGTCTAAATTTTATTGTACCATTCAATTAATAAATAAAATCAAAAGTATGCAGTTTTTCAATTTACATTGTAAATATTCTCATTATGTATATTACAAAAAACTTTTAAAGTGCCGCGTAGTCGTCAGGTCATGTGAAAATTTTCTGCTCAGAGCAGTAGCAGGTCCGCGCAGCTGTCAAAATAATTAGAGGGAACGTTGTTCGGGGCTGAAACATTTGAAAGCACAGGTCTAATGGGGATGTTAAGTTTGTGGATCTTCGGAAGTCCGAAGAATCTGGGGATTAGGGGATTCATTTGAAGCAGCTTAAACACTTCACCGGGTTTAAACAACACTGAGCAGGAAACAATGGATGCTTTGCACTCTTTCTGGTAAATAAGGGTGGGATCACTGGGTAATAAAATCACATCATTTGTCTTGATGAAATCTTCACACTTTTCAATGTAACTGTCATTCTTCATGATGACGACTGAATTTCCTTTACGCGCTTTTTTCACTCTGAGGTCATTAAGAGATAGTGAACGTTTGATAGAATTTAATGCAAGGAGTTGTGGCATACTATGTGGTTCCTTGTTTGAGCTCTGGGAAGAACGGTTTATTGGAACAAGTTTTTCTATTTCGCGAGTAATCCTTTGCTTGGCACCGGTAACATCTTTGCGGAGTATTACTTCCAAAATCCTGCATTATGAAAGCAAGGGACCCAGGCTTGATATTCTGGAACAATTTGAAATTATACAGTCTTTGGCTTCAAAAAACTGTGAAGTTTTAAATGTTATATTTTGTATCTTTTTTATTCTCCACTTCTCGACCTCACACTAATCTAATTATTCCTACCTATTATCCTCACTGTCTTCTCATTTTCCAACTTACTGGACACTCACTAAGCTCGACCGTTTTCTCCCCCTCCCCTTCTCACGAAGATACGTTCACTCCTTTCCTCCAATGGTGTTCGCTTCACAATTCCTTTCTTTATTCTCCCCAACTCACCCTCCCCCACCCACCCATTGTACCTATTACTATAAATTGCTACCGGCTTTGAATTTATTTCACCTGACGATGTTGCATTGCAACGAAACCTAGGTCGTTTTGAATAAAATTTATGTGGAATTACAATAAATCTCTTTATTTTACATTGGAAGAAGATGCCAGCAAGCACGTTCCTATCCTCCGAACAGAAGTCTGCTTCTGGTTTTAAAGCTTCTAAGGACCGACTGACACTACTTTGGGGGCAATGCAGCTGGTGACTGTAAGCTTAACCCAGTGCTCCGAAACACTTAGGGCTTTAAAAGGTTTTTCCAAATCCGAGCTTCCTGTGATCTGGCGTTCTAATAAGAAGGCTTGGATTACTATTGATATATTTCTTCAAGAATCATTTCCGTTCTTTTAGAGAAAAATATTGTAAGAAGAAAAAGTTTGACCACATGGCATTGTTTCTGTTTGATAATGTACAATATCACCTAAGAAATTTCTGAATATGTTAGAGTATGGTTTTTTCTAAAAATCACTACATCTCTGTTATAGCCCATGGATGAAGGTGTTATCGCGACTTTTAAGGCGTCGTCGAACAATGTGCCAACTCATATAAAAACATAGAGACAGGCAAACGATACGAGAATTCTGGCGGTCCTATAACTTTAATAATGCAATCGAAAACATTAATGAAGCCTGGAATGAAGTGACGCCGGAGACATTGAATGGGGGGTGCTGTGGAAGAAATGCAAGCACAACTTCACTGATATTCAGGAGTCCGTTCCTGACATTCACAAGAGGGTCGTTGGCCTGGCCAAGGATACAGAATTTGAAGAAATTGAGGAGAAAGACTTTGTGGAATTTTTGGAGTCACAGGATGAAGGCTTAACCAATGAGGAATTAATTCAGCTCGAAGAAGAACAGACTTCATTACGGGATGATGGCTCTGCTGATGATAATAAAGAATTATCCACTGCTGATTTAACCCTGCAGCACTTTCCTGAGGCCAACAAGCACATCGAGGCGGCAGTTTCCGTCTACACTAAGAATGATGCAAACTAAGAAAGGAGAAATCAAGTCTCTTTTATGATACGTGAAGCGATTACGTGCTACAAGGTACTGTACCGGGAAGGAAAGAGAAGTTTCACAGCTTCCCATCACAATCCAAGGTCCCAATGCAAATATCTCCAAGCATATGAAGATCTCCACAACCGTGTACAAGTGGGATGGCTATATTCAAACACAAGAAAACACCGCTACAAAACAATTCAGAGGAAGAAGTCGACGATCCCGCGATTCCTCCCGCCCAATAAATTCATCCTCAATTTAAGATAAATAAAAAGCCTCTACAAAAACTGCGAATCTTTATTTTTGGTAAATGTTCAATCTTCTTTTTTAATAATGAATTATGCATTCTTAACTTTTCTCATAATTGTTCAACTTTTTGTTAATTATTTTCCTGGAGATTTTTAAATCACGAGGAATTTTCAATTCTTTATTGACAGTGTTGGAAGGTTCTCTTTTTTATTCATATAATAGATAGCACTGTACATACTTCTATGTTCGAATGTCGTTGCTTAGGTTTTTTAGTTGATGCAATATTGAAGTTGTTTTTGCAGTCTTTTTGATAGCTAAGATTTATTAATTTAAGTATAAAAATGTTTTGTCTGAAACGCATCTGGAGTTTTGACGGGGATATCCACGGAAAAATCACGACCGTTCAATGAATTTCCATTTTACGAACGCTTTTCAAGAACGCATGTCCTTCGTTGAACGAGAGTTGCCTGTATCATATATGGACGTTCCTTACAGAGGAGAGTTATATAACATAAAACAAACTAGTAGAAGGTGCTTACATTCTACAAGCAATTCATCTCACCTTGAAAAAACAGTAAATTTTCAGAGATATTGCATTATTGGAAATATTTGTTTAATTCAAAAGATGTCACGTCTGCATCGATTGTCTTTCTTTACTTATGGAATAATATTGGAGGAACTGTGCAAGGGCTGCAGCTTGCACAGTACCTCTGTAGGTGGTGATCATGTGGATCTGAACAGCTACAGATGGGTAATCACTCTGTGAAACTGCGATGAGGAAAGCAAGGGGAAACTACCTCATTATATTTCCCATGATAGGCTGAAAAGCTGAAAATACCTCTATGGATCCTCTGGGGTAAAATATTCCGGGGGTAAAATAGTCCCCCAATCGGATCTCCGGGTGGGGACTACCCTAGGGGATGCACAGAGGAAATGTAACATTAATAAGAAAGCAAGTAGTGAGAAGTTAAAAATAGGCACATGAAATGTTAGGACTATGAATTCAGGGGGTAAATTAGAGAACTTAAAATGGGAAATGAGAAGGAATAATGTAGATATAGTAGGTCTTAGTGAAGTTTGGTGGGAAGGAGAAGGCGAGATAAATTCAGACGAATTTAAGATTATTTACTCGGGAGGAGAGAAAAAGGAAAGGGGAGTGGGGATTATAATGAGAAAAGAGATAGCTGAAAGAATAAGCAAGGTAGTGACAGTTAATGATAGATTAATAGCCGTAAAACTTCAGATGGAGCCAATGGAAATGCTTATAATTCAAGTGTATATGCCAACAACTAATGCTGGCGACGACGAAGTAGATGAAATCTATGAACAAATTATGGAGATATTAGAGGAGGAGGGAAAAGGAAGGATCACCACCATAGTAATAGGAGATTGGAACAGTATAGTCGGAGAGGGACAGGAAGATAGCATAGTGGGAAAATATGGACCAGGGAAGAGAAATGAAAGAGGGGAGAAACTTGTGGAATTCTGCCATAGAAATAGATTGATTGTAACTAATACATGGTTTAAGCATCACCAGCAGAGCTGCTAAAGAAAGTACAAGGAGTTAATATGGCATTAAGAAGGGAAACAGATGAAGCCAGAGAACAGTGGATAAATGAGAAATGCGAGGAGATTGTCGAATGTGAAAGAATTTATAGAACAGACCTCATGTATAGCAAAGCAAGGGAACTATTCAAGAAAAAGGCAAGAAAGATAGGACGTAAAGGAATCATGAACAAAAGTGGTAAAATAGTATCGGAGCCAGACAATGTAAAGAATGTCTGGAAAGAATACATTGAGGTTCTGTATGACAAAGAAGGAAAGCCAAGAAATATTGAATTAAATGAAAAAGAGGATGTGGAAAAAGATCAGCTAGGACCATGTATTCTCGAGTCTGAAGTTAAAAGAGCAATTGATGACATGAAAAGAAGGAAGGCTGTTGGGAGTGATGATATACCCGTGGACGTTCTTAAGGTTTTGGGGTCTAAAGCAGTTAAGCAACTTACAAAATTTTTTAACCAAGTATATGATACTGGCATATGGCCTCAAGATTTTTTAGATGTTGTTATGGTACCACTGGAGAAAAAGAACAATGCAAAATGTTGTAAGGATTACAGAACTATTAGTTTAATTTCTCATACAGCTAAAGTTCTAACCAGAATAATAACCAAAAGAATTGAATGTAAAATACAAAAGGAGCTGCAAGATAATCAGTTTGGTTTTAGAAGAGGAAGGGGGACTAGATATGCTATAGGATGTATCAGGATGACGAAAGAAAGTGCGCTAGAAGTCAATAAGGGTATGTATTTTTGTTTTGTAGATTGAAAGAAAGCTTTTGACCGAGTGAAATGGGATAAAATGCTGGGTATTTTAAACAAAATAGGAATAGATTGGAAAGATAAAAGACTGCTTAAAAACCTTTACTTTGATCAAAAGATTAGAGTCAGGGTTGAAGGAGAAGAAACAGAAAGTACTTCAATAGGGAGTGGAGTGAGGCAGGGATGTCCTATTTCACCAGCGATATTTAATATTTATGCAGAAACAATAACAGAAGATGCGTTGATGGAAGAGAAAGGATTTAAGATAGGAGGTGAAAGTATTACCACCATTAAATACGCAGATGATCAGGGCTTAATAGCAGAAGGCGAGAAAGAGCTTCAGAGGATGACAGGCAGACTAGTGGAGGTTGGCCAACAATATGGAATGAATATCAATGCAGAAAAAACGAAAGTCATGGTGGTTTCAGAGGAACATAAAGAATTAAATATAATGGTAAATGGTCAAAAATTGGAACAAGTAAGTAGTTTCAAATATCTCGGCAGTATTTTAGCGCAGGATGGAAGTAGTACACAGGACATACATATGGAGCATAGCTCTTTATGGTGCAGAGACGTGGACGGTAAGGAGAAAGGAGGAAAAATATTTAGAAAGTTTTGAGATGTGGGTATGGAAGAGAATGATGAAAGTGAAATGGACAGAAAGGAAGAGAAATGAAGAAGTATTAGAAATGGTGGGAGAAGAAAGGATACTAATAAAAACAATCAGGCAAAGAAAAGCAAATTGGATAGGGCATATATTGAGAAGGCAGTGTTTACAAAGGACGATCTTAGAAGGAAAAATTATTGGAGGAAGAGGAAGAGGGAGAAAAAGAATAGGAATATTAGATAATATAAAGCAGGGATATAATACTTATAGAGATATAAAAGAGGCTTCTAGTGAGAGAGAGAAATGGAGGCAGCGATTCAGTAAAAACCTGTCTTCGGACAGAAGCATGATGATGATGATGATTGGAGGAAAAATATCCCTAAAATTAGCAATTTTAAGAATATTAAACTTTTTACATTGTGAGGTACTAATGTCACACATTTCTGCCATATTTTAAAGGTTTAGTACACATAGAAGTGAAATAATATTTATGTAATTGTTTAAAATTTAAAAAGGTTTTAACGTACCGTAATATGAACTTAATGGTGATATTCAAATATGTATTTGTGCATTTGCGCAATGCTCTAAATTGTTTTAAAATTTCAGCTCCCTAGATCGCCCCGTGGCACCTAAAAATTTATCTATTTGTTTAAATTTTAAGATTTTTTAACACCCACACAAATTAAAATATCAAAATTTCTATAATCCCTATTTCGATGTTATTTTTGCAAATTCTACCTTCTACCTTTAAAATTTTTTTAGCTGCGTAGCACTTTCGAAGATATAAAATCTATTAAAATTTGTTTAAACATTTGCGCATTTTTATCGGCAGCATTCTTGAGCTATTTCAAGATTTTTATTTTTTCTGTATAGAATTTGCTACAAAATACTTGTAGAAGTTCGTATCTACGACTTATAATTTCCGAGATAAAAATTATTAAATTTTAATGTACAAATGGAGTAAAAACAACCCTTAAAAATTAACAATATTGACATTTTTGATTTTTCTGGTTGGTTGTGATCAACATCCTATATTAGTGCAATATATCAGCTCCATATTACTCTTAGATTGGTCTACACTCTGGAATAACTTTTCCCCATGCTAACATACAGGAGATATTATGGAGCATCTGGAGTCGAACCCAGGCTACTATAAGCAAAAACGATAGCAATTCCTAATAGGTATTATAACCCTCTAGCAACACTCAAATTTTCATTTCCCCATTTTATCAACAAGTGCCCGAAATTAATAAGTAATAAACGCTTCAATGTTTACATGAATTTGTTATTGCGGCCGTTAAAAATCTATTAAATTTAAAAAATTATATAAATGTTATTTCACTTCTAATTGTGCTATAAATTTAAAATTTGGCGGAAATGTGTGACATTATTAACCCAATGTGGAAAAAGTATATATATTATAAATTTTCAAAATTTGTGATTGTTTTACTCCATTATTTTTCCATAAGGAAAAACGAAAATTAGCCAGAGGAGAAATCATTTTGAATTAAAAAAATGTTTCCCATGATGAAATATCTCTCTGAAAAATTAATGTTTTTTCAAAATGAGATGAAATGCTTGCAGTATGCAAACACTTTCTACTAGTATGTTATATGTTACTTCTCCTCTGTAAGGAACGTCTATATATAATGATAACATATATATAGGAATATACTAATGTTTAGGCACTTCCAAAAGAGCGGCAGATTCGAAATTTTTTTAATTTGTAGAACTATATGCAGAACCGACTAGAAAAAACGAAAATCTTGAAAAAGTTCAACAATGCGTCCGCTAAAAATTCGCAATTGTTTAAACAAATTTTCAAGGTGTATCTATTTCAGAATGTGACACGGAGCCTACATTTTTTTATTAGGTAGAATTTATAAAAAAACGAAATAGGGGTAATTGAAATTTTTATATTTTAATTTGTTTGGCAGTTAAAAATCTTAAAATTTTAAACAAAAATGTAAATGTCTACATACTACCGGGCGAGATAGGGAGCTGAAATTTTTCCTTATGTTGTGGTAGCTCTGATTTTTTGATCCTTTCTATGCATGTTCATTTCGTTTTGCCATTCTATGCCCACCCTACAAAGGAAATTTCTTTGAAATCCGTTCAGCCAATACCTTGAAATTCATAGTTACAGAAAAGTTCTATCCTTGATATTGTGGAAGCCCTATTTAGTGGACCCGGTCGAAATATACTATTTGGGTTATTTATTTATATGAAGATTATATATACCATAATGGAATAATTCGGACAGTTCTCTAGAAAGACGTGTAAATGAAATATTATTTTACCTTTAATTGTGCTAGCCCTGCTCTTAAGCTCCGCTTTAAACATCTTAATTTCATTATGGTATTCTGTAATAGTCTTGTATATAAAATTTAGTTGACATCCGTTGATGCAATTCCTTCCAAATTTATAATTATTGAAAGAGTTCAATTTGTAATTGTGGCACCCGTTTAGTTGATCCGGTCCAAATATGCTATAATAAAATAAAATTCAAAGAAATACGGTGCGAAGAATAGTTATCCTCAAAGCTTCAGCGTAGCGTTAGCGCTAATGATTTCATTGTTTGGTAAAAGTAAATAAAAAGTTTTTAAACCGTTGTCATGGGAGGCATATGTTGGTTTTAAATACGCCGAAGAATGCCGCAAGTGTATGCAAGTAAATTCACAGAAATAACGAAATATCGTTGCCATGGTAGTTAGATTTTTAGATAGTCGAAAGCTGGAAAAATTATCCTTTTTTCGAGGTTAAATAGTTAAATTTCCGTTAATTTGAAATAGATTGAAATTCTCCCTTCAAAATTAAAAAACACCATTCTTTTATCTTTACAGCTGCGGTGGATTCTTTTTCGTATCTTAATTTTGAATAATTTAAAGAAGCATTTATAAAATTTCTTTGACCGATTTCCATAATTTTTCTATGGTAGTTGGAAATGAATAAATGAACTCTCTTTTCACACACTTCGAGATTATTTTTAGGAATTTTTCGCATTTTTTTCAATAGTTACCCAATAGCTACAATTTTTGCCAAATTTCATCTTTCTAGCTAACATGGAAGTAGGAGATCTTTTTGATGAGTCAGTCAGTGAGTCAGGACACTTCCATTTATATAAACAGATAACCCTCCTCTGTATGGAACGTCTATATATATTTATATATATATTCGAGAACTACAGAACGTAGAAGCAAGAGAAAGGTGCAGTGCAGAGAAAGGTCGTGTAGTAGAAGTTTTTAACCGATTTTATTGACCCTTTTAATTTTTTCCCATTTGAATAAGTTTAAACTAATTTTAATTTAGACTGTAAAATTACTAATAACATATGTACGAGTTCCAGACTTGATCCCAGGAACGCAGAAATGAATGAAGTTTTGTTTCCCTACCGTCGATTTCCAAAATTACACTTTTAACAGCAAAATTTCGACATTTTGTAATCGAAAACATATGGTTGTCATGCATATCAAATTGTTGCCAACTTCTTGAACTAGGAAGAACCGCGTATGCGAGTTAAGTAATTTTAAAACTGGTTAAATGAATTGTTATTGATTGGGTGAGTGGTTAGAGGGAAAGATTCGGGTGATGAGGTGTCTGGGTTTGATTCCGGGAAAATTATTTCTTTTCTGGGTTCTTCATTTATTCATTTTTATTATTTCTTTCTTCTCATATCTTTCTCTTCTTATTTGATCTTACACTTATTTCTTATGTATTTTTGTTATCTTATTATTCTTATCTGTAAAAGAAAGTGTTAAATGACCTAATTATGTTCTATTTCTAATGCATGAGTTTTCTAATTTATATGGAGAATATTTTTTATAAGTAAGGCAGATGTACTAAGCAGGCCCACCTAATTTTGGACGATTTTTGTAATTATTTTTTATCACCGTAGAAATGTGATATCACGTGTTCATGCTGTTCATGTTTATACTTTTAGAAAAATATTATTCGACAGAACGTTTTCGCTACAAAACCTGTGGTAATATTTTTTGAACTGTAGTTGAGTGGGACTAATTAAAAACAAATGTCCCTAATAAATCCCGGAGCGTATTTAAAAAAATACCCATCGCATAAAAATGGTTTGAAAAGAGAAAGTGATAAAAATGGGAAGAGGCATATTTTAAAGGTGTATAGTTCGAAAATTGCGGAAAAAGTCGAGAAAAATGTAAAAATTTTAAATGTATAAAAACTTCAGCAGAAATGTCAAAACTATAAAGTTCAAAACTTGAAAAATTTGCCTGCAACAAACTAAATCTTTTATTAAGTTGGGTGTAACATTATAACCAAGTATAAAAAATTCTGATAGTTACTCAGTAATTAAAAAAATTGTGTTTAGTTTTGAAAATTAACTTTTATTAACGGAAGTCAAGTATCAAATTCGCAAGATAAGCTCTCAAAAAGTTCATTGGCAGTGAACCCGACTTACTCCTGGTGTACATATCTTTTGCTAGAAATGCCAAATCTTATGTCTGCGACTCATCTGATGGGTCTTCGCTGGTGCTGAAATCCTTCAACGGGAAATTCCCCCGATCCAAACGTGTAGGAGGATACTAATGTTTAGGCACTTCCAGATGAGCTGTAGATTCGAAATTTTTTCTTAGGTAAGATTTTGTGAAAAACCGACTAGAAAAAACGAAAATCTTGAAAAAGTGCAATAATTCGGCAGCTAAAAATTCGCAATTGTTTAAACATATTTTCAAGGTTTATGTATTTCCAAATGTGCCACGGAACTGAATTTTTTCTGGAGGTAAGATTTGTAAAAAACGAAATAAGGATTATAGAAATTTTGATATTTTGATTTAGGTTGCCGTTAAAAATTCTTAAAGTTTAAAGAAATAGATAGCTGTTTAGGTACTACGGGATGAGCAAGAAAGCTGAAATTTTTAAATTACTTAGAGTTTAGTCTATATAAACAAATAAACATTTCATTGTATGCCTGAAATTCTTATTGCGGTCGTTAAAAATTCTTTAAATTTAAACAATTAGATAAATGTTATTTCACTTCTAATTATGCTATAAATTTATAATTTGGCAGAAATGTGTGGCATTATTTACCCAATGTGGAAAAAGTATAATATCCCTAAAATTGCAAAAATTAGTGATTGTTTTACTCCATTATCGTTCCATAATGATTAAACGAAAATCGGTCCAGAGGAGAAATCTTATGAAGTAAATTTTGTGAAAAACCGACTAGAAAAAACGAAAATCTTGAAAAAGTGCATGATGAAATATCTCTCTGAAAAAAATGAATGTTTTTTTTCAAGGTGAGATGAAATGCTTGCAGGATGCAAGCACCTTTTACTAGTATATATATACGTTTGTGATGTTTCTGTGTTTTTGTGTTATTTTACGTGTGTCGCTTCGACATCCCCGGGGCCTCGCCAACCTGAAGTCGTCTGATTGGTGAGTGCTCACTGGGTTTCCTCATCCCAACACCTTGTTGACATCCATATATTCATTTTACCTTTCCTTTTCCGTAAGTTGTTATATATATATATATATATATATATATATATATATATATATATATATATATATATATGGGGGCGCCGGTGGTGTAGTGGTTAGGACGCTGGCTGCTACTCGCCTGATGCTTGAAAAAGTCATCGGGTACGAATCCTGCGCGAGTAGGACTTTTTCTCAAGGTCACCCGGCCCCCTGTTTGCTTGGTTTGAGGAGACCGCGCAAATTCAGCTGTTCCGTCCTTCGGAAGGGACGTTAAGCCGTTGGCCCCCCTGGTGTTCTTCGCAAGAGCAGGCAAATGCCGGCACCGGGTTTCCCTCCTCCCTTCTGTGTGTGTGTCCGGTGTGGAAGGCAACGGGAAACCACCACACCGTGTATGTATATTCCCTAGTCAAAAACCAATTAAGTAATTAATTGGTAGGACCTGTCGTAAGACAGAACACGAATGAATGAATGAATATATATATATATATATATATATATATATATATATTATATATTATATATATTATAAATTTGAGTTTTTAAATTAGTTATTGTTCAGATAGAATCTTCGCATGAAAACAGTTTTATAGATATAAGAATGAGGTTTCTTATTTTTTAAGACTAAATTTACATCGGTGCCGAATTTACGAAGAAATAGTATTTAATCGGAAAAAAGCAGATGCTCAACAATAAAGGACTTCAGCTACCATAGCTACAAGCACAATGCTTTTCAATGGGATTTGGCAATCCGTATTATAATAGGATCACTTTGATGCTTTTTAATAAGGAAAATCTTATTGTCCCATTGATTTTAACCAAAGACATATACTAATGATGACGTCATAATTTTATAACGCTATATATGTTATTAAATAAAAGAACGTTTGTCCTTTAAATTATGGGGGTTGATGAACTGTATATAATAATAGCTTTAATTTAATGTTTGTAAAGAGAATCAGTGGATTGTATTGTAATCCATTGATGTAAAACAACAGCGTAAACTTATAACGACGTCAAAATCCAAAACAGGAAATATTAGAGAATTCTAAAACAGTTATGTCGTGTTGGAGCTGAAATTTTTAAGTTATTTATAGCTTTGTGCACATACCAAATAGTCATTTGAAAATCTCGATGTATATGTTGTTGCGGCCGTTAAAAAGGTTTTTAAAATTTAAACAAATAGATGAATATAATCAAAACTATAAGCCTTCCTCTATTGTTATGCTCGTCTACTACTTTGTGAAAGTGTCACATCCTTTCCAACCTTTCGTTGCTTTTATTATATATATATATATATATATATATATATATATCATCATCATCATCATCATCATCATGCTTCTGTCCGAAGACAGGTTTGATAAATTTAGTAGTAATACTCCGTAATTCCATGGTTGTCACTTGAGTATGGAAGTGTATAATTGCAGATCGTCGTTGATGTTTCTTGAATGTCTGTAATGAAGACGTTTACAAATAATATTCTTCAATCGGAAGGATGAGAGTAGTCAGGTTTCGGAGAGGGCGTGGGAATGAGTCGCAAATTTATGGTGCAAGTGGGAAAGCTTAAACGAAGATGGAGGAAAAGCGAGCGGAGAGGATGGCAAGTAAAGACGTCAAACGATGCGACCAGAGAGAGAGAGAGAGAGATAGAAAGGAGGAGGAAAAGGTAGCGAAGCAAGTAGAGGTGGCTTGGCAGAGAAGCCAAGGAACGGAGTGGTATAAGGCTGGTGCGCTCTAAGGTGGCAGGCAGAGACGCGTGAAAGGGAAATGGAAGAATGGGAAGAAGTTTTAAGGGGGACCTGATGACAGAGCACCTGCGCAGTTGACGAATTCTGGTTCGGAGAAGTCCCTCAGCCTTAGTGTACCTCCATCCCTTTCCTTCTTCTCCTCCAGATTTTAGGTTCGCGCAGCCAATGCTCACACCTAAACACCACCTCCCCTTAAAGCGGTCCCGCCTCGAGGATGCACTCGACCTACCGATAAGGTGCCTACAGCGCACTGCCAAGATGTAGCGTTTTTCGTATACATATATACTCGAGCTTTAGTATGGAATATGGCGAGAGAGAGAGAGAAAGAGTGAAAACGGTGGAGGGTGAGTGAGGGGGAGAATAGGGAGCAGGATCTCATGAGGGAACGGAGAGAGGGTTGAAGGGAAATGGTCACTGGATGTGGAAGGAGGAGGTACAGAGGACCGGGTCGTACATCGGATGGCAAGCGGCGCCTTCGAATCCCTCCGCTCTCTCCTCCGCTCTCCCTCCTCCGCTCTCCCTTATCCGCTCTCTCTCGAATCTCCCTTCTTCCTCCGCGCTCCGTGCTTCAGGGAGTTTGAGAGCGTTCGGAGGGGTGAGTCCTTTCGACGGGGGTAGTGACGGAGGAAACGCCCGAGTCAAAGGTTTGCGTGCGTGAGTGAACGCGCGAGAGTGTTTGTGCTTAAGCGACCTACGACAAGATGGGTCACGTTGTCTTTGTGGAGATATAGAGGAGAGAGAGAGAGTGGGGAGCGACGAGTCGGTGCTAACGGAAGTGTTTGTGTCGGTGGAGACGAGTGGCTCGCTGCAGAGCGATGGTTCGTACCGCTCGCTTCCTGAACAGTTCACTGCCCCGTCTTTCGCCTTCCTCCCTCGTTTCCCTCTGCAATTTCGATCGCGGTCTTTTTCTCGGGGGAAAAGGAGTGTTGGGCGATGGAAGAGGCGGGAGAAGGTGGAGGGGTGAGGTGGAGGGAGGAGGTTGGGGGGAGTTGGTTGGTCGAGGTGGAGGGGGAGAGGGAAGGGGAAGTGTGGAGGGGGAGAGGGAAGGGGAAGTGTGGAGGGGGAGAGGGAAGGGGAAGTGTGGAGGGGGAGAGGGAAGGTGGAGTGTGAAGGGGGAGTGTGAAGGGGGATGGAGAGGGGGAAATGGACGGGGGAGTTGAAGGGGGTAGGTGGAGGGGGTAGTTGGAGGGGGAGGTGGAGGGGGAGGTGGAGGGGGAGTGTGAAGTGGGATAGAGAAGGGGAGGGGGGAAGTGGACGTGGGATTTGGAGGGGGAATGTGGAGGGGGGGTGGAGGGTGGAGGTTGAGGGGATAGGTGGAGGGTGGAAGTGGAGGGTGGAAGTGGAGGGGGGAGGAGGAGGGGAGAGGAGGAGGGGGAGGTGGAGGGGGGAGGTGGAGGGAGGAGGTGGAAGGGGAATTGGAGGGGGGGCGGTGGAGGACGGTGGTGGAGTGGGGGAGGTGGAGGAGGGGAGTGGATGACCGTGGCGGAGAGGGGAGGTGGAGGGGGGAGGTTGCGGACGGTTTTGGAGGGAGGAAGAGGAGGACAGTGTTGGAGGGAGGAAGAGGAGGACGGTGTTGGAGGGAGGAAGTGGAGGACGGTGGTGGAGGGGGGAGGTGGATGGGGTAGGAAGGATGATAGAGACGAAGGGAAGAAAAGCGGAGTTGGGGCGTACGTAGTTTCACGTGTGGAGGGAAACGGATGGATGTGGGGGGAAGGGAGATAGAGAGAGAGATAGATAGATTGATTGATTGGTGTGGTCTTTATTTATGGCGAGGTTGAGACTAAGAGGTTCCATCTTCCACCTAACCCCTGTTCATGAAACATATAATAATACATAATACATTAGCAATGTAAATACAGGTAACAATAAAAGTAGAGTTAATTGAAAAGAAAAGATATGATTGTGTGGGGAAAAATATGAACTCTTGAATAATGAAATCCATGTAAAAAAAACCCACTGAGGGATACACCCACAGAAGAAGGGGTGTGTGAAAAACCTGCGAAACCTACTGGGATTCACTAAAGACATCAATAAATGAAATTTATAACAAGTTATAAATAAATGATAATCATAAAGAGAAAAAAGAAATGGCACTACACGATTAGATAATTGATAAAATAAACATACAAATATGACAAAATTAATAGGTATTAATATTGGTATGTCTGAACAAAATGGAAAAAAAAACAAATAAATGAATAAAATAAAAACATTTACAATAAGTATTGTTTTGTCAAAATCAAGTATAAATAAATTAATAAATAAAATTGAGGCATTAAGCGTGTTTAACTGATCATTTGAAAGTATAAGAGAGATTGATAGCAGTGTCGCTTGAATGAGGAGAGCGAGTGCGAATTTTTGTTTGGGGAAGGTCGTTCCATAGTCTGCAAGCAGTTACAATGAAGGGCTTGTTGAAAATTACTTTTCTGTGATGAGGAATAAGGAGTTTATGGCTCCCTCTGGTATTACGGTTATGTACAGTGTCTATGCTTCTAAATTCGGTGGCAAGATAATGCGGATTGTTGGAATTAAGTAGTTGGTATAGCAAGGAAAGCAAATGTAGGCGTCTCCGTCACCTCAAATTTAGTCAGTTCAGTTTGACGAGTGACTCAGAAATGTGCTCTGATTTCATCAGATTAAAAATACATCTGATGCACGCGTTATGTGTTCTCTGAATTTTTAACGATAGCTCTCGAGATAAATCTTGGTACGCTATATCAACATAGTCAAAATGCGGAGAGGGAAAGAGAGGCGCGGGGGCCCACGAGGCCGAGAGAAGGAAAGAGGGGGCAACGGAACTCGTTTCAGCGAATTCTCGCCGGAGGGCGCTGCTATCGCTCGTCGTGAGGTTGGTATCGCCGTCTTTTCGCGGACGCTGTTGATCTCGCTCTCCCTTGCGTCGCCTCGTGCGATCTCCTGCACTCTATTTGTGCGCGGCGTGATTGCTAAGTGACCTCTGACAGGGAAGCGAACGCCGTCCCTCATCCCAAGACCCTTTCTCTGGAACTTTCGGAGACCGTTTCTTAGGTGAGTCCGTGACAACATGTTTCCGCCCGACGGTGATGGCGAGGGAAGTTTCTAAATATTTCGCCAGCCTCTCTCCGCTATCGGCGCTAGCCTCGCTCCGACTCCTTGCGTTCCGACTCAACAATGGGAGCGGACGTTATAACCACGCCCAGGGCTGGTAACATTTTCCCTTGGCGATTTCGTTTAGATCTTTTATCCCGTTACCATCTATGATTTACACATTATATTGTGTTTGCTGCGTGTTTGACATCTCTATCTCCCTATTCGTATCCTAGATGCGAAACGGTGAAATATGAGTGGAAGGTGGTCGTTTGGATAGGGAAGGGAGAGAAGGGAGGGGAGAGAGGGGAGGGGTGAGAAGGAAGGGAGAGAAGGGAAGGGAGAGATGGGAGGGGAGAGAGGAGAGGGGAGAGAAGGAAGGGGATAGAGGGAAGGGAGAGAGGGGAGGGGCGGGGAGAAGGGGAAAGGGTAGATGGGGAGGAGTGGTGAGGGGAGGGAGGGGGTTAAAGGGTGAGTGATAGGGGGAGGGGAGAGTGGGGAGGGGAGAGGGGGTAGAGGAGGAGGGAGAGGGTAGAGGGGGAGGTATAGGGGAGAGGTGGTGGGGGAGAGGGTAGAGAGGGAAGCGGAAGTCTATTTTTTCAGAAATGGAGCGAGAGGGAGAGGGTGGGAGATATAGTGAGGAAGAGAGAGACACTATTGCTTAGTTTTCATCAGGAATCACACATACACGCACACATTATTTGCTGTAAACTCTTTGGAGGACCACATCGTAAACCAGAAGAGGCATACCATCTATGAAGGCAACTCATTGGTCATATTTAATTTCCTCTATTCTCATGTAGATTTCAGTAGAGTAGGGCTGTTAATTATTGTTAAATATTGAACACTTTTTCCCTTCCCTTCGCAACTTATGACATGGAGGAGTGTGTGTAACTATTAGCTGCATTAAAAGAGGAGCAGCTTTTTCGCTTTTTCCTAGAGTGAAATTTTCCAAAAAACAACATCCTTATCTGTGTCGTACCTAGTAAAATTTACAGTAGGTTTGCAAGATACTGCTAATATTATGAATAGTTACAACTCACTGTATCTTCGATGAATTATCGTTGATCCGTTCATAGTATTTAGTACGTACATTTGTTTTTTGGATCTTCTATCAAATTGGGCCAGACTGTCCAAACTCTTTTCGTTTTTATCATTAACTTAATCCTCCATTTTATTATATTATCGTAGTTATTGCGATATCATATTTCTGTAACCTACATATCTTAATAAACATTTATTTTTGTACTCGTAACCGCCAATTTCGACTCCTCCTCCTTACTGCTGCCTTTTTTATCAAAGAACAGCTTTTAGTATTTTGTGTCAATTTCATTTTGTTTTACTTTTTTTAGCGGTCTTTCATAAAATTCACTTGGAAGACTCCATTTTGTGGAACGAATCCACAATATTAATAAAAGATTTATTTAAATTGCCACTTTTTAGTGGAAATTGCAAGGTCTTTTATTTCTATAATGTCTTCGTAATATTCGTAATCATGGATGGCTCTAATGATGCATTGATGAAAATAATCACTGTTCTAACCCCATTGCTATAACTTACATAACTTAGATAACTTATATAACTCACTATGTGATTGCAGTTAGCATTAAGTCTATTACTATTAGTCAAATCGCCTACTTTCTTGGTATTCCGATTGCAAGTTCGGGGAAAATTGTTTTAATCCCGAATTCTTACTTAATGATCTATAACAAATGAAAATGGAGAAACCTTCTTATAGCTAACCATAAAATTAAAAATTTAATCTTTAACTTTTTTGTCATAAAACTCATCCACAGATAAATCATGTAAATCGCTGCAGATTAATAAACTTTTGCGTTAATAACATTTAGTAATAATCATAAAAACTTTTTATGTAATGTTCAAGTAGGCTGAAATCCTTGCAGAATGCAACCACTGCTTACTAAATTTTATAAAAACTAAAACTAATTGGTTATTATGAATAATTTTGATACAAAAATAATTTATGGTAAAAATTCATGCGAAACATGCCGAAAAAGTGTATGCAAGGAACATAGTACGCAGAGAGTTGTATGCGACGTTTGTGCCGACAAATAAGAATGACGTAAGCCAATTTATGTTTTGTAAAATTCCTTCACAAACGTCCTTGTTGGTTTTTATTTTTTAAATTATTTTTTTCGATAATTGTTTATATTTTTTTGTTTAGGGGGAATAAAACAACGCCGGAGAATTCAAGAATGAATACGATTTGATTTATCTTTTTATATAATGCAAATAATAACTTATTAATTGAAATACATATCTTAGCAGACGACTAGTTTTTTATTACCTAATACAACTAAAGTTACTTTTAAACAAAAGCAATGAGTTTAATCACTTGCAAAAGAGTGTACATAACGCTTTAGTTGAAGATTTTGGTTAAAAAAACGAAATTGTTAATTGATACATAGTTTTTACTTTTGGGGTCAAATTTGACCCCACCATACAAAATACGGTGCATTTTTTCGCCATGTCAGTTAAGGGTTATGCTGGATGCGGAACGCGCCTAAAAGGCCGGCATTTATCAAATCAACTGCGATAATCGTGACAAGACTTACATTGGTCAGACCGAAAGAAAAATAGTTACCAGGTTCGAAGAACATATTTTTTAAACGTGGAAGTTTTGAAAAATCATGCGTAGCAACGCACACCTTCACACACAACACTCCACTTCCCTAGATAACCTTAAATTACTTATTTCCAGTGACTACCTTTTAGATGCGGCCGAGAGTGGAGCCATTTTCAAAAACAAAGACGTTACACTAAATCAAGACATGGGTCCTTTAGCAGACACTACTTTGCCTTTTCTTTCTCGCAACGGTCATTCCAACGGACTTCCGAATTCCTCCATTACGACAATGTAACAATTTATTTCCCCCTCCCCTACTTTTCTTCCCCTCCTCTCTCTTCCGGGTGTAATCTCCACTTCCCGCATTTCCTCATTTACGATCGACCTACTGAGGATGGAATCATTGATTCCGAAGTACGCATCTAGGCATTCTTTTTAAAAAAGAAGTACACTTTGGGGATTATTTGCTTGCGTGTTCCGTGCTCATGTAAACATGGGTCTTTGGCGTGGAGTAGTTTCCCTAAATCTGGAGTGTGAGAGATTGTGTGTGTGTGTTCGATCCCTGGCGTGGAGTATTTTTCCCTAAACCGGTGTTTATTTGTGTACTTCCTTTTTAATTTTAATTTTTATGTTTTTAAGAAGGTTTTCCCATTTTCATTTTTATTGTAATTAACAATAGGGCTCCAAAATTTAATTATCTATATTTTAAGTCGTTTCTTTTTTAGAGCAGACACCTTTGCTACTACGTCGATTCTAAATAATCAAACACATAAGTGATTCTTGACCCACTTACGATGGGAGACATGAATGGGAGGGAGAGTCAGCCAATAGAAAACGAAAGCGCGATCTGGAATTCCTCAGTGAGATTCTGTCTCTATATCCCTTATCCCCTTCCCTCAGAAACAGCCCTTTCTCTAGCGTAATAGTTTAATAGTTAGGAGGGCATGGCTAGACTACGCCTAGACTCCGCATGCCACTGAATGCCTATCCCCTCTTCGAGACACCTCTCGTGTAGCTAGGCCGATTCTAATTTCCACATTCTTCGCTCCTCTGAACTTTCCCTCCCCATCATACGAATGGGTGTTGTAGAACTTCGAATTCGCCATTCATTAGTCAGCTTCCCTTTTCTTCTTATCGCGTTTCGTGTGACTATCTATGAGGTTCTTTATAAGTCGTTTCCTCTTCCTGCATTTTTAGTAAATGGGTTTGCCAAGAGGCAGCTTGGTGAGAAGGGGAGGGAAAGAGCGAGAGAATTAGGGAGTGGGGGTTGCTTCGTGAAGCCCATTGGCCGAGGGAAGCGCGAACAAGAGTGGGCGTGGCCTCCGACGCCATTGGACCATTTCTGGTGCGGTGCCATTAGGAGAGATGGCGGAATGACAGGCAGCAGCAGGATTCTCCTTTACAAAATTCCCTCCGATAATCAGTGAGATCATTGTAAAATACACAGCCGCCACATCAAAAAGCATGTTATTAGTATCATTTACATTTCTATTATTCGCCTTTAAATTTCCTGTCGCTTTCGGTAATCGTCATCATGAGAAGAAACCGTCTCAGCATTGAAATTATTATGTTTTGATTGCTCCTGCATACGAATAAGAGAAATGGTGAGCTATAATAAAAATCTGGTCGAAAACTATCCGTTTTAAGTGATGCGCATTTAATCTTGCATTTAATAAGAATTTGCGAAAATCATTCTACTTTTCCGAGCACTATAAAAAGTATGAATTTTTAAATAGTTTTATTTATTGACAACTTTTACGCATCTATATTTATTCACTACTTGTAAGTTATTGAAGAAAGTGACTGGTTTGGGCACCAATTCAACTTAAGTCGTTAAATAATATTGCAGTAGATTTTCGATAATCCGGATGCATGTTATTGTAATTCTAAATGTTTGATTTATTTATTTATTTATTTCCATGCGGCCCCTAAACAGCCGTAATCGGCCTTTTACAAGGTGCTCATTAATATAATAACAAGGACTATCACAAACATCCATGCCCTAGGTGAAGAAAAATCCACCTAGGCGGGATTCGAACCCGCGACCTTCGGATTGGCAGGCGAGGACGTTACCCTGCCACCACCGAGGCCGGTGGTGGCAGGGTAACGTCCTGAAATCAATCCTGAAATTGATTCGCTTCAATGTTCTTGGCAGTTATTTTCTTGATATGCGAACATGTGTGTGCGACAATAGAAGGCACTATATACAAATACATATGTCTTAAGAAAATCAACAAAAAGTCAAAGAGGTTCTAATATTGTTATGTAGGCCAATGTTTCTCAAACTATTGGCCGTGGCCCCCCAGGATGTTGCAAAATTATTTTTGTTGCAATGTGAAATACTAAAAATAAAGTTTTTAGGAATATCAAAATTTTATCAGGGAATTTTTAGAAAAACGATGTGATAAAATTATTCATAGTTACATGAAATGAAGAAATTTGCAATAGAATTTCTTATTTTTACTATTTTCAATTCAAAGAGGGGCGCATGATATTGAAGGGGGCTGCAACAATGGAAAGTTTGAGAACCACTGTAATAGACTACCAGGCAGCCATCGTCAGTGGTATTCACCGTTGGTGATGTCGGGTACCTGGTAGTTTATGTGAGAATATGATTTCTTATTGTCTTTTTGTGAATGCCGAAGATACATGAGTAGATGCTGTTTTTTAGGCTGGTCTCCAAAGGAAACAGCCTTATGAAATGGTACTGTCTGTGTGTGTGCCATCTACTAACAACTATTGCACCAATGAAACTTGGTATGAGGATCGTGCTGCCAGGGGCCACTTCTGGGCTATATTTTATTTGGCGAAGATTGAAGTCCCGGGTTCGATTCCAGGAACGTTTTTTCCGTTTGTTTTACATAGAAAATCTCAAATCCATCGTGCAGAGATGTTTTATTTAATACATTAAATTATCTTAAAATTGTGATATCGGAACGAGGTTTGTATTGTTCTAAGGAAAAAAGAATGTATATTTAAATTCCTATCCCCGAATTTTGACAATTGACCGTATTTTCTTGAATTTCTACTAAAACATAACGTTTTTGCGTTTTAAATCGCATTTTATCTGATTGTTGCCACGGAGACGATTATTACTGAATTCGGCTTGAACATATTCGAGTAAACAAATGGGTTATTTTCTTTTCCGCTCGACTACTCTTCAGCAATGGATAGTTGATCCATACATATTAGCGTATAATCAGTAATACATATTTATTAAATTCGTTTATTTAAAAAAATACGTAAAATATAATCTCAGAAAGATTTTGATATTGTTTTTGGTATTTAAACCTGATAATGCTCTATTAATTTATTTTCCAATTTTTCTCTACCATCGATAAACTATGAACTACAAGTGATATTTATGGTATTAGAAATTCTTAGGATGACTAACACGTACTGAAACATTTCCTGTCGATAGTATAAGTAATCAATTATTGGGATCTAGTATTATTTCTCCCTTTTTCCTTTATTTCCCTTTACCTCTTGGTGTGTACTTGTGCGCGTTTGTGGTTGCCTAGTAGGTCGCGGTCGTACTTACACACAAACATTCTAGCAAAAACGTGATTTTCGAGTCCCTGGTGCAGATTAATCTCTCGCCAGCCCTGTTCCTTTTTTATCCTTTTTCCATCTTAGGATTAGTGCTTTAGCGATTGAGTGAGTGAATGTGTGAGTGACTTCAGGTCCCTGGCGTGGAGTGACACCCTCTAAGCCTGTAAGTTTGTATTTTTCATTTTCATTGACTTTTCACTTCCATTCCTTTTCCCCTTTCTCCTGTGTTTCTAATATTTGAAGTTTATGGTTAAGGAGTTAGATTTCTCATTTATCAGTAACGTTCCCAATCCTTGTGTGTACGGTCTGAAGGACCAAGCGAAGGCTGTCTTCGTGAGTAGTATCGCGCGTCGTTTACTCTATAGGTCGTAAAAGGCTTCGATTTGGTCTATTGGTCACTCATGCACGTATCTCCCTTCTCTATTTCTCCCTTCCGCTGGACTTCTCCTTTCTCTACCTTCTCTTTCCCACTCTTCCGCTCCCCTCCCTCGCCCCTGCTCGCCCGGTCTTGCCACTCGCCCCCGTATTGCCCCTCGCCCCCATCTTGCCACTCGCTCCCCTCTTGCCACTCGCCCCCGTCTTGCCCCTCGCCCCCCTCTTGCCCCGCGCCCCCGTCTTGCCACTCGCTCCCCTCTTGCCCCGCGCCCTTCTCTCCATCACCCACGTATGCGTTACTTTGGAGGGAGCAAAGATGGCAGCTCACGCTTCCCCCGCCCCTCCCTCCCCCTTCCCACCTCCCTCCCCCGTTTTTCGCCATCCTCCTGCATTCGCATTCCGAGCGTCCATCACGCCTTCCCTCTTATCTGCTCCCTCGGATAAAGCAGGACGCGTCTCCCACCTGCCACAATGTCTCGCTAACAATGCGCCGCTGATAGTGCTAAGATATTCTTCAATTTCTATTAAGTTTTCTCGAATAATTTTTGTTTCGTTCCTTACATTGCTTACCTAATAAAAACTTAGATGTTTAAATGCTCACATAACATGTAAAGGGCCGTTTTAAGATCTTTGTTGGCCCTAGACACTGTTGCATTCGAAGGCCCCACCCCCCTTTTTATCAAACATACTTAATAAAATGCACCCACATTAAATCTAATTTTTTGCTGTTAAAGAAATTCGGAAGCATTTTTATAATTTTGCTTTTGAAATTATTTCAACAAAACTTCAACACTTATTCAGGCATCATTTATGAATTATCAAATTGCAGTTTTAATAATATTACATTATTTCTTATGAGCCGTAGCGTCACACCGTACGCGCACGCGCAATGCCGTCGCTGTAACGTGAACTGGTGCATTTTGTGATTTACTTGTTTACATCTACATCTACATATTACCCTGCAAGTCACCTTGACGGTGGATGGCAGGGGGTGCCGCGCAACAAGTTCCTAACTAATTATTATTCACAGTTATCTATTGTGGTCACGTATTGTCCTAGGGAAAAAGGACTCCTTATACCTCTCCGTCCTACTATATATTTCGCGAATCTTGTCCTCATTATCCCTCCGTCCGATATACGTTGGTTGTCGAATAATATCCTTCATTTCATTTACGAATATCTCCAACCTATATTTATCTAGAAGTTTAAGTCTTGCCTGTAATCTACGATCTTTCAACGATGGCCAACTCAACTCTTCAATGAGTAACGTAACGCTCTGTTTTTTATCGTAATTCTTTTTCACGAATCTAGCTGCTCGCCGCTGTATTTTTTCTAAATCCTTTATGAGTCCCCTCTGATATGGATCCCAAACCGCTGCTGCGTATTCCATTTGATGTCTAACTAAGGATAAATAACAGGATTCTCTCACCTGTTCCGTGCTTTTCCCGACTATTCTACGCACAAAGGCCAACTTCTTATTTGCGGCACCTATCACTCGTCTTATGTGGGTGTCCCAAGACAGGTCACGATTCAAGGTTACCCCGAGGTATTTCACGGATTCCGAAACAGGAATGCTCTCACCATCTATCGAGTAGGGAAACACGGGCGATGGGCTTCTAGATTTCCAAAATTTTAGAACGTTACTCTTTTTCTGATTGATTTCTAGCTGCCATTCCTTGCACCAAACAGATAACGCATCCAGAACATCCTGAAGCTGACGATGGTGGCTAGGACCACTAATTTTTCTATAGACTACGGTGTCATCCGCAAAAAACCTGATATTACTTTTCACAACTTAGCTGATGTCGTTTATATAAAGCAAGAAAAGCATAGGTCCGATCACACTACCCTGCAGCACTCCAGAGACTACATCTGCCACACTCGAGGACTTACCATCGATGACTACTTTTTGTTTTCTATTCCAAAGGAAAGCGCGAACCCAGTTAATGACTTTAACATTAACGCCAAGATTTCCCAATTTTAATAACAACTTACGGTGGGGAACCTTGTCAAAAGCTTTTCTAAAATCAAGGAACACTGCATCGACCTGCTAATTATTTTCGCCGCATGATAAAACGTCATTCACAAACAGACCGAGTTGGGTGTCACATGATCTACCTTTTCTGAAGCCATGTTGACAGCTGACTAAGAGCGATCTACTCTCAAGATAACGCATTGTGTTGCTAAAAATAATGTGCTCCAAAATCTTACATGATAATGATGTTAGAGAAATCGGCCTATAATTTTCGGGGTTTTCTTTGTCACCTCCCTTATGAATGGGTGTGACGTGTGCTAGTCTCCAATCATCAGGAACCTCACAGAGGGTAAGAGATTTCTCGAAAACTATCCGAAGGAAGGGAGCTATTTCTTCTGCTAGTTCTTTTAATACACGCGCGGGAATTCCTTCTCGTCCTGGGTTTTTGTTGGGCTTTATCGCACCCAGTTGCTTCGCTATTCCTGCCTCAGAGATTTTAATATTATCCATCCGAGTACATCCATCGGGAATAAGATTATCTTCAAGTCTATCTCCACCTGCCGTGAACGCCTTCGCGAAGTAAACGTTTAATAGATTAGCTTTATCCTCCCCATCGTGTGGGATGTCTCCGGAATCTCATCGCAGGGAGGGTATTGAAGGACCCCCTCCCTTTACTTCTCTTACATAGGACCAGAACGCTTTTGGATCCTCCTTCAATTTTGTATTTAATACCTCATTCCGGAAGGTGTTAAATGCGTTACGCATGGTTTTTCTCGCTAGTACGCGGGCACTGTTATACTCATGGACTATAGCTGTGCGATACTCATCGGAAGCGGTGGTAGGTATGTTTTTCAATTTTGCGTGGCTACGCCTCTGTCGTCTTAAGGCAATCCTGACTTTCTTATTAAACCAACGAGGTTCTTTCTTATCAGATTTTAACTTACTGGGGATAAATCTATTGATACCATTTCCTAGTATATCCTTAAATAATAACCATGATGGCTCCATACCTAATCGTTCTGTCTTTTCACGATAACTGACAAAGGTACTTTTGAGATGTAAGCTGAAACTTTTAAAGTCGGCCTTGGCGAAAGCGTATACATTCCGAACGCGTGGCTTTTCGTACCATCTGGATTAAGGAATATTCATGAAACTTGTCATGTGACGTGACGCATGTGTAGTAGGGTGGTCCACTCTTATATGGGGAAATATTTTAAAAAGAATTATTCTCCTCCCGCCCTCTTATTTGGTGCTCCTATATATAAAAACATTGTTTGTGACATTTTGTCACAATTGGATAATATTTTGGGGTGGACCCAGGACCCCAAATATTTGTAAAATACTACGAATAATATTCTATAAAGGGGCTATCTGTTTATTTCAGCGACTAGGAAAGAGAAATAGAGTAATATTCAAATTGTTTTTCGGTGATAAATTTCATGTTTTCTCTTTAATATAATAAAGTAGGTTGTATTGACTTTTCCGTATTACTTTGCTTCGCAATGCAATTTGAAGTTCAGCGCGAATCGTAAAATAGACTACGCGAATAGCACACGTGAAAGCGTAGGAGACGACTTGCACGACATTAAAATTGTAATGACTCTTGCTGTTCTACAATAATTATAACGTCTGTTATAGAGAATGTTGGGTATAGTACCCTTAATAATCACAATATTTTTTCTCCAATTCGCACAATATTTAGATCGCCCTTTGGGTTCTTGAATATTTAGCTATGGCAGAAAACTATGGAAATACGTTAATGTATTTTTGGAGGCATATTATGAAGATCCATAACAATTGGTTTGTTTATTAACTGTACTTTTAAATTCTGAGGGGAAGCCAAAACTAACATTAAACCCAGGCAGTCACAAGGATCGAATCGTGGAACTTTAAGGGCGTTGATTCCACTCTATTTATTATTAGTTTTTGCTATATTTTTATGTTGATAGTAAGTAAGCATGGTCTGAATTTATCCGATAGATATTTGTATTAAAATATTTAATGATCAACTGCATACATATTCAAGTTTAACATTCGTCCCTGGGAGCTCCTACAGTTTAAAAGGAGGTATGAGTGCAGCTTGTGTTATGATGCACGCTGAAATACAAACTGCGTTTAGAGGAGAAGTAATACTGCTGAACTAAAACAACCATTGTGGTATATGTTTGAAGAAAAATGTGTTATACACTAGGCTGGGCGGGAATTTTGAAATGTCTCTCCTACCCGCTTATTCTGTGCTCCCACAAAAAAACATTACTTGTGGAGCTCGCGAAGGAGTGTAGATTGTGTACCTGGTATTATCTCGATTATACAAGCTTTAATGTGGTAACTCTAATGCTGTTTATTGCGGAAGGACCGGACGTAATTTATATACAAGCATTTATTAACATAAGTGGTACTACGTATATCAATATACAACTAACCTCCCTTTTTGCCAAACATCTCATTTTGATCATTCACATATCTGTCTTCACCCCAACTAGCCTTCATTTTCAAAAGAATGGTAGGAATTTTTACGTTTTAGAAGAATTAGAAATCGTTCACAACTGCAATAATCCAAATGCATCAATTGCCAGCGTATATATCTTTCCCCCCATTATTTCTTATTAATGTTTGTGTTCCACACCCCCTCCAACTCTTTCCCACCCACCAACTTCACCTGCCCACCACTCACCAACATAATACCCATACAACGCTTAAAAATGCATGGTAACTTCCATTCATTCTAGAGAAAGTTCGGATGAGCCTCCAAAGCGCCTGAGCGCTGTTGCTTTGGAAACTCTGGACCATTGCAAAATAGAAGATTTTGTCACAAAGCATACGACAGTTATATTTCAAATTCTGGGATTTTCTCCTGACTTTTTAAACTCAGGCGCTGAGGATTGGCAGCATAGAGAAGATTTCTATAGACGTCTTCAAATAGTTCGAGAACTTCCTGTTTTTAATGAAAATGCAGAGAGTGGAGTAGCTCTTATCGAAGAATGTAGTGAGAATTTAACAAGAGATGAAGAACAGCTTCAGTTCCTCCTTCAGGTGCTACAAAACCATAGGAAGAGGCAGCCTGATTGCAACAAGAAAACAATCAGCAAATTTTCAAATAGAAGAGTTGGAATGTATCAAAGACTTAATTTTTGTTACACATTTACAATTCTTAAATTTTTAATTAAAATAAATTTAGAGCGAAGAATATTCTTTTTATACTTATTTTTTATCACAGCCTACTTATAATTTTATAATCTAAGTTGAAATAAGAATAGCACGCTTTTCTTACCCAGATGAGGGGGAAAAATTCGTTGAAATGGCATTTTTCAATCATTAGCTAATGACTAAAGTATTTTACGGCGGAAAGAGCAAACACTGCTCCCAAGCTTCCTGATATAGGTTTTATGATTCTCTGAAAAATATTTGGTCAATATGGCCGATTTTCCAAGTATTTAGGACCCTTGATCCACTTCTAAGTATTATCCAATGGTGGAAAAACTTCAGATGCAATATTTTCACATGTATTGTGTGTATTATCTGGAAAACAAATACTTCCATAGTTTGATGCCCTAAACAAACACATAGACCACAATTTGTCAGACCAAACATTCATGGGCCAGTAAAGCGATCTAAATATAGGCCAATTGGCCAAAGAATAAGGTGGATATTAAGGACCCTGTTCCCAACATTTAAGGCGTATTTAATAATAATATAATAGCAAGCGTTATTACAATTTTAATGTCGTGCATGTTGTCTCCTATGCTTTTACATGTGCTGTGCGTGTTGCCTATTTTACGACGCGCGCTAAACTTCAAACTGCGTTGTGACGCAAAGTAATGTGACTAGGCCAATAAAATTTTTGTATTATATTGGAGAACAAACGTGTAATGTATTCTCAAAAATCCATTTTCTTACTTCCATATTGTTTTTCCCTAGCCACCAAAATAAACAGACCGCTCCTTTTTTAGAAATTACCAAATATTTGGGACCCAGGGTCCAACCCTAAATATTATCAAATTGAGACAAAATGTCACAAACAATGTTGTTGCATATAGGAGCACTGAATAAGAGGGTGGGAGAGATACTTTTCCAAAATCCATATTTGTGGACCACCCTAATGTGCAGTACAGATCTATTCTTACACAATTTATAGCCGTTACCTTATTAAATTGAATTTTAAAGTGTTCACAACTACACTAGTTATCGATAGCAATACAAAAACAGTCCACATGTATACAACTACACTTGTTATATTAACCGTTGATTTTATTGAGTACATATTGTTAAATATGTTCAGTCGTGAAGTGGTTTCTAAAGCAAAGACATTAATTGAAATATATTCTTCAGATCTCGAAGATGGATTTATTTCTATTGTTCTCGCGAATTTATGCAGACAAGAAATCTGTGGTCGAAATGATCAGTGCACAAATACAGGATAAGCTGATTAAAAATTTCCAAGTGTAAATATTGCTTTCAGAATATATCTTTCCATTTTTGGAACAAGTTCGGAAGGAGAGCGTACTTTTTCAAAACTCAAACTCAAACAGTATTCTCCTCCTTCAGGAGACTGAAAAGTCTTTGGTTGAGATAGACGCAAAAGCGCCTCTTCTGAAATAATTTGGGCGAACTCTAGAATTAGATATATCAGCGTTATTTTATAACGAAAATTAGAATTAGACACGATTTTCTTTCATTTTCATTCAAATACGTTACGATACTCAAAGACGCTAAGGTAACTTTCGAATGTAGGAATGAAATAATGTCATATTATTTGTGTGTATTTTAACGCACTTCTTACGTTTGTACATAACATCGCGAAAAGCAATTTCTGTTGAACAAAATTTCCCATAAAAATCAGTGTGATTCCATTTTAACCAGATACGAAGAAACGGCTTCGGCACGCCCCATCGCCCCCGCATTCGCTCCCCTTCAGGGGAAGTACGTCGTCCTTCATCGCCTTTCGCCAATCCATCCGTCATCTACCCAAGCACTCACTCTCCTTCCCCCTCCCCTCGTTCAGTCGCCCCTCTACCCCTCCCCTCTACTCCTCCCATCTTCCGCCCTATTTACCCTTCCCCTACCCTCTTACCCCCTTCCTCTACCCTCTCACCCTCTTCCCCCCTCTCTTCCCCTCCCCTCTACCCCTCCCCTCTGCTCTCCCCTCTT
The DNA here is from genome assembly GCA_028673005.1 of Tanypteryx hageni. Taxonomy (NCBI): domain Eukaryota; kingdom Metazoa; phylum Arthropoda; class Insecta; order Odonata; family Petaluridae; genus Tanypteryx; species Tanypteryx hageni. The sequence goes on along the minus strand of CM054113.1, from coordinate 236,527,677 downwards.
CCCCCTATCTTCCCCTCCCCTCTTTCCCTCCCCTCTTCCCCCTTATCTTCCCCTCCCCTCTTCCCCCTTATCTTCCCCTCCCCTCTTCCACCCCTATCTTCCCTTCCCCCTTTCCCCTCCACTCTTACACTCTTCCCCTCCCCTATTCCCCTCACCTTTTCCCCTCCCCTCTTACCCTCTTCCCCCTCTCTTTCCCTCCCCTCTTTCCCCCTATCTTCCCCACCCCTATAACCCTCCCCTCTACTCCTCCCCTCTACCTCTCCCCTCTTCCCCCTATCTTCCCCCCCTCTTTCCCTCCCCTTTACCCCTCTCCTCTACCTCTCCCCTCTGCCCTCCCCTCTACCCTCCTCTCTACCCTCCCCTCTACCCTCCCCTCTGCCCTCCCCTCTTCCCCCTATCTTCTCCCCTCTATCCCTCCCCTTTACACCTCCCCTCTACCCCTCCCCTCTGCCCTCCCCTCTACCCTCCCCTCTACCCCTCCCCTCTGCCCTCCCCTCTTTCCCCTATCTTCCCCTCCCCTCTTCCACCCCTATCTTCCCCTCCCTTCTTCCCCTCCCTTCTTCCCCTCCCCTCTTCCCTTCCCCTCTTCCCCTCCCTTCTCCTTTCCCTCCCCCTCTCTGTCCCCCTCCCCTCTCTATGTTAAGATAAAATCGTTACAAGTCAAAATACGATCCTTAGCATCGGCCACACCACATGGCAAAATTCAGTTTAAGTTTTGGCGCTTTACTTATGCTTATGCTGGAAGCGAAATGTGCCTAACAAGAAGGTGTAAAGTGTGTTGGTTGGTTACGTTAGACACACGCGTTAAAATTTTTATTTTTCTGACTGTTATAATAGCATGTAGTGAATAATTTTTTTTAAATTTTAATCTCATTATATATATTAAGCTGTATAATTTCATTTGAAGGTTTAATATTAGGTAAAGAAGAAATAATTTGTGGATACATACAAGGCAGAGACGTTATTTACGATTTCTATAACTATAAATGTCTTAGTATAATGTAAAAGCATTCCTCAACGATATATCAAAAGTGATGTCAAAGAAATATTGAATTGTTGGTTTTCCGATTCATTTGCAAACCAGTTGTAATTAATGAAACGATAGACAAGAAGTCCAAACCAGGACTAATGCAGGCTGGTTTCCCAATGTTGACGTCCCTAATTGATTACTTATATTGACAGGAAATGTTTCAGTATGTGTGAGTCATTCCAAGTAATTTCATACCATAAATGCTATTTGTAATTCATAGTATATCAATTATAGAGAAAAATTGGAGAACAATAGTGCATTATCAGGTTTCAAATACTAAAAGCAATGTCAAAATCTCTTTCTGACATTATATTTTGCATATATTTTTTAAATAAACGAATTTAATTAATGTTACTGTTTATACGCTAATATATATGGATCAACTGCACATTGCTGAAGAGTAGTCGAACGGAAAAGAAAAAAGGGAAGATATAAAAATGAGTTTTTATAACCAACTTTTATATAGTTAATACATACTTTAATATGAATAAACTCTATAACAGTGGTAGCCAAACCGCGGCTCGCGAGCCGCATGCGGCTCTTTTAACTTAGAATCTCGGCTCTTTCAAATTTCCATTCAAAGCCTTATCGACGTTTTCACTACAGAACAAAATGACGTGTGACTTGAGACGTGTTGGGGATACCTATAAGACATGCATTATATCTGAATTGCTTCGAGTGCAGGTTGAATTACTATTTGTAAATATATGAACACGGAATTTTTTCCATCGTATGCGGCTTCGAGAGTAAGTGAGTTTGGCCACCCCTGCTCTATAATATAATTATGATAACCTTTCTGATCGCATGGGCGTAAAAAGTTCCAAAAGTGTCTTCCAGCTGTTGAGTAATATTGGGGTCTCTATATTTAACCTTTCATCTTTTTACAGTTGAGAGAATGGCAGACAGAAGTAGAGAACTCAGTGGCAAAACGTAAGAATATTTGTTATATAAGTAATAAGAAGCTTGGTAGTATCTTTTGTTTCATTAATGAAAGTTCTGACTTATCCATTCATATTGCTTAAAATTAACGAAAATATATTGCTAGTTCAGGATAATTCAGCTTTAGATACTAGTAGGAGTGAAACTGTTGATCACCAAAGAGGTTTTCAATGGCCTTTTCATATGGAAAACAGTTTTCAGAATAATCTTAAATGAATTAAGATAAAAAAAATTTATGATAAATAAAAACTTACTTTCAATAATAATTACAATAAATAAAAACTTGCAATTATTATCAGAATAACCCTTCAAAAAACGTAGGCATGCTCGTATCAATACAAATCCACATTAAAATACAGAGACTTCTATTACACCAGGAACAATGACAATAGTTTGTTTAATGTCGTTGCTATTGTGGGCGGTTGTAATTTGCTCAGATTCGCTTCGACAATATAAATACAGAAAATGAAAACTAAGGTTTTATAGTACAAATAATGTGATAACTGCTGACAAAATAATGAAATTATAAAAATAAACAACTAAAAAGAAAAATTTTTTAAAATAAATTATTATAAAAAATGCCACTAATACTATATATTATCTTCCCACGCGAATTCAAATTAACATTTATCGCAGCGCCAAAGCGTCGATCTGGTGGCCGAGGTGACTAAATCATTCGTCTTACGCAATGATTATCTCAGATGAGGTGGTTCGAACATTGCAAGCAGGTTTGATTTTTTCAGATTAGACGTCCAAAACGTATCATTATATATAGACGTTCTTTACAGAGGAGGATGTAATAACATAACATATATATATATATATATATATATATATATATATATATATATATATATATATATATATAACGATGCGGAAAAAGAGATAATATAATAAAATAAAAGCAACGAAAGGTTGAGAGGGATAGGAAGGAGCCAGTGAACACTTACCATACGGTTGTAGACGTCCACAGCGATAGAGGAAGGCTTGTATTTAGTGATACGAAAAAAGTATCGATACTTTGCTCATATCGGTAATTTCCTTTCGATACCAAGTACTTTTGTACTAGATTCTTTTCTTTCGATTTTCTAGTGATATCGGTACTTTCGGTCCGATACTTTTGTGGTATCGATACTTTTCACTCGACATAACATATGAGTAAGATATCGATACTTTCGTTTCGATTTCGTATCCTTAGACACGAAAAAAGAATCGATACTTTACTCACATCGGAAAATCTCCCATAAGTTAGCATGGGGACAAGTTATTCCAGTGTATAGACCAAGCTAAGATGTATAGGGTGCTGAAATTTTGCACGATTATAGGATTTTGCACACGACCAACCAGAAAAATCATAAAGTTCAAAATTGTTTATTTTTAGGGGCTGTTTTTACCCCATTTGTAAATTAAAGTTTAATAATTTTTTCTCGGAAACTATTCGTTGTTGGTACGAGCTTTTGCAACCATTTTGTAGTAAATTCTATGGTCCGTATGGATAAATTTTTTAATGCATACTCTATAGATCAAATAAGAGCAAGGAAATAGAATTTTCGATTGCTATACGTATTTTAAACGATTATTACGTATTAAGAATTCTTATCTCAGAAACTATTAATCGTAGGTACAAAGTGTTTCGATTTTATTGTAGCAAATGTTATACTCTATCAGAATAAAATTTTTAATCTATATCTTATAGAACATATAAGGGTGATTTAGACATTTGAACATGCCAAGGTCGCTAAATGCGGTGGTGGGGAAGCCTCCAACAATCGTAATTGCGCGCTTCTCTCCCCCTCTACCCTCCCCTTCGTCCCTCCCATTCGACCCTCTCCTTCGTCCCTCCCATTCTACCCTATCCTTCGTCTCTCCCCTTCTACCCACCACTTCGTCCCTCCCCTTCTACCCTCTCTTTCGTCTCTCCCTCTCTACCCTCTCCTTCGTCTCTCCCATTCTACTCTCCCCTTCGTCCCTCCCTTTCTACCCTTCACTTCTACCCTCTCCTTCGTCTCTCCCCTTCTACCCTCTCTTTCGTCTCTCCCTCTCTACCCTCTCCTTCGTCTCTCCCATTCTACTCTCCCCTTCGTCCCTCCCTTTCTACCCTTCCCTTCTACCCTCCCATTCTACCCTCTCCTTCGTCTCTCCCCTTCTGCCCTCTCCTTCGTCCCTCCCCTTCTACCCTCTCTACCCTCTCCTTCGTCTCTCCCCTTCTACTCTCCCCTTCGTCCCTCCCTTTCTACCCTTCCCTTCTACCCTCCCATTCTACCCTCTCCTTCGTTTCTCCCATTCTACCCTTTCCTTCGTCTCTCCCCTTCTACCCACCACTTCGTCCCTCCCCTTCTGCCCTCTCTTTCGTCCCTCCCTCTCTACCCTCTCCTTCGTCTCTCCCATTCTACTCTCCCCTTCGTCCCTCCCTTTCTACCCTTCACTTCTACCCTCTCCTTCGTCTCTCCCCTTCTACCCTCTCTTTCGTCTCTCCCTCTCTACCCTCTCCTTCGTCTCTCCCATTCTACTCTCCCCTACGTCCCTCCCTTTCTACCCTTCCCTTCTACCCTCCCATTCTACCCTCTCCTTCGTCTCTCCCATTCTGCCCTCTCCTTCGTCCCTCCCCTTCTACCCTCTCTACCCTCTCCTTCGTCTCTCCCCTTCTACTCTCCCCTTCGTCCCTCCCTTTCTACCCTTCCCTTCTACCCTCCCATCTGCCCTCTCCTTCGTCTCTCCCCTTCTGCCCTCTCTTTCGTCTCTCCCTCTCTACCCTCTCCTTCGTCTCTCCCATTCTACTCTCCCCTTCGTCCCTCCCTTTCTACCCTTTCCTTCGTCTCTCCCCTTCTACCCACCACTTCGTCCCTCCCCTTCTACCCTCTCTTTCGTCTCTCCCTCTCTACCCTCTCCTTCATCTCTCCCATTCTACTCTCCCCTTCGTCCCTCCCTTTCTACCCTTCCCTTCTACCCTCCCATTCTACCCTCTCTTTCGTCTCTCCCTCTCTACCCTCTCTTTCGTCTCTCCCCTTCTACCCTCCTCTTCTACCTTCCCCTTCTACCCTCCCATTCTACCCTCTCCTTCGTTCCTCCCCTTCTACCCTCTCTTTCGTCTCTCCCTCTCTACCCTCTCCTTCGTCTCTCCCCTTCTACTCTCCCCTTCGTCCCTCCCTTTCTACCCTTCCCTTCTACCCTCCCATTCTACCCTCTCCTTCGTCCCTCCCCTTCTACCCTCTCTTTCGTCTCTCCCTCTCTACCCTCTCCTTCGTCTCTCCCATTCTACTCTCCCCTTCGTCCCTCCCTTTCTACCCTTTCCTTCGTCTCTCCCCTTCTACCCACCACTTCGTCCCTCCCCTTCTACCCTCTCTTTCGTCTCTCCCTCTCTACCTTCTTCTTCGTCTCTCCCATTCTACTCTCCCCTTCGTCGCACCCTTTCTACCCTTCCCTTCTACCCTCCCATTCTACCCTCTCTTTCGTCTCTCCCTCTCTACCCTCTCTTTCGTCTCTCCCCTTCTACCCTCCCCTTCGTCCCTCCCCTTCTACCCTCCCCTTCTACCTTCCCCTTCTACCTTCCCATTCTACCCTCTCCTTCGTCCCTCCCCTTCTACCCTCTCTTTCGTCTCTCCCTCTCTACCCTCTCCTTCGTCTCTCCCCTTCTACTCTCCCCTTCGTCCCTCCCTTTCTACCCTTCCCTTCTACCCTCCCATTCTACCCTCTCCTTCGTCTCTCCCCTTCTGCCCTCTCCTTCGTCCCTGAATCACCTTCTAATTGCGAAAAATAAAATGTTCTTCCTATATACAACGGTGGGAAAGAAACAAAGGTTGAGAACTATAGACCAGTAAGTTTAACGTCGGTCGTGTGCAAGTTGGTTGAAAAAATATTAGCCATATATTTTCGCAAATTTTGGGATGAAAAGAACTGACTCTTTAAATTTAACATGGGTTTCGAAAAGGATACTCGTGTGAAACACAGTTATTTGGGCTCTGTCAATATATTGCTGACACTTTAGATAAAGTGGAGGAAATTATGCAGGAGTCATAGACTTTAAAAAAGCATTCGACAGTGTAACCCACGATCGTTAACACGAGAAAGTGGGGAAGCTAAGTATAGATAAAAGGGTAATAAGATGGATAAAAGAATTTCTTACTGGGAGGACACAAAGGGTCAGAGTAGGACAAGTGTACTCAGATGAAACACCTGTCACTTCGGGAGTCCCTCAGGAGAATGTCTTAGGACCCTTATTGTTCCTCATTTACATCAATGATATCCACGAAAAAATAAATTCAGATATACGTCTTTTAGCTGATGACTGCATAATATATAGGAGAATAAAAAATCATACTGATAGGAGCATATTACAAGAGGACTTAGAGAAAGTGGCTACCTGGATATCACATAGTAAAATGGATATAAACGTCTGGAAGAGCAAACTTATAGCCCTTACTAAAAGAAGAGTTAAGAAATGTAGGCAATATGAGCTAATGGGTGACGACATTCCTAAAAGTGAGTACTGTAAATATTTAGGAATAAATATCTCAGCTAATTTTGGGTTGAAACAGCATATCGATCATGTTGTGGGAAGGTATATAAATCCTTACATTGGGTGATGAGGAACCTTAAGGGTAGTGGCCAGGTCACTAAAGAATTAGCTTATAAATCCATTGTAAGACCAATACCGGAATATTATACGAATGTATGAGATCCGTATGTAGTGAGGCAGGTAAAAAAGTTAGAAAAGGTGCAAAGGAAGGCTGCCAGATATGTGATGGGAAAGCACAAGAAGACTGAAAGTGTAACAGAAATGATAAATTCGCTAGGTTGGGAATCATTGCAAATTAGAAGAAAACTATAGGCTGTGTGGAATATCCTCCTATATATAGTAAGCTAATTTTGTTGGTAACGCAATCTGAAGAATCTGATTGGCTGCCGAAAAGCCAATTATATCTTGAGGAAGTTGAACCTTATTTCCCTTAAAAACTGCGATAAATAAATAAGAAGTTAAATCTGTTTAATTTTAATATCTTAATCGTTATTTAATTTTAACAAATGATAAAATATACCAATTTATAAGCCGCCCCACAATCGGAATTTAGCATACATTTTATCACATGCTAACTATGTACAGCAAAAATAAATAAATAAGCATATAGGATATGGATGTAAATGGATTACTGTTTAAAATTCTTCGTTATTACATTTTATCACATAATAACTAATAAGAACACACAATTATGTGAATTTTATATTTATTGCTTACTTTTTAAAGTGTGTTCCATTAATTATCATTTCAATGTTAACTTAACACTTATTTTACGCATACCCGTCATATTTGAAAAATTCATGTATGGCTACCTAATTGTTGTCAACGTAAATAGTCTTATTGGTTACTGAAGTAAATAATATCTACTATATTTACAAAATAAATTTAATTCCTTACGCGTGCATGGCAGTTGGATTATCTACAGCGAAGAGAAGAACATAAACATAAATATTACAACTACTGAACTCAAGTAAGGTATGTTTGAAATAATTTTCGATTGTTTTTTTTATTAGAAAATAAATCACTTAATAGAAATTGAATATTTCCCTGGAATCATTTCTGATATATCGTTTGTCAGTATTATGTTATTAAAAGTACGTGATGCACCAACTAAGGGGGGGAGAAGAAATTTTTAATTTTAATTATTATTAGTGCGGTATTGTTTGGTTTATATAGGAGGATGCGTAAGGAATGCGTTCATTGAATGCTTTAATACGAGAGAGAGACAGAGGGAGAGAGAAAGACAAAATTAAATGTTACAAAGATTAAAAATTATTTTTGGCGTACGTATAGCGTAATGTATTTCTTTGTCAAACAATTTCTATTCGCCCAATACTATTTTAACTTTCTGGAACACACAATTATGTGAATTTTATATTTATTGCTTACTTTTTAGTGCATATAAAAGTTGGTTTCATTAAATATTATTTCAATTTTAACTTAACACTTAATTCACGCATACCCTTCATATATGACGGGCAATTACGCTGTTATAAATTATTTAATAAGGAAGAGGCATGGAAAAATTTATTCATATGGATAGAGAAACCTTGCTACATTAGAAGAAATGACCACAATTACAAAATTAAATATAAGCAGCAAAGAACAGACGTCACCAAGAAGTCATTGACCAATCGTGGAATTCGTGAGTGGAATGAGTTACCTAAGGAAATCTTTAAGCCCTTTCCTAAATCGGTTAAGCAATTCAGAAAAAATGTAAATGTTTTTTGAAAGGTGACGAAGGAGTCGCAGGAAGGAGAGTGAATGCTTGTTGGTAGGGTGAAGTAAGGTTGGGATTTGGTTGGCCCCGGGACCGCTGCGGTATTCGCGAAGGCCTACCATGAACTTCGAAAACTTCGGCTCCGAGGGTACAGGGTATTATATAGATATATAATGCGTTGGATAATATCCTGTTTTGTATTATGTAATTTTATGTGTAACTATATTACTTAGTTCCTCGGTTATGCATTTATTTACGTTGCCACCTGGCCATCCGACCAACTTGCAACTTCTTTATTAAATAAAGAAATAAACCATTTATACCATTTTTATTGTCTTTTCCCTAAAATCCTTAATAGTAAACTAGGGATTACCCGTCGAAATGGACGGTTAGCAGAGAGCGACTGCAGAGATCCGGCTCGCAGCTCCCACGTGTGGTGACCAACACACAACATCACTCATTCCTTCCTTCTCCTTTTACCGTCCTGGGCTGCCTTCAAATTTCATTCAGATCGGGTCACTCATACACCCACCGTAACCTATATCGAAATTCTCTCTGTTCAAAATATCGATAGAGACGCAACCCCCTCCTGATTGAAATTATGATATTGCATTTAGCCTAAGATCTAAGTTGGATCGACCTTTCGATGCATTGCAAGTTTCGTAAAAATCGATCCAGCCGTTTTTGCGCTATCGCCTGGTCTTAGTTTCCCCATTCCCACAATTGAAATTCTGATGTGGTAAATATCATCAATAAATAGAATAGAATTGTAATATCGGTTCGGTATATTCTAATACGTACACGCGTTATTTTTACCGCACAAATACGCGTGATTAATTTAATATTTCGTTAGAATGTGTTTGTAATATTATATAAAGATTAATTATGAAATTTGGGAACACAAAGAGCGACATATCCGCGGTGATTTTAAAGCTATTAAAGCCATTATATACGTAAGTATTAAGTAAATGATTAAATGGAAAGTAGGCATCATAAGTTCCGTTTAAATCGTCTTGTTAGAAATAATACAGGTATGGAGAAAGTCATGTGGTTGCCACATCAGATATTTCAATTTTTTTTTTTCAAATATGTATCTCATTTAGGACTAAATTTATGTGAATACTAGCGTAATTGCCAGTCAAATATGACGGATATGCGTGAATTAAGTATTACATTAAAATGAAATTGAAATAAAAAATGAACGAGACCAACTTTTATATGCACTAAAAAGTAAACAATAAATATGAAGTTCACAGAAATGAGTTCCAGAGAGTAGAAATCGTTTTGGGCGAATATAAATTGTATGACAAAGAAATGCATTACGCTATACAATTCTAATGTACCCAAAACATTTTAATAAATGGGATGTTTAATTTTGTCTCATACTCCCCCTCTTTCACCTTGTCTCTCTTTTTCTGTCTTTCTTCCTCTCTCTCCTCTCTCTCTTCCTCCCTCCCCTCTCTCTCTTCTCTCTCTCCCTCCCTCCCCTCTCTCTCTTTCTCGTATTAAAGCATCATGAAAGCATCCCAAATATATTTTATTTCAATATGAAAAATTAGTAAAATTTACTATAATTTGGTTTGGCTTTTGTGCACAATCAAATCAGTGTTTTTAGTGCTTTTTGTCATTGCTGAAAAGTACTATTGTCTTCCTGATGTCCGTCGGTCCGTCCGTACGCATGTATCAGGGAAGAATTGACTAATCCGATTTCAACCATATTTGGTACATAGAAGATATATATAAATTAACCACCAAAATGACATATTTGGACTGGATTGACTAAGCAGGGGTGCCACAATTGCAAAGTTAAACTTACTAGTCATTATGAATTGGGAAGGAATTGGAAAACCGATTTCAACGAAATTTCGTATAAAGTAAGTGTGCAACATAAAAAAAAAACAAAATCGAGATTTTTTAAGAATAGATAAAGAAAGCAGGGTTGCTACATTACATGGAATAAAAGAATTTCTGTTTAGATGAATTTATGTTGAACTGTCCTCATCAATTTTAACCAAATTAAATACTTATAATGTACACATATACACAAAGACCTTAATTTCCGTTGCTATGAGAAAAATTTCAAATAGTTGATAGCAATGCCTACACTGCCAAGGTTAATTTTTATTGTGAACCAAATTATCGCAATGTTTTATATTTTCTAAACAAATTTTCTTGTTTCTGTTGATACCGTTGCCAGCGCCACCAACTGTTATTTTAATCGCGCATCCATATTTGTTATCCATAGCAACACATAACAAGTTTGTTTACTTTCTGTTTCTTTCAATGTGAAAAGTGTCTCCATGTATTTTTCACTCGCCCAACCGCCTTACATTCCTCCTTCCCTCTTTCCCTTACATTCTTCCTTCTCTCTATCCTTTACGTTCCTCCTTCCCTCTTTCCCTTACATTCTTTCTTCTCTCTCTCCCTTAGATTCCTCCTTCTCTCTCCCTTACATTCCTCCTTCCCTCTTTCCCTCACTCTCCCTTGGGTACATACTTCACTTATGCGGTAGAACCCGCGAGCATTGCGCTACCGGAGGACATTTCAAAACTGACTTTTGAGGTGCTTCCGTATTTGCCTGAATGCGTGCGTGCGGCTTTGATGGCTCTATCCACTCTTTTTTGGGAATTGTTCCACCAATCTTTAATTTTCTAGTAGTTTTAAGTCTCGGTCTTTGCTTGTCGTTTCATAGGGACAATAGATGTTCATAACTACCTCCATATTTTCAGAACGATCGATTTTATTCACCTGTCTATAGCATTACTTATTTCACCAATAATGACACTAAAAATTTGGAAAACTTGAGAGTATCTTAGCTTCCTTATCGTTTTCAAATTAATTTGAATTTTTGTTTCGAGAATGGTTTAATCCCTTTTTCCATCCTAACTTCGTTCATTTTATACTGATATCTGTGGGTCGGATTTTATGCTGTAATTATTTTGAACTTATCAAAGAACAATACCGTCTTATTTTAAAAAATATTTACTCAATTTCTATGAATAATATTTCAGGGGTGTCATATAAATGGAAGAAATCTTTTCATCTATATAAATAAAACTAATTCTGTCTGTCTGCCTGTGATTCTGTTTGTTCGGGCATCACTTGAAAACGGCTGAACAGATCAGCACGAAATTTACATAGTGTTTACAGTATGGCTATTAAAAATTTTGTCCGCTATCTTGAATCTCCAATTCCTTTTTTAATGACGCTATCTTGAAACAAAATGGCGACCATAAAACACTATTCTAAAGCTTTTTTCTCTGGATTGGCTCAACGGATTTTCACGGGACAGACTTTAATCGATTTATATCACCACATAGACGTCGAATAAACATAGATAATGATTATCGGCCACAATCTTGAAACAAAATGTTGGCCATAAAACATTATTCTAAAGCCCTTTTCTCTGGATTGGCTGAACGGATTTTCACGGGACAAACTTTAATCAGTTTCGCTTAGCCTAATCAAAACTTGAAGCATAATATTTTATAATAACCTTTTCTATGACGAATAATCTTGATTTGATATATTTAATAAAGAAGCGTAAACGAAAGAGTTGAGTAATTGTAAAATAGAAAAGATATTTTTAAAAAAACATAAGGAGAATTAATGTTCCAGGTATTAATTAGTTTTGAATTGTGATTGTAGTTCCGTAGGGACAGTGTGGGGATCCAAGCAATACAAATCGTTTGTTACTTAAAAGAAAACTCTTTCCCGAGCGAAGCTGGGCGTTTCAGCTAGTATTAAATAAATTTAGTTACGTGTTTTTTTAAACTTAGATATTGGCTAGAATTTCACTCCCAACAGCAAAAAAATCGATTGTAAAATTGCTTCATAAAAGAAATCAACTTCTGCCATTCCATCCGTTTGGTGCACTTCCATCAAATGATGTGTGTCATGTTTTTATCAAAGTAAAAGACGAAAATGACATACGCGGGTTTATTCACGCAATTAGCGCTAAAATTTCTCTGGGAAGAAAATATGAACTCTTTGTTTTAACTTTTAGAGCAATTACATGAGAAAATTAACATAACTACCCAATTTATAAGTGTCCTCTTGTGAGCCGCCTACGTGTGAAACCAAATGCAATTCCAATTTTCCACCAATTTCACGCCACTTTCAGAGGGAATTATAAGATTAAATTTCGCGCACGAAGAGGCGATTACAAAATCGACGGACTTTATTTAGTGGAACTCCATCATAAATGAAACGAAGAAATATAACATTGTAAAAACAAGTAGTTCTGGAAAGAACTAATTTTCCTACTTTCCTTTTTTGTATATAACAAGTAGGGGTGTACACAGGTTTCCCGTGGTACAGAAGTGCTTTTCGTCAAATTCGCCGTAGTATAATCGTATAATAATGTATTTACTTTGAAATCACCAAATTATTTTTCCTTATATTGTGGTAGCCCTGCTTATTTAATCCGTTCTAAACATCATCATCTCGTTTCGCCATTCTATACTGGCCCTACTAACGAAATTTCTTTGAAATCCGTTCAGCCAATACCTTCCAAATTCATATTTACAGAAAAATTCTAACCTTGATATTGTGGTTGCCCTGTTTAGTCGACCCAGTTGACATATGATATTTTTTATTTATATAGATGAAGATTAAATATAATATATTTCGTTAAAATTCATGAGGTCAGTTCTCTAGAAATATGTGTAAAAAATATTATTTAACTTTTTATTGTTGTGGCCCTGCTATTTAGCTCCGCTTTAAACATCGTGGTTTCATTATGGTATGTTGTACAAATGTTATACCTATAGAAAATTTAATTGTAATCCGTGCTGCCAATTCCTTTCAAATCCTTATTTACTAAAAGAGGGGAATTTGTAACTGTGGCACCCCTGTTTGACTGATTCGGTTTAAATATATTAATATGGTTATATATATATATATATATATATATATATATATATATATATATATATATGTGTGTGTGTGTGTGTGTGTGTGTGTGTTATAAGTATTAAAGTTGGTTAAAATTGATGAGGGCAGTACAACACAAATACATGTAAAAGGAATTTTTTTTATTGCTTGTGTTGTTGCAACCCAGCTTTATATATCTATATTAAACATCTTTATTTTGTTATTTTATGTTGCACACTTCCTTTATACGAAATTTCGTCGAAATCGGTTTTTCAATTCCTTCCAAATTCATAATCACCGAAAAGTTTAATTTTAAAATTGTAACCCACCTGATGAGTTGATTTGGTTCAAATGTATCATTTTGGTCATGTCCACCACCTCTCCCCCATCCACCACCCCTCCCCCATCCACCACCCCTCCCCCATCCACCACCCCTCCCCCATCCACCACCCCTCCCTCATACAACACACCTTATTCCTCCACCTTGCCTCACTCCTTATTGGCCCCTTACCTTCATCTCCATACACCACCTCTTTACCTTCCCCTATATATTTGCGTTGCTTTCTTTACCTGATGATTAAGAGCTCTTAGTCGAAACCGTCAATTTTTCTATTAAAATGGAACTTTTATACAAAGTTACACTTCTTCGTTTCACTTATGAGGCAGTTACAAATTTTAATTCAAAATAATCTAATATCTCGAAAAGTGTCCTGAGATAATGCAGATTCTCCTGTTAAAGAAATGAAGTCTGCTAAATTATGGAATCAAACAACAATGCTTAAGTTTGATCTAATTTTTTTAGAATTTAATTAGGCAAATTGCTTAAGCCAAGGGTCAAACCCATATCAGTGCGCGGGTCGTATGAAGGCACCGCACAAAATCCGCTGGCCGAATTAGGGCACCGTACCAAATCCGTAGGCCACAGTCCATGTAACAGGCTTTCTTGCAGTTAGTCGTTACACTGTTTAATATGTTCAGGAAATTGACGGAAATTTACGTGAAATATTTCTAAGAAATACATTTTGAGTTCGGACCATATTATATTGTCTCAATTCGCGGACCACAAAAATGCTCCTCGCAGGCGTGCCACATGTTCAATAGCTTAAGCGTTTAATAACGGAAATTCGTGTAAGATTACGCTAAACAAAATAGGCAATACCCCTATTGGACGAAAACGCCATTTCAAAGAAGTATCAGAAAAATTTCAACTTTTCTGTGTAGATAATTTTGTTATAGTTTGTGTCGTTTTAAGAAAAAAGTAATTGGAAAATTTGATTAAGTACGTATCTGTGAGTTTTGCATTCGAGGCATTTATTAAAATGTAAAACGAAAATGACATGATTTGATTGTATCGCTTAATTAGGAAAGCCATTTAGCTGGAAATTTTTTATTTTAACTACTAAATCCTAGGCTAGAAGGAATATTCATTAACTTTTAAGAAACATTTATTCTGCATGGTTCTTATTTTTAACGTTTAAATTTTAACTTTGTGGAGATCATAGCTCCTTCAATTAAACTTTAATAAACAAAACTGCGTGAATAAAAATTAATTTGGAAAATAAATTGTACATAGTGCATATGTGCGCTCTTGATGGAAAAAAATTCTATTTTCATGGAGAAGATCATAGGATTTATCAATTTTTCCGTTAAGTAAGCAAGAGTAAAAAAAAGAAAAGTAGTCAATAAATACAAATCTTCCAGCGAGAATTACATCCCTTTGTTTTTACAAGTTTTTCGTCCTAGTTTTAACGAAAATATTCTTGTGGCACTAATTGGCGCGATAAAAATCAATCATTAGCATAATTGGATATTTGTTGAAAAATAATATTTTATATCGAATGATTATTGTTAGATGCACTGCATTAACAATCTAAATAGGTATATATATATATTATCCCACTTAATAATAGCATGGCTAAAAATGTCCATTGGTACGCTGAATCCACAATTTTGTGTATTTTTTAAATACGATTTGCGAAGTTTACGAAAAACCACCTTACTTCATTCTGATTACATTTAATATTGTTGTGCCCCACACAAAAGGTTTGATTTGTAGAAGAAATGTTCGTTGGAAAGAGTTTTAAAGTGGAATGAAACGCGACGTGAATGGGAAAAGAGAATCGCGAGTGTCCTTCGTCGCAAGAGTGGGCATGTGTCGCTCTCTCTGTCGGATTATGAAAGTAGCACGCCCACGCTATCGATCCATCGGTACAGCTCGCCTCAGCGCATTGAAATTTTCTCTCTCTTTCTCCCTTCCCCCCTCTCTCCCCCTCTCCATCTCCCTCCTTCTCTTTATCCCTCCCTGTCCATCTCCCTCCCTCTCCATCTCCCTCCCTCTCCATCTCCCTTCCTCTCCATCTCCCTCTCTCTCCCTCCCTCTCCATCTCCCTCCCTCTCCATCTCCCTCCCTCTCCATCTCCCTCCCTCTCCATCTCCCTCCCTCTCCATCTCCCTCCCTCTCTATCTCCCCTTTTCTCTCCCTCTCCATCTCCCTCCCTCTCTATCTCCCTTCCTCTCTATCTCCCTTTTTTCTGAAGCACCAAAGCCGACGGTAAGGTAGTCTAGCCAGCGAAATTTTTAGGTATAGGATTCTTTGCAGAGTGTGAACTGGAAAACTCCTTGAGGTTCTTATCAGTGGCGTAAGCAGTAACGAAAGGCCCGTGGCAAAATATTACCAGTTGGAAAGAAGTTATCAATTTCATAGAAATGCACACGTACTACTTTCTGTTTCCACAAAGATGTTGTTAATGATATGATAACATATTTTTAGGCAATAAACATATTTGTCTGCTATGGTAATTGACATGTAGTTCATAAATATGAATGTCATGAACGCGTAATAAATGCAGATATACATAGCGTTAATGACATCTCATGGCAGATTTATAAATTATTTTCAGAGAAATTGTAATTTATTATCATATAATAGTATTATTAATAATACTAAATAATAATAGTAATGCTAATATTTTTATAAATAAAACAACTCTTCATATGTTATTTATAATAACAGAAAACTCATGGTATATCCACAATTGAGAATTATAAATAATGAAAGGGTAAATTGGGTAGACCGTGCAGCCAGGGACCCAACGTCGAGTGCCAGGTGGCGAAAAATAATTTGTCGACCCTAGGGGGCCAACGGCTTCGGGCGGATGAACCTCTTAGGGAGGGTGATGGCCCCTCAGGTGGAGGAAATGCCCCTGGAACCCATCTAGTAGCGTCTGTACCCCATGTTAGGGGCGGCTACAAAAGGCGTCTGTACCCCAGGTTAGGGGCGGCCTCTCTAGACAGCGGAAGGCAACGGGAAACCACCGCTGGAATTATTCCATGTTATGGTGCGGAGGAGTTAGAAATATCATGGATTCTTCGCAAATTAAATATTCCGGAGTTACAATAGTCTCCCGATTGGATCTCCGGGGGAGACAGTTTAAGAAGAGTCTAGAGAATAAAGCGAAGTCAGAGAAAAGAGGAAGATTAAGATTAGGAACCTGGAATGTAAGGACGTTATTAGGACCTGGAAAATTGAAAAATCTCTGGAGAGAGATGGAAATAAACAAAATGGACATTATTGGGATAAGCGAGGTGAGATGGGAGGGAAATGGTGAGTTGAGGAGTGACGATACCAAGTTATACTACTCGGGGAATACCAGGGGGAGAAACGGGGTAGGAATCACAGTTAATAAGAAGATTGAACCGAGTGTTAACAGGGTTATTTATGACAGTGATAGAATTATTGGACTGAAAGTAAATGCTAAACCAAAGAACATGCTAGTCATCCAAGTGTACATGCCAACCGGAGACCATGACGATGGAGAAGTGGAGGATGTGTATGAGAGAATAAGTGCCATACTGGACCAGAAGGGAAAGGGATGCTGTAAAATAGTGATGGGAGACTGTAATGCGAGTGTGGGAGAGGGACGAGCCGATGGAGTTGTGGGGCAGTTCGAGCTGGGACAGAGAAACGAAAGGGGAGACGGACTTATCGAGTTCTGCAAGGAGAGGAACATGATAATAACCAACACCTAGTATAAGAATCATAAGAGAAGGCTATATACATGGAAATCGCCAGGTGGCATGTACAGGAAATATATATACTATATATTGGTAGAAGGAAGGTATAGGAACGGAGTGAAAAAAGCGTGTGGGCTCCCAGGAGCAGACATAGCAAGCGACCACGTGCTGCTAATGGTGAAAATGAAGATCAAAATGAAAAGAGTTAGAAAAGCAAAGATAACTAAGAAATGGAATTTAGAGAAACTGAAAGAAAGGCAGAAAGAGAAAATCGGTTATGATATGGCAAACCAGATGAAGAGAGGAAATGCACAGAACAAAGGAGTAGAGGAAAAATGGAAGAGAATTAAGAATGGAATAGTAAATGTGGCGGGAAGGGAAATAGGATACAGGAAAATCAAGAGAGTTAAGAAACCCTGGGTAACAGGGGAAATGATAGCAAAGATGGAGGAGAGAAGGAGATACAAGAATTTAAACACAGGAGGAGAGAAGGAACTACAGGCGTTTGAACAATGAACTGAGGAGGGAGACGGAAAGGGCGAAGGAAAAGTGGCTGGAGGAGGAGTGCAAGGAGATACAAGAGCTCGAGAAGAGGGGAAGGTACGACATAGCGTATCAGAAGGTCAGGAGTATTACTTGGGATGGACAGAGATCTGGAGGAGGAGGCTCAAAAGAAATTGAGAGCAAAGATGGTAGGATACTGAAGGAGGAAAGGGAGGTTATGTGCAGGTGGAAAGAATACATGGAGGAGTTGTATAAGACGAAGGAAAAGCCGGCAGAGCTGGAAATTGAAGAAGAAGGGGGAGTGGATAGGGAGGAGATGGGGGAGGCAATACTGAGGGAGGAAGTAGTGGCAGCTATGAAGGAAATGAGGGAGGGAAAGGCGGCAGGAGTAGACGGGATACATGTGGAACTGTTCAAGTGTCTGCAAGACGAAGGCATGGAAGAGGTGACCAACTTGTGCAATGCAATATATGAGAGTGGGGAGTGGCCGGAGGAGTTTGTCAGAGTGGAAATGATATCACTACCTAAAAAGAAAGGGGCAAAGAAGTGCGGGGAGCATAGAACTATTAGTCTGATAGCTCACGCGGCCAAGATATTGTTGAGAGTGATGAATAAAAGGTTGACGAGAATATAGCAGAAGAACAATTTGGATTTAGGAATGGAATGGGTACGAGGGATGCCATAGGGGTGGTAAGAACGATTAGAGAGAGGTATTTAGAACGGGACAAGGGTATCAGTCTGTGCTTTGTGGACTTGGAGAAAGCTTTCGATTGTGTGAGGTGGGAAAGGATGATGGAGATATTAAAGGAGAAAAAAGTAGATTAGAGAGACAGAAGGTTGATAAGGAATCTATACATGAGACAGGAGGCGGCCATGATGATAGGGGAAAGCAGGACGGAGTGGTTCGAGATTGGGAGAGGAGTCAGACAGGACTGCTGTTTGTCACCAACCCCGTTTAACATCTATATTGAAGAAATGATAAAGGAGTGTTGGGAAAAGAATTACATCGTCAATTAGGTTTGCGGACGACATGATACTGTTTGCTGAGAGGACGGAAGACTTGAGGGAGATACTACAGAATCTGGTGAGCGTGGAGGACAGATATGGGTTGAGAATAGATGGAAAGAAAACGAAAGTAATGAGAATAGGTGATGAGGAAAGGATGGAAGTGTAGGTGAGGGGTGAGAGGATAGAGCAGGTGGAACAGTACAGGTATCTTGGTACGTTGTTGACAGAGGACTGGAAATGTGAGAAGGAAATTAAGATGAGAATAAGTTTGGCAAAGGAAGCGTTCAATAGAAAAAGGAAGATAATTAACAGCAAGATGGATTTGGGATTGAGTAAGAGATTGGTAAAGTGTTGTTTGGAGTGTGATGCTATGCGGGTCGGAGACATGGGCATTGAAGAAGAGAGACAGGGAGAGGGTGGAGGCATTTGAAATGTGGGTGTGGAGGAGGATGCTGAAGGTTAAATGGACATACAGGATTACAAATGTGGAAGTGCTAAGAAGAGTAGAAGAGTAAAGGAGTTTGATGGAGACTATAGTGACTAGGAGAAAGAAATGGATAGGACATGTTTTGCGAGGAGAGGGATTACCGAAGGATGTTATCACAGGAACGGTGGAGGGAAGAAAGAAAAGAGGAAGAAGAAGAATTAAAATATTGGATATTCTAAGGGACGGAGGAGAGTATGGAGAGATGAAGAGAAGGGCACAGGATAGAGAAAGGTGGAGGAGGAGCACCTGAACCTGCAGATATGCAGAACACTATTTATTTAAATATCCTTTTATGAGGAAAGAAGGAAGATCGTACATAAGGACCCCCGCCGAATGGGTTGGTTACCATAACCTTGGGGCACACACTCATCCCACCTCCCCCTACCATGTCACACAGGATTAGGGTTACCAGACGTCCGGAAAAAGGAGGACGTCATGCTTGAATTGACTGCTACTCCCGATGAAATCTCGAAGACCATATCAGAGTATGTGTTGACGACTCTGGAGAGATTTGGTTTATCTTTGGAGTGTTTTCCTTTACCGGTGACAATGTAAACGTAAATTTTGGAGGGGTGAATAGAAGGAAGGGAAACAATGACTTAGTTTAGTACCAGCTTTAGAAACACTGTTGAAGTTATTTTCTGCTCTAAAACAGTATTTCCTGTCCCTTACTCGACCGCCAATACTGATAAAATCCTTTTTTGAATGTGAAATTTCTGAACGTTACCTTCGTTTCTTGGTCTCGCTTAACTATGTTTTATAAAACAAAATTGAGGCCGTAGAAAGAGAAAATAACTCTGTTTTAGAAATTGTCGCTTTGCTTAAAACAACATTAGTTTCTTTAAAAATAAGGATTCGGGAAATTATTTTGCCATTATCAGTCAGGGAAATTATTGAAACGTTACAGGCAAAGGGTATGGATGAAGAATGTCGGAGTTTTGTTGAAGAAACGCAACTTGTTTATCAAGAATGCATTCTATATTTAGAAAAGTGGATAAATCAATTTGAGGATTCTCAATGTTTTGAGTGGATGGAATTAAAGAACAAAAATTTCAGATATGATGATATGATACCGTGTTTGAGATATCTCAAGGAAAAGGAAATTATTATTGATGACGAAAAGTTACTTCATCAATATAACAATCTTAAGTTATTCATAGAAAACAAAGACGATCGTTTCTTTGATTATCCCTTTTCATAAACAGTGGAGCTCATTTTTTTAGAAGCTGCAATAATAAAGATGGTTATTCTGAGCTTTTAAAAATATGCGAATTAGTTTTTTGCATTCAAGTACGTAATGCAAACGTAGAAAGGGTCTTTTCTCTAATAAATTATCTGTGGATCCCGGAAAGAAATGGATTGTCCGTGAAAACAATAAAGGGAATTATTATGATCCAGTGTAATATGAAAAACTTTTCTTGTAAAGATTTCCATTCTTACCTTCTTAAGAATGAAGATCTTCTTAAAAAGATAATTTCTTCTGAGAAGTACATTAGTGAATAACATTCATTCTTATTACACTATATAAGCATTTTGAGTGTTTTTGATATTTCTATTGGCTCCTTTGTGAATGAATTTGTTGCTCCTTCTCCTTTCTTAATGCCCTTTTAATTAATTTAATTTAGCAATTTAAATATCATATCCCTAACCTCACATCACCTTATTACATCACATAATAACATCCAGTGCTTTTTTGTAAAAAAGGAGCCGGTATTTATTTTGCAGGTTCGAAGCGTGTGAGGGGCGGACCGACAATTTTAACGAACAATAGTGCTGAAACGGTTTTCGTCACTAACGAAGCTCTGTTTGGGCTGACGATGAAATTCATTTGTGAAAAGCCTCGTTCACATCCACTTGAAGAAATTGGAATAGTACTCAGAACGTGTTTCAAAGGCAGAAATTTTTCTGAAACCGTCTTTTCAGTCAGATATTCACGAAGTCCGCAAATCGTATCTCTTTTGTTTACTGTTTATTGTTTACTAAATGAGTTGCAATTTGGCTACATGCCAGGTGGCAACATTACATGACTCATTGTCAATAAATTTCACATCATCTAGCTTACTGCGTGATCATGGTCACTTGTCCAAAATTTAACTGAATAAAATTATTAATTTTATAAATATAATACAATTTTGGCTAAAATACTTATAATACAATTACTTTCCCCTTGGCTTTAATCGGAGCCGAAGTTTGTGAGGTTCATGGTAATCCTTCACGGTTTACTTGAAGCCTAATTGACAATTTTCTAACTTCAATCTCGCCAAATGTCAATTGAGAGTTAATGTCTTCAGGCCAATGTTTTTTATCAAGCACGCGTGCCCATTGTGCCAAATCAGCATCTTCACTAACAAGCAACCTGTTTTCGATTGACTTTTTCAAGGTTCTGTAAAAAGATTCCGGATCAATTGGAGGATCATTTTTGCAATCTTTCTTGTGAAGTGAAACTCCCCGAAAGCGTAGATTTTCGGCAGCTTTTGTAGCTTGTTTATAATACGGGCCTGGAATCGTTCGTCTTTCTTGAAAAAATTGTACTAGAACTTTTTTTGATCCGCCTTGTATAGGTCCGAGCTCAATTCAGACAATTCTTGAAATCTTAAATCCGAAGACCTGAAGAAGCCGACTGGAACGTCGGCGAAATATTGTCCAGGAAATGGATCAACACGGCAGAATCCCGGAAATCACCACCATATCATTTAGCAATCGTACTTCACGCAAAACTCATTTTTTTGATCGACAGTCGAGCAACTAGGTCAGTCGTTGTCAGTTTGCTCTTGAACACCACATGAACCAGGAACAGTCTCTGACGCAGTTAATTCTTTCTCTTCACACATGAAAGATGAAAAGAAACTGGTAATCCTTTTAATTTTTACGTTGGGGCTTAAGACACTGTTCTTAAAAATACACTTCTACTCGCATTGGTGTTACCGCCTCGACTGCGTGTGTACAGGAAGCAGCGTTGCCAACTTTTGTCAATTGTTTTATGCTACCGATGTTGCGAGCGCTACAGATGGCCATTTTACAAGCAGGAATGTGCAACCAGAGCGTAGCATCTGCTATTATGCTACGTCCCCATTTTTTATGATACGCGTAGCAGAATTCTGCTACAATTGCCCACGCAGGCTGGAAGTCACATACATATGTCACGTAAACACACTCATTTCAAGCGTTTAAAAAAAAGCAAATTTTTCATCTTGCTTTTCCCCCGGGAGTCAGTCGAGATAAAGGCCGAGATGGTAACATTATTTTATTTAGTCGAATGTGTGCATCGGCCTGCAAAAAGGTGCCGCCGCACCGTTGCGTACCCTTACAAAAAACCACTGATCACATCATATCTATTATCACCAAGTCAACCCTAAATTTCATCTCAGGATATTTTTTCATTACATGTGACTCATCACATCACATCACTTCATCTCAGTTTGTTCTTTTGCTGCTTAATTTGTTTTGTTCACTTCAGCTATCTTCATCGCCTCTTTATTTGTCCTCGTCAGTTTAACATTAGAGTTCCATTGTTACATTTTATGAGCAAACTACAAGGAATCATAACTATTTGTTTTCTTAATTTACATAAACGTGACCATTTATATATATATAAGCTGGTGAGAATCATAGTGGTGTAA
Organism: Tanypteryx hageni; assembly: GCA_028673005.1. Lineage (NCBI taxonomy): Eukaryota > Metazoa > Arthropoda > Insecta > Odonata > Petaluridae > Tanypteryx > Tanypteryx hageni. The sequence continues at coordinate 236,504,964 of CM054113.1, read as the reverse complement.
GTCATATTTACTTCATTTTGAGTAATTTAATTTTTTTTAACCCTTTCACAAAAAAATCTAGAAACATGATGGAAACTTGTGGTTACTGATATTCTAAATTAAAAGATTTAAAGTAACATGAAATATAACAAAATCGATAATTTTCTAAAAAATGTATTTTTTAAAGGGTAGATATGACTTACACTACTATCATATTTAGCGTAAATGATAGATGAATGAAAAAATTGACTTACGCCAATATCTTTCATTCAAATAATCTTCAAGATAAAAACATCTTCATGTCACAAAATTCATTGAGTATACCACCTTAATAAATTTTTGCAGAAAACGAGTGAATATCTTATGAATATTTTAAGCAAACAAATTTGCAAATATTTTGAATTTCACAGTGAAAAATAGAAATTTTACTAGGTGGACAATCTTTTGAGCCTCTCAAATCCCTACCTGGTTCTTTGCTTTTGGGACACCTTTAATAATGCTTTGGCCATTCGCCCATCAGATACACCAAAGGTGTCAGGAACATATTTTTGCAAACTGGCACAGATAAGCCCTGCATCGGTTTAAGAAAATACTTATTTGGGCTACCACGTTCAACTCCCCCCCCTCTTTCCATGGCCGTCTTTCCTTAATATCATTTCTTTGAATCAAACCACATAAATAAGCATTTCGTCGCTTGAAATTAACTATCAGCCAAAATTTGCCAACCATACATTTTCCACAATTAATATTTTATCGTTATAATTTTTTTACAGTTACTGGGAATATCCACAATTTTTTCGACTACTTGATGACCACTTACGTTGATATAACTCCTACTTGAGTTTTACAACTGTTTTGCAGTATTTTTTTAAAGTTGTCAGGGTAACTGTCTTTTTCTACTTTTCTTTTCATTATTTATTTCTATTTATGTAGTAGCAGGATCTGCTTTGAAACTATTCTGAAGTTCTACAGTGGAATATAAATAAAACATTTCCCTGAAAACAGAAAAAAGATCAAGTTTTTTGTTTGAATGAAGAGATAACCTTTAGCTTTTTTGCACGCACCAATGGAGTAGCTATTTTTTCAGACTTTATCATCCGGTATGGACGGACATAAACCGTTGTCCTTTCTCCTAGTACTCGACAACTTTTCCTTTTCGCTGCTCATAAAACGTAACTTCTTACAGATCAAATTGTAATTTGAAAACTCCTTTTTTATACTATAGACGTGCTCCGTCTCGATCCCTCTAATTCATCGAATACTTTCCTTCACAGGTTTCCGAGCAATGGCGGCGTTTGGTGTCGAATATTGTATGCTGTTGGATAGCTTCCCAAGGCACGGTGAGTTAGCCGTTAGTCCTTCTTTACATATTTTTTTCTCTCTCTCTCAAGACGAGTCTTTGGCCGCATCTCGAAATTACGGCTTCCGTTCCACGACAGGATTGGAAATGCTCTTAAGATAAAGCCTACTTGGTGCTTCGGATAAATCTTGAAAGATAGGATGTAAAAGAGAGAGGCTCTATTCAGAGACTATAAAATGTAGGGGAGATTAATTTAGTTGAAGAATTAATTTACTGAAATCATTCACTATTCCGCTTTTGATCTTAGATCTTTTGCAACTAATATTCTAATTGTATTAGGATAAAATGGATAATCGTCATATAGGAAATTTTATGCCATAATCGCATAGAAAATCCTGTGGCTTTTTTCAAATCTTGAAGTATTTTTAACTGAAATTATTTATATAGTTACAGCAATTGTTCTACTTTTTATTAATAGTATCAAAGTTTTAATCGGACTTGGTTCTTTATAAGAAATAATTCGAATCTTTGTTGCATAATATTACTAAACTTGTATCGTCTCAGCATTTTCATTGGTTGTATTTGGTCTTTACCGAAGTATGTATAACTCTAAATTTTGCTATATTTAATCTATTTCTAATTTTATTTTTTAACTAAATAGATAGCATTGGAAACACTAATTGTAAGATTCATAATAACTCTCGTAGTCGATTGGCAAAATCAAAGAACTCGCTCCTAATCCGCTTTAGCAGCTGCAAGAGAGCACATACGCAGTAGTTGGAGGACTGTGCGGCGCACTTTTTATGAGCGCTTGTCACCGCGAACCCCTTTCGCAATGGAATAAAGTAAGCGATTTGCTGCGTGATCAGCATTCCTACATTTTCCATAGAGTGATGAGTCCGAGGGAAGAAGACGCATGCGACGCCGTTAGAGCCTCAATTTGATCAGCGAAATCTAAGGACACACGAAAAATAGTGAAAGTAGTATTTCGTCGAGAAGATCATTTGGTCCACATCGATGACCCTCGTTGTTGGTATTGGATGGATACAACTTTATTTACGTTCACACAGTTTTGACAGAATTTCTTGTCATCTTACATTTTATGACAGGTTATGACAAGTTTAAACCGATTCAATTGAGCATCAATTAGTGTAGATCTTTTTGTGTTTATTGCTCTTGGAAACTAAATACGTATCCTTTATTGATTAAATATATTAACGTAAGTATCTGTTACCTTCGTATATGGGGGAGGATAAAAATTAATATTTCATAATGTTTTAGATCGCAACATTTAACGATGTTTCGCTTAACCTTGGTAAGGTACACTAGGATTTGGCACCTTATTCAGGTACACTGAGTACCCCATGAAGAAAATATGTAATAAGCAATTAACTGTTAGCAAACAAATGTGTTTATTTTTTAATTTAGTGATAAATATTGTACTACTGTAAATATACTAATAAATATAAATTAATGCATGCAAATGCAGTAGTTTATTCACCAATATTGTAGGGATGACTTCAGAAGTGATTCACGCTTTGGCTTCCCTTAGGACCGCTTAGCGATAAACCACCTACATATACAAAATATTATCTAATTGAGACAACTTCGGCTTTTTCCAAGTTTGTCGTACATCAACACCTTTAGTATTATCTGATTCAGCTATAAATAAGCGCAATTGGTCCTTTTATTTCTTTATATCATAAATCGTTGATGATCCAATGTAAAACTCATTCATAATCACATTTCGTTTATCGCCTTTCTCAAGCAGAATTTATCTCCGATTTCTGATGTCATGTCAAAGTTACATGCTTTATTTTGACACATTTACCACCTATTCTCACATTAGAGGCCACTATATATGATGGACGGCTTTGCGTTCGGACTGCGCTGCGATAGACACGTTCGGATAGCGAAACTCGTCCCGCTATTCTGTGAGTCCCAGACTGCCGAACCATCGAGAGTTCCGGACTTTCAGATGCCGGGCTAACGGAATTTTACTGTAATTGAATTTGTAAGTTAGTATTTGGCGTAGCAAATATCGTGCCTTATCTGCCATATTTATCATCATCATAGGTAGTCTGTCCGTAGACAGATCCGTGATTATCCATGGTTAAATCTGGTTCTCCATATAATCCTATTTCCCGCTGTCATCTTCATATCTTGATAACTCTCTTTTTTCCCTTTCAAATCGTCTATCAGTCGAAACCTTTTCCTATCTCTTTTTCCACCCATATATATATATATATGTATATATATATATATAAATCCGAGCCGAGTAAGAAATTTACCAGCTTGGAAAGTCTTAGTCTACGAGCCTCGTCCCCTTTTTCCTTCGCTCGTAGAATTTCTAAGGACCGATTTGATCCCCCTTTATCTCAGGTAGGACTCTGAAGGAGTCCGTTTAATGGTCGGGATTTCCAGGATGGTTTTGGATAGTTATTAGGTGAGAGTGAGTACACAGTCTGACATTCTTTCGATACCAGTTTAATATAAGAAAATCTCCCTTGATACAATAATTCACTGGATCTAGCCACAATCCCTCAAGACTGGCATCTAACAAAACCCCACTCCAAGAAATAAAATAAATGCTTGAATGATTAAATTAACAAATCCCCCCTCCAAGGAAACAAAATAAATGCTTGAGTGATTTAAATTACGCGTTCCCTCTTGGGTCCGCCCATCTTTCTTCTCTTTTCTTCCTCCCGTAGTCCACAGCTTGTCGCCGGTCCGTCCTGGGTTCGGAGATTCTGTTGACCTCCCGTGTCCCTGCGCCTCCTTGTCCGGTCTCCTGTGCCACTCCAGGGCCGTATTGGCTCTGATACCGCCATGTCTCGTGTTAACAGCCAGACTGCCTTTTAGTTATCACGCTCCCTCCCAAGAAAACTTATGTGAGAGGAGAAATTGCTCCCCTTTCCTCTTCCCGAGGCCCCTTCTCTCGCTTAAGCAAGGTCGTGCGTAAAACAAGGATATTACCAAATTCGCACTGTCCGCTCTCCGCGGCAATTTAAATTTCACAAACATCAAATCACAGATAAATCATAAGTAATCACATTAAAAAACACCACAAAGAGTACGAAAAAGTCATAAAATGTCGAAAGGAAATGCGTGTCTCTGATATATTCTTCCGTGTAGCATCTAAACATTGCAAAAATAAGATATTTTATAGTTTTATCTGTTGAATAAAACAAAAATGGAGAAATTTGGTCCATATTTACATATTTTAATGAAAGAATAAAATAAACCTTGCAGCTTGAAAAATCGAAAATCCCGTGTAAACTTATGGGAAAATATAATTGTCTCCCGAGGTCGGGAGGTCTTTCCCGAGTGAAGCCGGGCCTTTCAGCTAGTTCTATATAAACTGAGTAATAAAATCACCTAATATAAAACGCCTGATATCTTTGTCTGCGCGACGGGGATGCATCGCCGGCTCGCCGGGGATGTCTGCAGGCGGCATTGGTTGGTCCATGTCAAGCTCTTAAAACGCGAATTACTCGATCAAATATGCAGATATAAACTTGAAATTTGGCAGAGATAATCTACTCAGATATGAAAATACTGTGACGAAGAGAAATTTACGAAAAACCTCCAGGGTTCGACTCCAGAGGATGGTTTGCCTTCTCCAAAAGATAACACGTAAAAATCGACTTTTTAACATGCAGGCTTATATTCATTTTGACATTAAAATTAGAAAACATTGACTCACGAATTCGGATCGCTTATTTCTCTATAAATCACGGTGTCATCCGCGAAAAGCTTAATTTTACTTCTGGCTACTGAGCTGATATCGTTTATATACGTAAATTAGAAATAATAACGAACCAATTACACTACCCTGTGGAGCGCCAGAGACAACCTCCACTGAGTTCGAGGATTTCCCATCTATAACAACCTTCTGCTTCCTATGATTGAAAATTCACGGATCCAACTAACGATTTTAGAATTAACGCCTAAGGTTTCTAATTTCGTTATTAACTTCCTATGAGGTACCTTATCAAAGGCTTTCCTAAAATCTGAGAAGATGGCATCGACCTGCATATTATTTTCTCCGCTTCTCAGTATACAATTCACAAAAAGACCGAGCTGAGTATCACATGACCTGCCTTTCCTGAAGCCGTGTTGACAATCATCTAACAATGAATTGGGGTAACGTGCGCTAACTTCCAGTCGTTAGGGACCTCTGCGCGGGAAATGGATTTCTCGAATATTATCCGAAGAAAAGGTGCTATTTCTTCAGCTAATTCTTTTAAAACGCGAGCAGGAATTTCTTCAGGGCCAGTGGCTTTGTTATGTCTGATGGAACTTAATTGCTTTGCTATTCCCACCTCAGAAAATACTATATCGTCCATCAGTTCCCTTCTTATAGCGGGTGCATAATGTACGCAATGGTCGCTGACGGCTGTAAATGCTTTTATAAAATGACCGTTTAGCAGGCTGGCTTTCTCTACGATTTCGTGAATAACGGCACCCGAGTCATTACGCAGGGAACGTGTGGTAGGGCCTCTACCTAGGGCCTCTCTCACATAGGACCAAAACGCTTTAGGGTCCTCCAAATAATTATTTAATACCTTATTCCTGAAGGTAGTAAAAGCCTCGCTCATAGTATTTCTCGCTTTTGCACTATTCTAAGGGGAAATGAATGTAGATTCTATTTCTTATCACCGAATTGTTATAAATTATCGTATTTTATTATGTTTCTACTAAAACAGCGTTTTTTAGTTTTAAATCGAATTTTATCGGATTGTTGCCACGGAGACGATTATTACCGAACTCGGCTTGAACATAGTCTAGCGAACAAATGGGTTATTTTATTTTCCGCTCGACTACTCTTCAGCAATGGACGTTTGATCCATACATATTAGCATATAAAGAGTAACATTTACTAAATTCTATTATTTAAATTATTACATGCAATATATAATAGGAGAAAGAGATTTTGACATTGTTTTTAGTATTTTTAACCTGATAATGTTCTATTAATTTGTTTTCCAATTTTTTTCTATCATTGATAAAACTATGAACTAGAGGTGGTATTTATGGTATGAGAATTCCTTGGAATGACCAACACATACTGAAACATTTCCTGTCTGTATAAGTAATCAATTCGGGACGTCAACTTTGGGAAACCAGCCTGCATTAGTTCTGGTTTAGACTTTTTGTTTAAAACAGAATTCAAACCCGTGTCAAATGAGAGCTACCATTTGTTTTTAGCCCAAAAAAGACTGAAAAATTTCCGATATTTAAGAATGAGAAATAAAACTGCTATAGCAACGAGTCCGTCACTTTTCAATGGGAAATATTGTTACATAGCGTTTATATAATACTTTTAAAAGGATTTTATATTACTATACTATGTTACGAGAGACCGTCGATCTCGACCAAAGATGTAATCTTATGATTACGTCAAAACCATAAAACAAGAAATAACCGTTATATGTAATATGCTCTGAATCTCTTCCCTCACTTATTTAATTACATAACTTTTTCGATATTTAGGGTAATAGTCGTGGTATCTTGTGTGTGAATAATTTTCTGAAGCTCGCATCTCGAATAGAGATAGTTGAATAGTTTGGCTCTTTTTGCGTTTCGGCTAGAATTGTTTATTTATTATTATGAATTTTCTCAAAATTCAGCCAATATTATCGTCACAACCTATGTATCACTCGATATAATTTTTTCGGGATAATATAACGCTCCAACCAAATTTTTTCGCAGCTACGACTAGTTTTTCTAGCCGTTTCTTTTTCTTGCTCTTCTATATCTTCTTCTTCATCTAAAGGCTAAGCCTTGTCTCTGCAACCATGAACTCCTGTCCTCTGCCATTCTCTTCAACATCTCGTACTTCTCAACTCCCATCACTGACTCCACGTCATCTAGGTATTTCTTTCTTGGTCTGCCTCTTCCTTTCTTCCCTAAAAGTTTCCCCTCCAAGATGTTTACAATTAATCCATTATGTCTAATCACATGGCCTAAAAATTTTGCCTTCCTTTCTTCCATTCCTCTGATCAGTTTCCTTTCTTCTTTTACTTCTTCCAAAACTTCAAGGTTTGTCTTTCTCTCTGTCCAACTTGTCTTTATCAATCTTCTCCATATCCACATTTCTGTCGCTTCCAGACGGGACCTCTCCCTCTTTCCTAACGTCCAACTTTCACTACCATAAAGTATGGTACTCCAGACAAAAGCTTTTGCAAAGGATTTCCTTACTTCCAAATTCATGTGACTGCTTGTCAGTAGGCTCCTTTTGCATTGAAAAGCTTGCTTTGCAAGTGCTATTCTTCTTTTCACTTCCTGTACACATCTATTATCTTCAGTAATTGTACTACCTAGGTAGCAAAACTGCTTCACCTGCTCAATTTCCTGATTGTCTATTTTGATCTTTGATATTGTCCCTGCATTACTTTTGCCTATAACCATCAATTTGGTTTTCTTGATATTTATCTTTAATTCCCACTGTTTTAACGTGTCCGATAATACTTTCAGCATTTTATTCATTTCTCTTTTTGAATCGCTGAATATTACAATGTCATCTGCAAATCTAATGCAGTGTATTCTAACTCCATTTATTTTTATGCCTTTTGTCTTTTCCTTCATAACTTCTATACTTTCTTCAATGAACATATTAAACAAATATGGAGATAGCGGACATCCTTGTCTTACTCCTTTCCTTATCTTTGCTTCACTCTCTAATCCATTTATATTTATTCTTGTAGTTTGATTTTGATAAAGCTTAAAAATTAATCTTCTGTCCCTCCAATCAATACCTATTTTTTTCATAGTCTTAAACAACAGTTCCCAATTAACTGTATCAAAGGCCTTCTCCAAATCAATAAACGTTAAATATAATGTCCTGTTCATTTCTAAACATCTTTCCATTATCACCCTGAGGGCTAATATAGCTTCTCTCGTTCCTCTCCCACTTCTAAATCCAAATTGATCTTCACTAATATAATGTTCTATTTTCCTTTTTATTCTGTTTTTCACGATATAAATTAAAACTTTTGAGGCGTGCGAAAGTAGTGAAATTGTTCTGTAGTTACTGCACTCCACTGCATTCCCCTTCTTTGGTAAACTTATAGTTTTAGTTTTTATAAAGTCATCAGGTAATTTTCCTTTTTCGTAACAATCTTTTATAATTTTAAAGAAATGTTCTTTTGCTTCCTCCCCTAAGTTCTTCAAAAGTTCTGCAGGTATACCATCAACACCTGTTGCCTTGCCTGAATTAAGATTATTAATAGCTTTATAAAACTCTTCTTTGGTTATTGTTGGGCCTAGCTCGTCATTTCTTATTTCCTCTTCATTTTCAATAAATCTACATTCATCTCCAACATCTCTTCCACTATATAATTCTTCTATGTATTCTTTCCACCGAGCACATACTTTTTCATTTTCCCATAACATATTTCCTTCCTTATCCTTAACTATTGCCGATTTAGTTCTTGGTTTGTACTGGAGAGTTTTAATTTTGAAGTATGCTTTGTCTTGCCTTCCTCCCTTTGTATCTTCCTCAATTTCCTTCACTATCTCTTTGGTCCATCTCTCTTTTTCTTCTCTGCATTTGTTAATAATCTCATTCTTAACTTTTTTATAAGTTTCATCATTTCCATTCTTCCTCAACTTGTTCCTTTCTTCAATTAAAATCAGTATCTCCTCAGTCATCCAAGGTTTTCTAGGCTCCAATTTTCTCTTTCCAATAACTTCCTCTGTAGCTTTAATAACCCCTTTTTTAAATTCCTCCCAACTAAGTTGTCCTTCATAATTTCTCATCAACTCATTTGTTTTTTCTTGGTAATTCTTAGCCGTTGGTAACTCTTTCAGTCCCTGTAGATGCCAGTTCTTTTTAACTGTTCTCTTTATTTTCTTAAACCTAATATTGCATTTTGCCATGACTAGCTTGTGGTCACTGTCTACATCTGGACCTGGGTAACTATAACACGATTTTACCTGGTTCTTATATCTTCTTTTTACTAAAATATAATCTATTTGAAACCTTCTTCTGTCTGGCGCCTCCCATGTGTATCTTCTTCTTTTGGGAACTTCAAAGAAAGTGTTTGATACCATCATCTCATTCTGTTCACAAAACTCAATTAATCTTTCTCCCCTTTCATTTGTTTCACCTAAACCAAATTTTCCTACCATTCTACTATTTCGACTAGATCCAATCACAGCATTAAAGTCTCCCATTATTATTACATTATCTTTATCTTTTGTCATCTTTATAAGTTCTTCTATTTCTTCATACACCTTTTCTACTTCTCCTTCTTCTGCACTACTTGTTGGGAAATACGCTTGTATTATCACTGTATCCGTTGGCACGGTGCTCATTCTTACCATCAACAACCTATCATTTATGTGATATGTATTGCAAACACTGTTTGCCCATTTCTTACTAATAATGACTGCTATTCCATTCCTTCCTCTCTTTTCACCTCCACTATGAATTATTCTAAATTTATCACTGTAAAAATCTCCTTTCTCTTGCCACCTTGTTTCACATAAACCTAAGATATCAATCTCATTTTTCTCCATTTCTTTCTTTATTTCTTCTAATTTACCTATTTTTAGTAATGTTCTGACGTTCCAAGTACCTATTTTGACGTTTTGACAGGGATTTCGTTGGATAACGACCTGAGAAGCCCTGCTACATCCCCTGCCGGATCTTGGGTTCCGAATACCATGATCAGTAACAAATTCCTTTCTAAAACCTTCCATGGTTGCTACCCTCGGGATATCCAATAGGATCTTTAATGGAGTGGTTTCCTGTTGCCTTCTCCATCCTATGCCGTTGACTATCAAAATAGTTCCTCCGCCTTTAGGGGCAGTTTCCCACCCCAAGGGCAAGAGGGTGCCCTACCCCTCCACCTTCTCATCCGCCCCTAAATAGGCCGTTGGCATTTGGTAGAGGGGGGACTCCTTATCCCGGGAGTCACTCGGACGCCAGAGCCTCGTCTGTGAAGCAGGGTGCACCACGTGCAGGTGAGGTTGACATTTGAGTGGGAGAGGCTATATAATCGCATCCCACCCCAAAACACCCCCTCTTCTATATGCCATCTTAAAATAGTGTTGGCAACCGTTTTACAACATAATCTGTAGTCTCATTTTATAATTCCTCGAGTTTAGCCGATATTTGTGTGGCTGTGTAGCAGGTTGCACGTCGGTAATACGCGCTTTTATACATTATAATGAATATATTTTGGATATTATGAGTCAGTATTGGCGTTTATATTTGTTTTCTACATTTTTACGATTTCTAACTTTAAAAGGCGTTCTTTGAGAAAGAAGCGTTTCGCCTTATACGACACGGAGAATAAAAAATGACGTCAATTTTCTCGAATATGGCTCATCGTATGAAAATATTTTTGTAACACAAACCTTATTATTAACTATGATTCTACAAATGAATCGATAGATGAAATTTATAATGCCGACAAACCTCTAATAGGAATAGAAAAGTAAGAATTTGCCCACATAAAATTTCGTTCAGTACAAGCGATCACAACTGAAGGAAGGAAGAAATAGTCTACAAAATAAACTCATAAGTTTAATGAATGAAATGGAAGACGTGTGTGTTAATGGGATTATTTTCATCTGAAGGAATCATCACATGGCTTCCATTTCATTCATTTAACTTATGAGTTTATTTTGTAGACTATTTCTTCCTTCCTTCGGTTGTGATCGCTTGTACTGAACGAAATTTTATGTAGGCATAGTCCTGCTTTCTATTCCTATTACGGGTTTGTCGGCATTAAAGATTTTGCTAGATGTGAGGCAAAATAATCGCTTTCATTTTTCATGTACTGATTTAGCAAAACCTATTTTCTTTCGATAATCCACTCACGTGCAGTAAATGCTGAACATGGACACCTCCTGCCGGGTCGCATTCTTCACTGCGACGAACAGCTGATTCACGGACATGCTGCCAATGACGTCGGCCAAGCAGCAATTAGTGTTTATTGCGAGTGGAATTTTTAGAAAAATATTTTTTTGTTAAATTAAAAATAACCGCATCAGAGGAAATAATTCTAAAGCACCATTCCTTACTTGACTCCACATACAATCTCCCAAAGTATTAACAAAGGGTCGCAAAGTACACTATATGCTGAAGTTAACTTACAGAGGAAGATCGAAAATTTGCAATTCCCGTGAAAACCCAACAAGCGTAGTACAGTAGGACCTAACCGTTCGCGGGGATTATTTCATGCCATTAAGAAATCACTGCATTTAGTGGAAAAACTTCAACATCTACCCCCCCCCCCCCCATTCTGCTTAACTGGTTTCTTTTGATTTTAGTAATCTTTTTACGAGAGTGCCCCCCGCTGAAGCTTCATCCCTCACTGTGCAATTACTTGTTGATGCTAACTCCCCGACTACAATTGTTAATGATTTGTCCAAATTGATTCAAATTTTCCTAAATCAAAATTATTTCGTTTATAACGGTGTTTTTATAAACAAAGCAATGGTTTGGCTGTACGTTCCCCCCATACCCCCTTTACTCGCCGATGTTTTTATGAACCATCTATAGAAAAAACTCTTCGACTCCGGCAACCAAGGGCTTAGATTCATCCATTATTGGATGATATTCTTTGTTTGTGGACTGAGACTGACAGACAGTTACATATGTTTCTAAATTTTTTAAACAATTTGCAACATAACATTGCTTTCATCTGTGAAATATAATGTAATGGGTCAATTAATTAATTGGATTTAAGTATCCGAGTTGTAAATAAAAGACATGTTTTTGCGATCTACTGCAAACCTTCTTATACCGATAATGTTATAATTTTTGATTTCAGACATCATTTTTCTCATAAATTAGCTTCCTTTTATTCTCTGATACACAAACTTTTAAATATCCTTTATTGGGAAAAATTATTAAAGAAGTTAATACTATTAATCAGATCACAATTGCTAATGGCTATCAAGTGGGTATAGTGGACAAACTTATTAACAAGAAACGAAGAAAAGCAGCCATTGATCTCACCTTTACTTTTACCAGCGACGACGACAGCAGTAAATGGTGCAATTTGAGTTTCCTTCGAAGTCCTAGCTATACTATTGCCAACAGTTTTCCTAAAAACCGTTATAAAATTACCTTTTAATCTCCTTTTAAACTCAAGAATTTATTTGTTAACTGTAAAGACAGTGTGGAAACTTTGGGCAGAAGTGGTGTTTATAAGCTTGATTGTGATGACTGCAACGGTGTTACGTTGGTCAGACCGGAAGAAAATTGAAAATCAGACTTAAAGAACATTTGAAGACTTTCGGAAATTTTTTGACCTCTAACTCCCACTTTGCCAAACAATTAATTCCCAACATAGTAGCAATTTTAAATTAGAAATTTGCCACTCATCAGGAAAAGGACTTGTGCCCAATGCGTCGGAGCAATTAGAAATTTTTAATTGTAACCGAATTATTTATGTAACGGTTTTAAACGAATATTTGTATCTTTCCCCTTCTCATATTCTAGTGGCTGTCGCTAATCACCAAGAGACCAATTACCCATCCTCCCCCACTTCTTTGCCAACCTCTAGCCTATAGTTTGGCCTCAAACAATCAGGTTTTTAAGTGAAGACAAAATATATTGAGTAAGATTTGATAATAAAAACAAGTAATGAAACCAGGTTAATTTTTATTGTAGTGCTTAATGGTATGCAATATTTCTTGTCTTCCCATCTTTTTCAAAAATAAAAAAAATTTTCCCGCATCCTTTATCGACAAATTTGGTGACTATTTTTTATCAAATAATCATAAACAATCTATGGAATCATTTTTAAAATATAGTTATTTCACTCGATTTCATTTCCAGTGGAAGAAACTGCATGATATAATGTGGTCATGAATCTCAAATACATTAAAAACTTGGGCAGGAATTGCAAGCTCTAGGGAAACAGGTTTGAAAATATATTCAAATTTAGCTTAACCATACGTTATCTAATGCAAAGGCTGATTATGTGGGTCTATTTTGTTACGTGAATACTTTAAAGTTAAATCTACGAAACAAAACGAGTTCTCGAACTTTGAAATCGAATTTGGCGATAATAAGTGTGATGGTATAACATAGAAAGGGTTATTATAATCTAATAAGCATAGTTGGCTTATATTTCAAACTTTACCAACGTTCCCCGTTCCTTAATTACGCAAGCGATGTTTACATTAACATGTACTGTTTTATCTTTTGTATCGCAAAGTTTTAGCATTAATATAATTACGCATTAACGTCTTACTTATGATCCACATGGATATTTGCACTGAAGCCTTTAAAACAGCAATAAAGTTATATGGATTATGGCAATACTATTAGCCAAAACGTAAACAATAAACAAAATTTTGGTTATCGAACAAATGTAAGTAGATGTATCGATTAATGTTGCGAAAAGTCGTTCAATGTTTATGGTAAAAGATAACAATGTTCTAATATTCCTTAAAAATCATTACTTATTTTATTGTGGAAAAGGTGGATTCACATATGTAAGTGCTGCCAAACATTGAAGTCATCCTTAATCCAAAGTTTCTCATCTTGGGGTACATATCTTGGGAAAGAAGTTTGAAAAAGTCTTCTCCTGTTTCTTTTCTTGTTTGCAGGACTGGATCAGCTTGTATATCATATAATTCCAATTGAAGGTCCTTGGGTTGGTTTTCTACTACTGCTCCTAAAGGGATGTTAAAAAGATAGCTTCCTTTATATTGTAAAAATCTTTAAACCGGGATTTGAAACCTTCTGAAGGGTCTTCGACAATTGAAGAGAATACTGTGACATCAGCTTTTCCACAATCTTCTAGTTCTTTAGAGATTTCTTGATAACATGGAAAGTGTGTCAAACCTTTTCCTTGAGATCGGATTAAAAAAGTTTGAATTTATTACGAAACCCATTCAAATGTCCATATAGTCAGTGGCGTAAGGACCATGGCTCGAATGGTTTGGTCGAACCCGGGCCCGGAGCGCGGGGGGCCCCAAGAGCCCGTGCGACAAGTCTTCGACCCTCACAATAGTCTTAATTGAAAGCTAAGGCGGTAAGTTTTATGCCTGGCAGTGCGAAAGGGAAGGGGATCGGGTCCTCTGTCGAAGCCGGGAATAACGGGAGGACACGTTTTATCGGCGTGAATATAGTATATCGCCCCCAAACGGGCAAGCAAAGGTCGAAATGCCCACAATATGCGTTTGAAGGACCCATATATCCGAAAAGAAGTGGTTTCCGGAGTGCACGTGTATCACGCTGCCTTGTGTCTTTTTCCGGCGATTTTCGCAAGTCGCTTGTCTTTACATCTTAAGATCCGACCCGTCCTGCTCCCAGAGTTCATTCCTCCTAAACCTCACTTTCTTTCGGCCTGTTTTCAAATCAGCATCGTTTTGTATTTCGCCTCTGTGCTTATTTCGTGTGATCTAGAAGAATTCTTACTTTTGGTTTGCGGAATTGAAAATATCATCTCCGCCCATGAATAGGAAACAGTACAGCGCTCTGAATTAAAAAAGTTAGACATTGTTATATATTATTATTAGCTAATTGTAGTAAAAAGGAGTCTCACATGAAATCCGCTTTAAATTGTCGCGTCATTTTTTCATAATTTAACCTACTTGGGAACTTGTTTTTTATTGATTGCTTGGACAAATTTATATTGTGTTTTAGCGAGTGGCGTATCGGACACCCTCGCAGCCCCCGCGCGGCGGGGGAGCCCATGGCCAAAGCGGGCCCATATTTTTTTCCCGAGGCCCTTAAATTTTTTCCGGGACTTCAATTTCGTTTTGGCGAGGGGCTCACACATTTTTCGGCACGCCAATGGTTTTAGCTTAAAATTAATGTTTTTCATAATCGAATTATAGATTGTCCTTGAGAGAATCAATTATCTGCTTTTATGATATCTGTCGACTGGCGTGCACATACAATAACACGGCTGTGAAAATTTATTCGAATTCGCAACTTAAAAATTGAATAATCATATCCTTTAAATGTACAAACCTAAACGTGGAGCAGCTAAGCGAAAGGAGTTGTACGCCGGTAATGCAAAAAATCCAAAAATTACAGCATTTATTAATTCTTCAGTTTTCTCTACTAAACAATCAAACGGCAATGTTTCTACTCAATATTATAATAATATTATTTGTACTGATTTTTAAAATGAAACTTCGTCATCCTCTGTCAACTCAAGTGTCCTTAGTGAACCTGATATTGGGAATATTTCTGAAAATAAAATAATTGACAAATTGCAAATAGTAGAACAGGACTACGTAAATGAAATCATGAATGTTAATAACGTAACAGCTTTAGTTTCTGAATATCCCTAAGATAAAAGTAACTTTAGTGAAACTCTTTCCTCTGCAGATAATTTGATATAGTCGAAAGGCAAAAAGCATTAGGTTTGCAGGAACAATTTTGCAATGGGATAAAAGAAAAGGGGATAACCCTATTTAAAAAAATGGAGATTTGGAGACTACGGCTAAATGACAACAATAGGTCTAGCGTCGCTGTGCATATTCAAGAAAATAATCACCCAATTAAAATTGAAAACAAGGCCCTTTTAAAAACAACACCAACCGACTGGAAACTGGACGCTTATGAAAGCATTTTCATAAAAAAATTCCAAAAAAATGTAAAATAATTCCACGGGATAACCCTAGATAAATTAAGGGGGCAAGGATACGATGGTGCGGCCACAATGAGTGGTGTTTATTCAGGAGTGCAACCTTGTATTAAAAAATACTACCTCGTGCTTTATACGTGCACTGTGTATCGAACAGCCTTTATCTTGTATTAAATGATTGCACAAAATCGATTCCACAACTCTATAATTTTTAAATTCTACTTGAGAGAGTGTACGTGTTCTTTGGGAATAGCACTGAGAGATGGAAATTGGTCTCTGCTGAAGGAACAATCAGAACCACACTTAAGAGGCACAAGGTGGACCAACAGAAACGATGCGCTTATTGCACTAAGGTTTAGATATACAGATGTTTTGAAAGTGTTAACCATGATTATTTTAAAAACAAACCAAATCTGAAGAAAAGGCTGAAGCAACAGCTCTCCGTAAAAGGCTTGGGTGTTTTGAAGTTGAGATAAGCATTGTAATGCAAAGCAAAATTCTCACAACAGTTAATCCCGTCTCTAAACTTTCCCGATCTGAAAAACAGGACCTTAACAAAGCTACTGCTTTGTTAAAAGAGATAAGTACGATGACTTAAAATTATACCGGAATGGTTTTTAATCTATTTCAAACTGCTACAGATACAGCTAATAGTCGGGGCATGAAATCCGAGTTTCAGAAAAAGAAAGCCTCGCGAAGCGCAACAAATTTTGACGAGCTTGCAAACGACAGCAGATTGAATGAGCCTGTAAAATTATTTGAAATCAATGTTTTATATAAATCGCTTGACATAATTCTTATTCAACTAAATGAACGTTTTCTAGGACTTCATAGTGTTGCAAATCTGTTTAGATGTTTGCTGCCCCAACAAATGCTCTCATACACCGATGATGAGCTATTTGATGATACAAGTAATTTAGCAGAAGCCTACCCTAATGATCTCAAAATATATCTTTCAGATCCAGCTTTAAAATGCAAATTAGCCAATTTGATTCTGTATATAATTTAGCATTTATGATAAATATAGATATATTAGCTCCAACATTTCCAGACACATGCACAGCCTGTTTACTATTTCTTACGCTCTCTGTTACTGTGGTTACATCAGAATGCTCCTTTTCTTCGTTGAAATTGATAAAAAATTATATAAGGTTCTTATTGGGGCAGAAGCGCCTCAGTGAACTCGCAATTAGAGTTGCCAGACGTCCGGAAAAAGGAGGACATAGCGATTTTTTTGTTTTAATAAGCGATTCGTTTAACTTTGAAATCGTTTAAAGCGAGGAAGGCCTGCAACAGTAACTTTGGTATGCTTCTTAGTTCTCAATTAGATAGTGCACTGAAGAGTAAAATCCTTTCTTGTTCCCATTTTTAGTTGGAGAAAGATACTCAAACTCAATTACTATGGTACGTATGTTACTGCTATGTAGATAACCGAAAATTACGATATTTATAAATTTAATATGATTACTAACGAGTGAAATAATTTATTATTTTTCAATAGTGGTGGCTCTTAAACACTCACCCCTTATTAAGAATAACATCACTTAAAAGGAAATGTAAATTCTCCAGTAATCTACAATCAAAGTTTCCTTGTTTCGATATCGGGCCTAAAGAAAATAATGCGATTTGTTCTGTATGTGATTTTACGTTTCTGTTGCAAATAACGTCACATTCAAAGTGAAAAACTAAAAAATGGTACGAATTTCGTCTTCGTGTGTAAAAGTGACATTCTTCTGTATCCAAAACAATCAGTCTTTTAAATTTATGGACTGCACTACAAGTCTGTTAAGAGAATTATTTAAAGATTAGGAAACTGCTCTCAACACACCATGCGCTAGAACGAAAATTGAAGCAATGGTGAATAAAGTGTTCGCTCCACATACAATCGATTTGATTTTGAAGACATTGAGTGAAATATCTTGTTTCGGAGTTGCAACGGATGCCAGCAATCATGACCCACTTACGATCTTCCCAATCCTTGTGCAGCATTTTGATTTGAAAGGGGGTGGAATACAAACAAAAGTGCTTAAATTAACTGCTACTCCCGATGAAATCTCGAAGACCATATCAGAGTATGTGTTGACGACTCTGGAGAGATTTGGTTTATCTTTGGAGTGTTTTCCTTTACCGGTGACAATGTAAACGTAAATTTTGGAGGGGTGAATAGAAGGAAGGGAAACAATGACTTAGTTTAGTACCAGCTTTAGAAACACTGTTGAAGTTATTTTCTGCTCTAAAACAGTATTTCCTGTCCCTTACTCGACCGCCAATACTGATAAAATCCTTTTTTGAATGTGAAATTTCTGAACGTTACCTTCGTTTCTTGGTCTCGCTTAACTATGTTTTATAAAACAAAATTGAGGCCGTAGAAAGAGAAAATAACTCTGTTTTAGAAATTGTCGCTTTGCTTAAAACAACATTAGTTTCTTTAAAAATAAGGATTCGGGAAATTATTTTGCCATTATCAGTCAGGGAAATTATTGAAACGTTACAGGCAAAGGGTATGGATGAAGAATGTCGGAGTTTTGTTGAAGAAACGCAACTTGTTTATCAAGAATGCATTCTATATTTAGAAAAGTGGATAAATCAATTTGAGGATTCTCAATGTTTTGAGTGGATGGAATTAAAGAACAAAAATTTCAGATATGATGATATGATACCGTGTTTGAGATATCTCAAGGAAAAGGAAATTATTATTGATGACGAAAAGTTACTTCATCAATATAACAATCTTAAGTTATTCATAGAAAACAAAGACGATCGTTTCTTTGATTATCCCTTTTCATAAACAGTGGAGCTCATTTTTTTAGAAGCTGCAATAATAAAGATGGTTATTCTGAGCTTTTAAAAATATGCGAATTAGTTTTTTGCATTCAAGTACGTAATGCAAACGTAGAAAGGGTCTTTTCTCTAATAAATTATCTGTGGATCCCGGAAAGAAATGGATTGTCCGTGAAAACAATAAAGGGAATTATTATGATCCAGTGTAATATGAAAAACTTTTCTTGTAAAGATTTCCATTCTTACCTTCTTAAGAATGAATATCTTCTTAAAAAGATAATTTCTTCTGAGAAGTACATTAGTGAATAACATTCATTCTTATTACACTATATAAGCATTTTGAGTGTTTTTGATATTTCTATTGGCTCCTTTGTGAATGAATTTGTTGCTCCTTCTCCTTTCTTAATGCCCTTTTTCCTTCCTCGGAAGAGAATGTCCGGCTTTTTATTCCTTTATCCTCTATTTTTCACGCATTTGTCCTCCATTCTACTTTTGAGCATCTGGTAACCCTACTCTTAAAATTTCTAATTGAACTAGCCCGTGCTATTAAAATTGATCCTTCTGCAATTGTAACCTATTTTGCGAAAAGTAAAGCTCGCATGAAGAATTTTGCTAAGTAGCAAGTTAATAATGTGTTATGTGCTAGATGCTATTTACATGTGGGCTACAGATTATTTTCCTTGGATTACAAAAATGGTTATTTACAGCTTCATTATCGTGCAACCTGATTTCTGCAATATTTGTTCTCTGAAATTCTATTATTTGCATTTAAAAGCATAAAATTGTGAAAATTTGCAATATGTTTCATTTATAAAACATCGAAGTATTAATAAATTGATATAATTAAAATTACTCCCTTTAAAAATAAGATTACCATTATATATTGGTTTAGAGAGGGGCCCCGTAAAGAATTTTCGAACCGGGGCCCGTCTTCACCTTGCTACGGCACTGCATATAGTAGAGATATATCTTTTTTTACCCATTAGCTTCCCACTCAAATCATTATGGTGTTCGGTAATGTCAGTTAAAAATGCCAATTCGCAAAGAAATGAAGTACATTGGAGTTTTTTCTCAAATTCAGTAGTGTCGCGTTCCACCTCTTCTTTCAAAAATAAAAGAACTTCTTTTCTGAAACCAAAAACTCTCTCCAAGCACTTTCCTGCACTAAGCCACCGGATATATGAATACGAGAGCAAATCTCCATAAGCTGAAATTACTTCTTCTAAAAATTTAATGTGACCACCACATGACTTCTTCCATATCTGTAATATTTATAAAAATTCCAAATAGGTAACATAATAATAAATATTTTAAGAAACTGCGAGAAAATTTTACTTTACACAAAACAGAAATAAACTCTGATATTGATATAGCCACAAAGCTTCAACAATTAAGAAAATAAAAAGGAGCGTTACTAAGATGTAACTAAGCGCCAATTGTTAACAATAGTCGGTAGGTGGCGTGGTGGTGGCAGCTAAAAATATAAGATATCTCTTAAACAATACATTATATGGGAGAATGTTTCAAATAAAGTTTGTAGAAAATTAAATTTGATACTACTTTTATTTTAATACATTTTTACATTTATCAAATATTAAAGCAAATATGCAAAATAACGGATAAGTGACAAGAGTAAACATCCACTTCCGGTTAACCGAATTTTACTAAAAACTTATCAGTTCTTCTGACTTTTATAAAAATCGTTGACCTGATTAATAGTTTTTAGTTAGAGCACCCACAAAAAAGCTATCACGTACACACACACAGACCTAATCGAGAAAATTGTCAAAACGTGCTCAGGGGACCTCAAAATGTGTATTTTTGTTGAAATCTCGAAGTCGATTTTTTCATGAAAACGATACTTTCCCCTAGACTACGTATAAAATAAAAAAGAACGAAATTTACGACTCAAATATGTTTCCTCCTCGAATCAGATTTTTTGCTTTCGCCGGAACCTTCATGTCATTAAGAAGTTTAAGAGATTTGCAACATAATTTTTCTTGATGGATAATGCAGTGCATTTTTGGAATATTCACTCCATTCTTTTTTAGTAGTCCAGCTAAATGAGTGCCAGTTCCAACCATAGCATTAGCTCTATCAGTCACAATAGAAGAACATTTATCAAAGCCACCATACTCGGAAATAAACTTTTGTACAGCATCAAAGATCATCATCATCATCATGCTTCTGTCCGAAGACAGGTTTTAACTGAATCGCTGCCTCCATTTCTCTCTCTCCCTAGAAGCCTCTTTTATACCTCTATAAGTATTATATCCCTGCTTTATATTATCTAATATTCCTATTCTTTTTCTCCCTCTTCCTCTTCTTCCACTAATTTTTCCTTCTAAGATCGTCCTTTGTAAACACTGTCTTCTCAATATGTGCCCTATCCAATTTGCTTTTCTTTTCCTGATTGTTTTTATTAGCGTCCTTTCTTCTCCCACCATTTCTGATACTTCTTCGTTTCTCTTCCTCTCTGTCCATTTCACTTTCATCATTCTTCTCCATACCCACATCTCAAAACTTTCTAAATATTTTTCCTCCTTTCTCCCTACTATCCACGTCACTGCACCATAAAGAGCTATGCTCCATAAGTAGCATTTTGCTAATTTCTTCCTTGTTTCTATATTTATTTTCTTGCTTGTGAGAAGCTCCTTCTTCTCGTTAAATGCTGCTTTTCCCATTGCAATCCTACTTCTGATGTCCTGTGTACTACTTCCATCCTGTGCTAAAATACTGCCGAGATATTTGAAACTACTTACTTGTTCCAATTTTTGGCCATTTACCATTATATTTAATTCTTTATGTTCCTTTGAAACCACCATGACTTTCGTTTTTGCAGCATTGATCTTCATTCCATATTGTTGGCCAACCTCCACTAGTCTGTCTGTCATCCTCTGAAGCTCTTTCTTTGTTTCTGCATAAATATTAAATATCGCTGGTGAAATAGGACAACCCTGCCTCACTCCCCTCCCTATTGAAGTACTTTCTGTTTCTTCTCCTTCAACCCTGACTCTAATCTTTTGATCAAAGTAAAGGTTTTTAAGCAGTCTTTTATCTTTCCAATCTATTCCTATTTTATTTAAAATACCCAGCATTTTATTCCATTTCACTCGGTCAAAAGCTTTCTCCCAATCTACAAAACAAAAATACATATCTTTATTGACTTCTAGCGCTCTTTCTATCATCATCCTCATACATCCTATAGCATCTCTAGTCCCCCTTCCTCTTCTAAAACCAAACTGATTATCTTGCAGCTCCTTTTCTATTTTACATTCAATTCTTTTGGTTATTATTCTGGTTAGAACTTTAGCTGTATGAGAAATTAAACTAATAGTTCTGTAATCCTTACAACATTTTGCATTGTTCTTTTTCTCCAGTCGTACCATCACAACATCTAAAAAATCTTCAGGCCATATGCCAGTATCATATACTTGGTTAAAAAAGTTTGTGAGTTGCTTAACTGCTTTAGACCCCAAAACCTTAAGAACGTCCACGGGTATATCATCACTCCCAACAGCCTTCCTTCTTTTCATGTCATCAATTGCTCTTTTAACTTCAGACTTGAGAATACTTGGTCCTAGCTGATCTTCTTCCACATCCTCTTCTTCATTTAATTCAATATTTCTTGGCTTTCCTTCTTTGTCATACAGAACCTCAATGTATTCTTTCCAGACATTCATTACATTGTCTGGCTCCGATACTATTTTACCACTTTTGTTCATGATTCCTTTACGTCCTATCTTTCTTGCTTTTTTCTTGAATAGTTCCCTTGCTTTGCTATACATGAGGTCTGTTCTACAAATTCTTTCACATTCGACAATCTCCTCGCATTTTTCATTTATCCATTCTCTTGCTTTATCTGTTTCCCTTCTTAAAGCATTATTTAACTCCTTGTACTTTCTTTGGCCTTCTTCAGTGTTTATGTTCTTCCACTTTCTCCTCTCTTCCATTTTTTGCAGCATGGCTGCTGTGATCCAGGGTTTTTTGTTTTTTTCACCCGTTATCTTTCCTACCTTCTTTTCCATTACATCTTTAATGTTGCTATGGATGTATCTCCATTCCTCATCTACATTCTTCCTATTTTCTTCAGCTCTCTTCCCCAATCTTTCCTCCAGCTCAGTCATGATAGCCTCCTTGTTTTTAAGGAGTTCCTCTAAGTTCCATTTCTTGTTAACTCTTATGTTTCTCCTAACGCTCTTCAGTCTACATTGTATATTTGCCACCAAAAGGTTGTGGTCAGAATCGATATCTGCCCCTGGTAGTGTTTTCACATTTTTAATGCTATTTCTAAATCTTTCATTGACTAGTATGTAATCTATCTGGTATCGTCTCTGGTCTCCTGGGATTCTCCATGTGTAAAGTCTTCGCTGGTGATGCTTAAACCATGTATTAGTTACAATTAATCTATTTCTATGGCAGAATTCCACAAGTTCATCCCCTCTTTCATTTTTCTTCCCTAGTCCATATTTTCCCACTATGTTATCTTCCTGTCCCTCTCCGACTACACTGTTCCAATCTCCCATTACTATGGTGGTGATCCTTCCTTTTCCCTCATCCTCCAATATCTCCATAATCTGTTCATAGATTTCATCTACTTCGTCGTCGCCAGCATTAGTTGTTGGCATATACACTTGAATTATAAGCATATCCACTGGCTCCATCTGGAGTTTTACGCCTATCAATCTATCATTAACTGTCACTACCTTGCTTATTCATTCCACTATCTCTCTTCTCATCATAATTCCCTGTCCTTTTTCTCTCCTCCCTAGTAAATAATCTTAAATTCGTCTGAATTTATCTCGCCTTCTCCTTCCCACCGGACTTCACTAAGACCTACTATACCTACATTATTCCTTCTCATTTCCCTTTTTAAGTTCTCTATCAAAGATATCTGACCCTTTTTTATTGCAGTTCAGTGAAGCTAATTGCCTAAGCTCCTCGTTTACAGAAAAATCATGTTGAACCGTTTTGATAAATATGATCACTTGACTTACGTCGGTGTTGTCAACAACCTTGTACCACATCCAATAATTGTTTTGACACATGACTGCAATCCTTCGAGAAACCGTTTGACGAGACACTGATACGGTTTCCAAGTTTCTGGGGGCCTCTTTTTTATCTCCAAAGGCTTCAGCCATTTAAATAGCACATTTCTTGATTATTTCACTCGCACTAAAATGCTTCTTAGATTTTGCCAATTCTAATGACACAGCAAACGATGCAGCAACGCTAGATATTTGCTGTGTATTTACTGAGGTAAAAAATCCTATCTGTTTCTTTATTTTCTTCTTCAGATCTTCTACAACATCCTCCCGAGAATCGCCAAAATACTGCTTATATTTAGCTTCGTGTGATGTTTGATAGTGACGACGAACGTTGTATTCCTTTGTGACTGACATAACTTGTAGGCACACCAAACACGTCGGCTTTCCATTAATTTCAGTAAAAAATATTCACTTTCCCAATTTTCACGAAAAGTTCTGTTTTCTCTATCTATTTTGCGCTTCCTCTCTATAGGTTTTGACATGGTGACAAAACTGTAATAGAAAAAACGTAAATAAAAATAATAAAAGAAAAATAATGAAAATATATTAAAAGTAAAAAATATGTATTACATTTAGAAAAAGTATATGTGGTAACAAGAACCTAACCTTCTATAAGGTATTTTTATTGGCCGGGCGAAGCAAGAACTCACTTTATACAGCTCGTGAACTCTCTCCCGAGGCTAGCTTCACACGATCACGTTGACAATCTCTGCGCTGTAAACTGTTATTGTTATTTTTCATCGTTGTCTTTATTATTGTCTTTAAGTTGTTATTTTATCTCTTTTTTAATTTGGTTTTGTTACCGTTTTCGTTACTTCGTCTTCGTTGTTTTTTTCGTTTTAATTTTTTTAAACTTCACTAGTCGTGGACCAGATAAAATCATGCCGCGGGCCAGATGTGGACCGCGGACCGTCAGTTGGACAGCCCCAATGTAGACAATAAAGATTGTTACTTCTAAGTTTCATGTCTCTAACACTCTTTTACTCGAAGTTATTAAATTTTCTATGGGTTCTCATTTAAAATGATCACCCGTTAGAAATGAGAAAAACGTATTTCCATAAGTCGAATTTTCAATAACACGAATATGCTTTTGTTTCCTTTGAAGTTCGTCTTATGGAAGTTCCACTGTGTGTGTGTGTATATATATATATATATATATATATATATATATATATATATATATATATATATATATATATATATATAAGCAGTTGGTGCTTGCATTCAGCAAGCATTTCAGTGCATATCGAAAGTAACAGCGTCGGATTTTGAGGGGATGCAGTGCATCAGGAAGTCCGTAACGTCACTAATATTTCCTGTTTTTGGTTTTTGATGTCGTTATAAGGAAGTTTACGCCGTAGTTTTAAATCAATTGCATTATAATACAATGCACTAATTCTCTTTAGAAGCACTAAATTAAAGCTATTATTCATCAACCCCCATAATTGAAAGGAGTAACGTTCTTTTATTTAATAACATATATCGCGTTTTAAAATTATGACGTCATCATATTTATTCGTCTTTGGTTGAAATCAATGAGACAATAAGAATTTCCCTATTAAAAATTATTAAAGCGATGCTATTATATCATAACCATAAGAAGTTGTTTTTATTTTTTGTAAAGAAGGCCTAAAAAGGACAATTCAATGACTAAGCAATGTTTCAGATACTTGCGAAACTTAACTGATTGTTCTATAATTTTAAATTAATTTTATTTATAATTTTTCTTCAATGGAATTTAAAATGATCTGGCGAAGTCCTTTGGCCACTCTCGCTCTTCATCTACTACAATTTATAAATGCTCTCTTTCCACTCTTTTCCTAATTCCTTTAACATTTCTGTAGGAAAGTCATCAATTTGCACTGCTTTCTTTGACTTCATATGCCTGAGAAACTTTCCAATCTCACTGTCCAATATTCCCAGGCCAACACTGTCATAGTTTACGTCATTGGTGCGCAAACTACGGCCCGCGGGCCAAATGCGGCCCGTGAATGATTTTTGTGCGGCCCGCGAAGCTATGGTGAACAAACCATTCGAAAAATTTAACACACAAATTCATCCAAGGGATTCGCAACCACTGATGTGGCCCGCCATTAGAAAAGTTTGGGTACCACTGGTGGGCAACCCTTTCACCGTTGTGAATTCCTCGGTGGACCGCATTGCAAGTTGTCAATGCTTTGTCGGGCCAGATTAGACTTTAAATCGGATGTTAACTAGAGATTCTGACGTATACTATCAGAGAAAATCAAGTTTTAATTAGGGTTTTAGGATTGCAATTTTAATATCAGGTGTTTTTTGTAGTAATTTGAATTTATATTATATGAATTTGTGTTAAATCTCTTTTTTATCGTCGCTTCGCAGGCCGGATAAGACTCTCTCACGGGGCTGCATGCGGCCCGTAGATCATAGGTTATACATATTCTTACCTCTCTTTCTCAATATAATTTCGATTATTTTGTATATTTTGTATCAATGTACTCTTTCCATCTATTCTTCATGTCCTCTGGTTTAAATAATAGTTTATATTATTTGTCTTTAATTGTTTCCAGCGTATTTCCTTTCTCGTTTCCCGTTAACTTCACTTTTCCATACTAAAAGTCTATTCTGCCTTGTCTCTGCAGTTCTCCTTTTCGTCACATTCTCCTTTCTGCCACAACTCTCACGCTTTTGTAGTTTCTCAGTGCACTATTTCAGTATCTTTGTCAGGTCATGATGTAATCAGTCCGATACCTCTGTATGTCTAAATTATGATTATCCTGATTGTCTCGCTTATGTCTCTATCATTTTAACTACGAATAATTAAATCGAAACTATTTTAGAAATAGAGGCAGGCAAAGCGATATATGAGGCTGCATTGGGCCTCGTAAAGGAATCACAGCGGGAGAACCTAGTACATATTACTAATGGTTGATGATTCGTTGTCCAAATTATAGTTTTAGTGCATATCATAATAGAAACAAGTTACGGAAGTGTACAGTGCATCACAAATAGGCCCGATTTGTGCGATGGAGGATTTGTAACTAGACTATACTATAGTTTGAAAGAGCACACACTACAAAAAAACAAAACACCTCGGCCTCATTATGTCTCTCTGTCTACTAAAAATTTCTTCCATCCCCTAAGTTAGTGCATTAATAAAACAATTTCCGTAACTTTAGTATAATGGGTAAGTACTGTAAAACGATATATGAGAAATTATGCCAGAGAAATATTGAAGTTAGATTTACCGATTTATTTTCTAATCAGTTGTAATCAATCAAACAATCGAAAATTATTTAAAACATATCTCACTTGAGCTAACTACCACTAATCCTTACGTTAACGCTCTTTTATTCATCGTAGATAATTCATTTAATTTCGCTTACAAAATGCTGCATGTACACGTAAAGAAATTAAGCGTATTTTCGTAATTACAGCATCTCTTATTTATTACGATATTTGTTTTCTTTGACAATTAAGTAGTATCCATGTAAGAATTTTTCTAAGTTCACAGCGAATTATGACTTTCTTGTTTGATTTTCTTGAAAATTGCTACTCCTACGATAAAAATGTATAGGAAAAGAAATATTATATTTGACTATTTCTACAAATGTTATAAGAAAACGTTTTTGTTACGACTAATATTATACGAGATAACAGGAAAAGTTCATCTTTAGTGATTTTCGTTATTGCTGAAAAGCGCTATTATCTTCGTGATGTCTGTCCGTCCGTACGCATATATCAGAGAAGAATTGGCTGAACCGATTTCAACCAAATTTGGTACATATAATATTCACATAAATTAATGACCAAAACGACATATATGGACCGAATCGACGAAGCAGGGGTGCCACAATTGCAAAAAAACATTTCGGTAGTAATGAATTTGGAAGGAATTTTCCTAACTGATTTCAACGAAAGTTTGTATGAAGAAGTTGTGCAACATAAAAAAATGAAGATTTTTTAGTATAGATATAAAAGCAGGGCTGCCAAAATAAAAATAAAATTTTCTTGCAAGCGTTTGTGTTAACTATCCGTATCAATTTTGATCAAATTTAATATTTATTACATACACATGTATAAAAAACCATAATAGCATATTTGGACTGGATCAACCAAACAGAGGTGCCACAATTACAAATTAAACTCTTTCAGTAATTATGGATTTGGAAGGAATTGGCTGAACGAATTTAAACTAAATGGTCTATATAAGATTTGTACAACATACCATAATAAAGTAAAGATGTTTTAAGCGGAGCTAAAGAGCAGGGCTACCACAGTAAAAATTAAAATAATATTTCTTTTACACGTATTTCTCGAAAACAAATATCATATTTCAACCGGGTCGACTAAACAGAGCTACCTCAATACCAAGGTTAAACTTTTTCTGTAACTATGAATTTTAAAGGCATTGACTGAACCGATCGGATCTAAGAAGCAGGGCTACCACAATACAGGGGAAGATAACTTTTCTTTAGAGATCTCAAATCTGTAACATTGTTTTAATAAATAATGTAATAAACTTCTGAGGCTATTTACTGATTTCAAACCAAATACATTAGTATACGATTATACTACAGCAAATTTGACGAAAAGCACTTATATATCACGGGAACCCCGTGTACATCCCTATTTATTTTCATTAAAGTAGTAGATCTGATTGGGTTATGTAAACCATGTATATAATTTTCTTGTTGTCTGTGGCCATAAGTCCTAAATAGCATATTTCATGAAAATCTGTTCTGTAGAAGCAGATATGGAAGATGCGCACGGGCGGACGGACGGACGGACATAACGAAGCTTATAGGCGCTCAAGTTGGAAACGAAACGTGCCTAAAAATACTTTATTGAAAAATAAAATAGATGGCTAAGTTTCACATCAATTATAATGAAAATATCACCCGAATTGATAAAAATGATTACAGTTATTTTGGGAGTGCCATGAATATCTGGTCGAAGATTAGGTTACATTTATTTCTTGCCGTAGTGATGATTTATAGTTATACTATAGTTATACTATGATACTATGATCGGCTGCTGAAGAGTAATTTCTGACTAATAAGATGATTTTATTAAAAATATAGTAATCTAGTATATTGTAGGTAGTTGAATGCTGACGGCATTATTCACCAATAAATTGATAAAAAGTTCTGAAAATTGAATAAGATGCCAGATGTATTCGGCATCTTGAAAAAATATAAAATACATGGACATTATGCCAACATTATAACATTCCTTTAAAACAGCGCAAATACTTAATATTGCTCTAGAAATTTCTAAATTCCTCGGCAACTCGCCTAATTTTCTAACAACAAGCATTTTTATTTATGGAGAATTCTTGTAGTCTATGAAAAAAGAACAAAATCCATGAATAAGATGTTTGGTAGATATTCCATATTAATCACAGAGTAATTTTCTAAAAATCCATCTAGTATTCCTTCTAGAAATGAATCATTATTGATTTTATGTTCTTGGCTCCCCAAAGGGCTTCTGACAGGGGTGACCGGGAGGGCCACTTAGCCTGCGTCTCGATATCAAGGGGGCCCAATTTGCGTTTGAATGGACTCGCCATACTGAATATCAACTGTGATATTGAACGAAAATTAGATTTTTCCTTTATAATCGGTACGTTATGAGACGACCATCCCATTTACATTATTCTCCCTTAATTCACAAGATACTTAAGATAATAAAACGATACGACCCTTTTTAAATGACACTGGTGCGGACAACAGGCAATCGAATATAACACAATGTTAACGTGACATGGAAAATGCTTACAAATATATTGGGATGAAATTATACATAACAGAAATATACAAGCGATATACTCAATAGAATTGTCCACTTGGAGGGATAATGAACGATACCAAAATAGCACTTAGATGAACAAGGAAATTTTGCCGGCCGGATTGCCGTTATCTGCTTGAGTATTGAGTATAATGCTAGAGAGATTAGGCAACCCTGTCTCGCACCTCTTCCTAGCATTACCTATTCTGATATCTCCTCTTTTCCTAAGCGCTCCCATTACACTAGACAAGGGGTCGGCAACCTGCGGCTCGAGAGCCGCATATGGCTCATTGGGTACATGCTTGTGGCTCTTTAGAAGCTAGCTATGCTTCCTAATTTTTAACAGTCATTAAATATGGTTATAGCATTCACTCGAATTTATAAAAAAAAATAATAAATGATCGTATAGGTTTTCATTTTGCGGCTCAAAAGTATTTTGGAATGAGACAAAAAACCAAAAAATATCTCTTTTGTTTTGAAAGGTTGCTCCTGGCCTTGGCCTTAAACTCTATCGAATGCCTTTTCAAAATCCGCAGAGCTCACGAATATATCCTAGTTATATTCAATGTTTCTTTCTACCTCATCACCCTTATGGCATCTTTAGTGCCATGACCTTTCCGAAACGGGAACTGGTCTTCACTTATATAGTTATTCGCTTTGACATCTACCCTTCCGTTCATATCCTGAGAATAACTTCAGCTATATGCAAACTTAAACTGATTGTTCTCTAATCTTACAATTTATAATTTACAAATTTCATATATATATCTCAAAATTAGCAGACGCGAATGATTATTGAGATATTTTTAAGATTTCTTTAAACGAAGGCAAAATATAAAGATCAAAATAGTATTGAGGTTTTTTACAAAAAAATAAATATTTTTCTCGAACAACTGTGGTATTCTATTTCACTAAATACACATTCTTTGGTGAAGAATTCTGTTGACTTTCTGATATAAGTTTCGCAAAACAAATGCAATCCCAAACTCACAGAAACACATATGAATTCCAAATATTTTTCTTCAGAAAAACTACATGTTTTCATCAAAAACCTGTGTTTTTTTCTTTTTAGCGCTGCGAAGCATATAAGTCTTTAAACCATAGGTTTCATACTTGAGACATGTTAGGCCCAGACACATGCAGACATTGCTTCAAAGTTCTAAAAGATATCGATTTGGAGTCTTCAATATACCTCAATCGTCTCTTTCGTGATTTTAAACCAATCTTCTGAAGAATTAGTCTTTACAGTCACACCTTGTTTTGCGCGACCTCGTTTTAAGCGGATTCGGTGTAGCACGAAGGAGATCCGCGTCTACCAGGTGTTCAAAAAACAAAGCGGCCAGCAATTGAGACGGCCTAACCATAAAGGTATTATGAATTCTTTTTTTGATAGGTTAGTGGGTTTTAGTATATTCCTCTTTGGATCCCCATAAAAGGCCAGAATGTGGCACGCCCACGCTATAAAAGAAACCCCAAGAATGGTAGAGCGTTTTTATCACTCGATCGACGCTTATTTTGGCAGTATTATTTCTAATGAAAGGTTATTCCGAATAAAACTTACTCGCTGATTTATAAAGACTTCATTCATAGGATTAGATCATGGGGCTATTTGGATCAAAATAAGCATTTGACCTACTGTGAATAATGTCCTGCGCATTTCGGCAGTCATTTGCTAGTGAACGATTGTAGAATACGGTTGTTTATGCTCTTGAAGTGAATTTATTTCTACATCTACATACCTTCAAAACGCAATTAAAGGGATCGAGGTAAGTGCTTACTAGCTCTGATTTTAACAGTATGTAACATTACAGCCTTAGAATTTAAGGTCTAGTGTTAAAATTAATCTCGCTTTGTTCTTTATTTCTGTCTCACTTACAGCTTTACTACCTTCTGCGCTGTTCTGTAGTACAAGTAGCGCATTATGTTCGTAACTACAGACACAAAGATATTTCAACCGGAAGGGCTTTCAAATGCACGCGGTATGGGGATGAATAAGCAAGCAGTTGACGATATTTATGATTTGTTAAAACCGGTGACAGTTGAGTTTGGCTTTCAAGGACAAACTCAATGCATTTACTACTTGGATGAGAGTGGATTTCCTATGAACAGCAAGCCTTCAAAAGTTGTTAGCAAAAAGGATAAGAGAGATATTGTTTCCTTGACAAATTTAGAAAGAGGAGAAAATGTAACTGTTGTTGCATGTTGTTGCTAGCGGAGTATTCATTCCTTCTTTAGTAATTTTTAAAGGGAAAAGAATGCGAGAAGAATACAAACACGGAATGCCTCCCGGTACCGCGGTTCTAATGTCCGAAACAAGTTACATCAATGAAGATCTGTTCTTGGTTTGGCTTCAACATGTTGACAATATTTGTGTTCAAGGCAGGAGTTTATTAATTTTAGACGGCCATTTATCCCACCATTTCCTCTAATGTCTTCATTATTGCCTAGAACATCCGATTGAGCATACCACCTCACACCACCCACATTTTGCAGCGTCTTGACAGGACTGTGTTTAAACCTCTAAAAGCATTTTACCACCAAGAGGCCACTTCCTTTGGTTACAGTAATCCAGCAATTTTAGTAACAGAAAATATATTTGGTGTTATTTTTAATAGGGCCTGGAGAAAGGTTGCTACCGTAGGGAATCCAGTAAAAGGATTTGAATGCACCAGAATATATTCTTTTAACTCAAACAAGATTCCTGAACACAAATTCCTGCCATCACGCAACTTTTCCTTTGACCCTTGTGCTGGGAATGAGTCTTTCTGACTGAATATTTCGATGTAACCCATATTCTTTCCAATGAACCTCCTGAACCCTCAAGTGTAAATCCCGGACAGTCAAGTGAGAATTCCCGATCTTCAAATGCAAATAACCTACCATCAAATTCATCTGCCGAGCCATCAAATGTAACTACAGATTCATCAAACGAAATGCCTCTTCTTCTAAACCAAAATGCTTAATTAAATAACTCTCATCCTAAAACCTATCAAGTTCTCACAAAACCATCATGTTCTTGAACAAACTTTTCAGTTGTTTTACCTACTCCTTCCAAAGTCAATCCAAAGAAAAAAGCAATCAAAGCAAATCATTCTGCCTGTCATCCTACATCTCCTGAATCGGAAGATGAAGATGTACCGTGTAGTTTCTGCGGAATCAAGTATTTTGTTCTGAAACCTCTCGCAAAAGGTGACTTACTGCGAAACATGCAAAACTTGGTACCACGAGCTAGCTGTGTGTAGAGGATACTGGACATAAACGATTTAAGTGTGGAAAATGTGTTTAATCCGTAATTAATACGAATGACTATGGCCAGAAAATGTAATTCGTTGCTTATATATGGTTTATAACTTTTATAAGACTAATTTTCAGTGCTTTTTTACCAGAAAATATGCGATCCAAATAACCCCACCTCTGATCCAAATAACCTCACAAAATTTTTAAACCTAATGTTTTTCATTACTGTGTATTTTGTAGTGTATTTTTAAAAAAACATGATGTTTAAAATTTAGCATTATATTTTGTAATTAAAAACACTAATGATAAGTAATTAGTGAATTCTAAAAAAAATATTTGGCCGCCTGTGTATTAAATTTGAAATGATCCAAATAGCCTAGCACTACCCTACGGGAAGTATTTATATTTTGCCTGAGTATAATTTAATTTTCTATGCATTTGAAAATTACTGATGAGATTAGTTATTTAAAAATGTAAAGATATGCATCTGGCGTTGATGGATACAAGCCGATTATAAGCTGATTTTCAGGTTAACGGCGTATTTTTATTAATATTACACTTTAGTTCTCGTGTCAGTGGATGCTATCCTCAATGCCATAAGGACCCCGTTTTGCGCGAAATTTTCAGGAACCTATCTGTCGCGTAAAGCGAGGTATTTTTCTATATGTCTTTGATAGTTTACGCAATAAACAACAAATACACACATTTACATGGGTGGGGGTACTTGTCACACGCCATGAGTTTCGCTATTCATATTTAGCAATGAGCTATTCGTTTCTGAATACTAAACAAGCAGTGCATCTTGCTTTCCTGACTATGGGTGATAATTAGTCAAATTGTAGCGTGAAAAATTGTAATTTTCGCAACGCCAGCCTGTAAAAAATTCATGGAAAACATCAAAAGGCCAAAAGTTAGTTCAACACGCAAACAGCAAAGGGTTCAGGAAATGAATTCCTTGGATGAAGACTTTGAAGAGCGATTTAGCGAACGGATCGACGAGAAATATGGGCACCACTGGACAGATCATTCTTCAGAGCAGTTACGGTACATTACTACAGCGCGTGCAACTCCTGGATTAAGCAGAATCCTGCTAGAAGAATCACAAAACTTCGGTTTGGAATGGTGTTTGATCAGGCTTATGTAAAAGTTGCTCTGTTGAAAATGGAGTAAATGGGTTCTCTGCTTGTGGACTTGTACCATTCAACCCTGGAGCAATTCTTGAATCAGCATACTTCCCTTCAAAGTGTTTTGCATATACGGAAAATGGAACACCGTCACAGCAGACTCAAGTCCAACACCTATCGTCAGTCATTACCAGTGCCGTACCAAGAGCAGGGTTAAGCAGGAGACGACTGTAATGGTACTCTTCTTCGTCTGATTCGTCGCGAGAAGATGGACTCAGCGATGGTTCCTCAGGGGGCAGCGAGAACGACATTCCCCTCCTGCATTAATTGTGTCCGGTTCCTCGCGTGCCCAGGAAGAGAGACTTAGCCAGATGCCAAAAGGCTGCCATCTTAACGTCTCCAGAACACAAAGAGGAAAGAAATACAAGAAACAAGAGAAATCCTAGAAGAACGATCTGTCTATATGCCACGGACAAAAGAAAGGAAACAGGAACGCAGGTCCAAGAAAAATGCTCAGTGCAGAAAGGTGAACTCGAAGTGCACATACTGCAAAGGTGAAGTGTGGGTCATTTGTGCCCGCTGTAAGATCTGGTGCCATGAAGAATGTTCAGGGCAGCAGGCATAGAAAATATTTTGTATTGATTGCGAAAATGACCTGTAAATACATTATTGCCAATTTCGGCCGTATTAAATGACGATTTTCTAAAATGGCCATTTTCGCAAAATTTTGAAAATGTAAATGTTAAAATACATACTATAACTTGCTTTTGAATTCTCTTTTTGCTTCGTTTTTAAGTAATGCCTTGTAGTTTACACCTAGTTTCATCTCCCTAGTCCTATCTGTTTTGCATAAATATACATTTTAAAATTTTGCTGGCAGTAATACCGGACTTGACCCTACACATTTTTGATAACGAATGTCTAATCACGTATTTAAGGTGGAATCAAAATTTAATATGCCTATATGTAGTACGGCATGACCAGATGGCGTTAGTCCCAATATAAAACCGCAATACCTTACCAATGATTCAGAGCGTAATACAAAGCGGCGGAGTTTCGATTGACGTTCGAAAAACGGAAATTAATTTTGAAGTGGTTCTGGAAATTCGAGAATGTGCGAAGGGCAGGGACAGTGGATACGTGAATTTGCAACTAAGCCTTCAACACGACTAACAATTTCAAGAATATGCGATTAATTTCTGACTGACGATACAGTGCAAGACGTGTGCAAGCAACGATCTGGGTGACTTTGCTCATCAACGAGTGGGGGAAATTGTGATATGGTGTTACAATAATTCACACAATCACCAAACAAATGTGTAAGCCGATGTGCTCGTGATACTGGAATCAGCAGTGAAAGTGTACACCGGATTCTCAAAACTACTAAGTGGTAATTTTTTTGTGCCGAGGCTGTTACATGCAATGATTGAAGACGATTCTGATCACAGAGCTGAGTTTTGTGATTGGTTTCAAAGGAAGGTGGACGAGGATGCAGAGTTTGTAGAGATGATTGTTTGGTCTGATTAGGCAGCATTCAAATTGAATGGTACAGTGAACCGACATAATTGTATATATACTGGTCTTCTGAAAACCTGAACATTCATGTGGACAAGGCAGTGAATATACCAGGACTTACAGTTTGGTGTGGTTTGTCATCCAGGGGTATTGTGGGACCGTACTTCTTTGAAGGGACAGTTACTGGTGCTGAGTATCTCAAATTGCTTGAGGTGAGTAGGCCGAAGAGGTGGTGTTGAGTTCCCCCACGTTTGCCTGATTTAAATCCACTTGACTTTTACTTGTGGGGTTACCTATTAGATTTAGTATACAGTAAAATGAAATTGAACAATCATTGGCAGCCATCCCCGCTGAAACCTTGGTGAACGTTTGTCATTCATTTGTTTGCCGCTGTCAGCAGTGCCTAGAAGTTAACGGTGAAAATTTTGAGCAACTGCGATACCTCAGCATGTGACACAACCAGTTGCTTCTGCACACACGAAATATTGACCTTTTCTAGTATTGGTATTTTTTCTTTATTAAAATGCGTAAACATCTTTTTGAGACACTATATGGATATTTCATAGTTATAAGTAGGTTTGGTAGGCTTCGATTTAAATCGATTAATATCGATAAACTTTGAATTTAATTTTTTTTTTCAAAATCGGCGAAAATGAATTGTATAGTAGTGCCTAAACATTAATATTCTCCTTTCATATATATATATATATTCTGCAAGCATTTCATCTCTAATTGAAAATTTAATTTTTCAGAGAGATATTTCATTATTAGAAAGATTTCGAGTTTGGGCTTTCAGTAGTACCTACGTGAGAATTACAATTATCTATGATCTCCTCAATCACAGTGTGTGATGCAATTAATGTTTTGGATACAGTAAAATATTGCATATTATCAGAAGAAAAAATTGATGATGTTTTCATAATATGCATGATATTGAAAATTAGTGTAAGTTAACTTATATGTTTATGGGAATAAACTTGATGTTAATTAAATTAATGAAAAATGAAAAAATATATTTCCTTAACTCGAATTTTCTATAACTCGAATAATTTTTGTTTTCCCTTGAGATTCAACTTATGGAAGTGCGTTACGACGGCACTTATTTCCATTAAAAGCATTAAATCACTGCATTCGTAACGTATAATACCAGATCCGTTTAAAAGCATTGAAGTCGATTTCCGTTGTTGAAAAGAGGAAAAATTCATACTTTTTTCGATTAAAAGCAAATATTTACACTAATTCGTCACGTATTTGAATTATGCCTGCAAAAATTAAGAACTCCGTTCTTTCAGATAAACAACTGTTCATTTTCCGAATTCGTATCCTAATTTTAAGTAATTTAAAAATGCATTTTTAGAACGCCTTACACTGAATCCCATAATTTTCTTTGAGGTAATAGAAATAGAACATTTGGGTTAAAAAGAGCCCTTAAATATGAACTATTTTGTGATTCTCGATTTTTCTCATCGGTTGTGCCACTCGACCTCATCATCATAGGTAGTCTGCCCGTAGACAGGTCCGTGATTATTCATGGTTAAACCTGGTTCTCCATATACTCCTATTTTCCGCTGTCCTCTTTATATCTTGATAACTCTCTTTCCCTTTCAAATCGTCTATCAGCTGAAACCTTTTCCTACCTCTTTCCCTTTTCCCATCTAGTTTTCCTTCTAACACGTCTTTAATCATACTCTCTCTCCTCAGGTAATGTCCAACCCAGTTAGCCTTCCTCTTTCTACTACATGCTAAATTTCATATTTCTAGCCCTTCTAGAAGCATGTAAGTGTTTTATGTCAGTGAGTGAGTGAGGCACCAGTAGTTATCTATCTATATACTAGTAGAAGGCGCTTGCATTCTGCCAGCATGTCATCCCACCTTGAAAAAACTTAAATTTTCAGTGAGATATTTCATTAGTAGAAATACTTTTTTTAATTCAAAAGATTTCGCCTCTACACCGATTTTCGTAATTTCCTTATGGAACAATATTGGAG
Source organism: Tanypteryx hageni (assembly GCA_028673005.1). Lineage (NCBI taxonomy): Eukaryota > Metazoa > Arthropoda > Insecta > Odonata > Petaluridae > Tanypteryx > Tanypteryx hageni. The sequence goes on along the minus strand of CM054113.1, from coordinate 236,467,650 downwards.
TAAAACAATCCGTAAAACTTACAATTTTAAGAACATTATACTTTTACATTGTGGGGTACTAATGATACACATTTATGCAAAATTTTAAAGTTATAGCACATCTACAAGGGAAATGATATTTTTCTAATTGTTTAAATTTTAAATATTGTTAACGGCCGCAATAACAACTTTATGGAAATATTCAAATGATTTTTGTGCATTTGCACTAGGCTCTGATTAACTTAAAAATTTCAGCTTCGTAGCTGGCTCCGTTGTGCCTAAACATTTACCTATTTGTTTAAATTTTAAGAATTTTTAACAGCCAAACAAATTAAAATGTCAAAATTTCTGTATCCTATTTCGTTTTTTTTTTACAAATTCTACCTTTAAGAAAAATTTCAGCTCTGTAGCACATTTGTAAATAAATAATTCTTGGAAATTTGTTTAAACAATTGCGAATTTTTAGCGGCCGCATTGTTGAAATTTTTAAAGATTTTTGTTTCTTCTCTATATAGAGTTTTCTACAAAATGTTTGTAAAAACTTGTAGCTACGACTTATTGTTTCCGTGATTAATAAACTTTAATGTACAAATGGGCTAAAAACAACCTCTAAAAATTAACAATTTTGAAATTTTCGATTTTTCTAATTGGTCGTTAGCAAAATCCTTTTAGAATTGTCTACACATTAAAATTCCTTTTCCCCATGTTAACTTATGGCAGAATTTTGTTTAATATTTCCTGTTTTTGGATTTTGACGTTGTTATAAGTTACTATTATTACTCCACGCCAGGGACTTAATGTCACTCACACATTCACTTACTCAATCGCACAAGCACTAATCCTAAAGGTGGAAAGGAAACGGGACCGGGTTTGCGAGATATTACTCTGCGCCAGGGACCCAAAAAATCATACCGTTGTTAGAGGGTTTGTGAGTCAGTACGACCGCGACAGGGACCTACTAAGCAACCACAAACACGCACATGAACACGCCAAAAGGTAAAGGGAAAAAATGACAGGGGAAGGAAAGGGGAAATTATACTAGGTTTACGGGAGATTAAACCACGCCAATCAACTCTAATATCTAAGTTCTATTTCTACCACTATATGACTTTTAATCACACTTCACTTGTCAATTTAACGAAAAAATATACGGTATAAACAGTTTTCAAGGGTTGACGGTATTTTCTTGATAAAAGTCATCATCATCATAGGTAGTCTGTCCGTAGACAGGCCCGTGATTATTCATGGTTAACTCCGTACAAAGCTATACTCCATACATAGCATTTTATGAACTTCTTGCGGATATCTTCCCTTATATTCCCCGTAAGTAGGTGTTTCTTTCTTCTGAAAGCCGCTTTTGCTTTTCCTGTTCTAGTTCTGTTCTCATCCGAACATTTTGCTTCTCTTGTTATGATGATTCCAAGGTATTTATAGTCTGAAACTTGTTCTAAAGGCTTTCAATAGGTGATTTAGCTACCTCCTCTAGTGAGATGTACTATTTAGATACAAACTAGTTGTCCTCATTTATCTAATACTTCCTTGTATATTTGTTAGACTGTGTCAATCCACCATACAGTTAATTACTTCATTTCCATTAATATTTTTAAGTAAAAATTTATTATATAATGTCAGTCCATAAAATGAGATTGTAAACAATATCAATTAAAAAATGATAATTTAAATTAGTGTTCAATTCCATTAAACCTATAAACAAATGAGAAATGGGAACATGAATTTTGAATGGTTTCCTTATATAATTAAAAAAATTCCATCCCTCAATTTGGTGTTACTATTTTCTACATATTTTGATAACATAGGGCGTAGGCCATGGATTCAACCTATTTGTTTTCAATGTCGTGTTTCTAGCATCAAAATGTCCTATAGAATCCTGCTATATTTTTTTTAATACAGAAAAATTTAGTAGTAGTATTTATACCAGAAATATTATACAATCAACTGAAAATTTTATATTCTGAATTTTTATTAAAGTGTCAAGAGAAGATTAGTTTTTCGCTGTAAGAAGTCCAATGGATGTAGGAGATTATTTTTGTAATTTATCAGATTATCAAATTTTTATTGAGATGAAATAATATCTTTATGATTGTTATCTCGAAATGCGTAAGTTGTAGGTACGTTCTGTCGCGGACGTTTTTGTCGCGAATTTTGTCCTTTGCCTGAATACTTTTTTTAATCGATACCTTAGAGATCATATAAGGACAAGGGAAGAAAGTTAAGATATTTGGCGGTAACGAAGCTAAACGGTATTTTTATGCCTGCTCTTATTGGGTTTTACTTCCAGTGAACAACCCCATCATAATTATGAACGCATTACTAGCAAAACGCTAGATAGTAAGACGTTTTTAGTTTAGGTAAGGTAGGCTGATATGTTTGCAAGTCACTGTCAACGAAAGAAGCTTTACATGTTATCTTATTACAGAGAACATAACTAATTTCCTTAATGAACATAGTTCTACCCACAAAAAAGTTTGTCTCCAGCCTAGCTGGCAGTGCCTAAACATCAGTATCCTCCTATCTATATGACGTCTTCATGTGCTTACGTCGTCTTAAATATGTAACATCATAAAATTGGCTGAAAGATCCAGAAGAACAATTTAATCAAGGGCACTAATACAGCTAATTCATTCCCTTTTAAATGCATTGCTCTGGTCGCCATGCCAATTTCCCGTTGTTGAGATCCAGCAAAAAACTCCTTTTTTTGCACAAAAACCCGTATTTTCACTAATACTGCATGTATTCGAATTCCGTCTTCACAAAGAAGAAACTACCGTCTTTCAGCCGTTTGGTAGTTTAAGTCCAGCATTTAAGTCTTGATGTAAAATAATTTTAAAAAGCAAATATATATACCTCTGTACCTATTTACTTGCGTTTCTTATGAGGTGAAAATAGGGCCAAAACAGCCCCTTAAAATATGAATTATCCCAATTTCGGATTTTTCTGTTTTCTCATGACTAAAAGCGTATATTCGTGCCAAATTTCAAGTGTATCTGTCATCTTTATAACCTTATAAGGTATATTAAAGTGTTTATTTTATAAGAGATAACATACCATTTTACTAATGGACCATTTTACTCCATCTAAGTAAATTTGTGCATACGCTGAATCATACAAGCTTTGGCTTAAGCTATCTTATTATTTTAATCCCGATTAATTTTTCCTATTTTACCTTGACGTGTACTATCGTCTGCAGGCTCTTTTCAGCCTGACTAAATTCAGCACTTCTTTTTGCTAGTGTCACAATTTCTTCATGGTGGCCTATTATACCTCTTCCTTTTAATCGTTTTCTTATTACTAGCAGTCTTATATTCCAATTCTGAAATTTGCTATAATTGCATGTAAATGAAATATCTGCTTCTATAGCCTTGGAATTAAGTTTATTTATTTATTATTTTAGCGTGTATTTGCATTCGAATAAAATATGGACAACTTATTTTATTCGTTACAGCATCATCGATAATCATGGATAAAGGTAAATTCCAGAATAAGCACAGCTGACAAAAATTGAGAAATTACTTGTATATCTCGAATTGCCACAACAAGTTTAATAAACAAAACAGGATGCGGATTTTTGCTACAAAGCAGCCGCCTTCAGTGCTGATTCGCCGAAGTACGTAGGTTCTAAAATAGAAGCAAGCATGCAAGCAACCTTCGATGAATCCCCACTTAAGACGGTTGTTTTGTTACCGAAATCCGCATTTAGTTTTTTATAAACTTTTTATTGCTGTTTTGGATATCTAAGATAAATATTTAATTTATAAACTCTTGATAGTGCTTATTCTTGAATTTAACATATTTTGTGATAATTTATTTTTATTCGTTGCTCCAGTTTGAGTAGTTTAGTAGTTTATTTCTGCCGAATTCTGTTCGCTCTCTTGCCTTTTGCCTAATATTTCTTGCACTCTGTTTAACAATGCTCATTGCGGATTCTAAGATGTGGCTTTTAGTAAAATTAACTCAGTATTCGTTGTTATCTTTTAAAGGTAGGATTTATTAAGGGGGCCAAAATCGTTTTTACAATCTAATCTAAAAATTTATTATTGTAAATCGTTCATAGTATAAATCGTGTAAGTAACTCCTATATCCATTGCACCTCAAAAGGATAGGTGGCTCAAACATTTAATACGAGTTTGGTAACTCATATAAATGCAGTAAAAACAATGTTAGGAATATTAATCGATACTAGGGGCCCGGTGCAGTACTTCCTGCAAACATTTAGGGTACCTTGCGTAAAGTAGCCCAATGCGATAGTTCATATGACAAAAAATTGTGACGGCGTTTTAATTGAACCACTTTTATTGCCCCTCACTAATTAATCATATAGCTAACACCATTCTCATAAACAAAACCCGTAATTTAGGCTTACACATCCCGGCACACAAAATTTTTATTGTGTCCGCTGCTTCTGATGGTACAGCCAAGGGCTGGCCAGATACTTTCTGGGGCCCGGATGCAAGTTTTTGCCACCCCCCATGTCAAAAAAAACCTGCCAATTTTTACACATCAATGTTACAGCTAAGAGAGAACATGTACTTTCAGAGGTGATTAAAAATATTGCTTGGAACAAAAAATATAAATATATTAATAAAAACTACATTTTAATTGCAATAATTATTACATATGGGATTTTTCTAATGTTATATTCTCTATACCATCACAAAAATCACGTTCTCTAACGATATCTTCTCAATGCTTAATAAACTAAAATTGTTTCACAAATCGTTGAGCGAAGATAGTATTTAACAATTTTTTATTTACTAAAAGATCGCTCTGCACTTGCCACCGTTATGGGCAAGGTCAAAAATAACCTAAGTACGGTCATTACATTGGGTATTTTACAAAAATTATTAGTTAATATTGCGGCGTGTGCAGGGACGAAAAGAAACAACTCGTTAATTTCAGTCTCAATTTATTCCGTTCCGACTTCCGCTCCTCTACACCGTGGTTCGATCCAGTTGCTTTAGCGTCCGGTGATTTCACTCTGCCGTCCCTTGGGTTGCCTCACCTTTTTTAAAGCCCGTCCACCGACGACCGGAAAATCCGAGAACGTTCCAGAAGCCCCCTCGTGGAAGCCTCTCGAACGGGTGACGTAACACCGGGGCCCTCCCTTCGCCGGTTCGCAACGGCAGTCGAATGTGGCCCTTTACCTTCCGATGACGATAACTGGGTATGGTGAGAGGCGAGGCGGGTGGGAGTCGTTCCCCTGCTCCAACCGATGCGTCGACGAGCCGGGCAGAGCTCTCGCTCAGGTAGTGGCACACCTCATCTCCCCCTTCTCAGACCTGTTCGTTCCAAACAGATCGGCCCGGTACTTTGATAACCGATCCAAATGAACCACTTTCATTTTGGATCTAGGATTTCTCTGGATCCGGTAGACGACGTCGTTAATCCGCTTTACGACTGTGTAGGGCCCCTCCCAATTGTGTTGAAGTTTCGGTGATTTTCCTCTCCTTCGTTGTGGGTTGTACAACCAGACCAGCTCGTGCTTCTGAAACCCCGCGGAGTTCCCCCTCGAGCCGTACCTGGTTTTCATTCGATCACTGGCTATTTTGATGCATCCGTTGGAAATTCCCATATTCTGATTCCCACCCTCGCTTTAAGACTCAGTTCTCAATTGCTAACGAATCCCATTATGCCCGATAGCATTTTATCACCGTGCATTTGTCGGAAACTTCCTTCTACGGTGGCCTGGCATTGCTTTCTTTCCAGAGTAAGAGTGAGAAGATATCCACATCCTGGAGTTGTGCGCTGCGTAAGCCTCCCTCGCTCCATTCCTCTGGGCAACTCAACACAAGTCTCTGAATCCCATCCGGAGTTTCCATTTTTTCAGCTCTCACAAAATTCTTGAAATTTAACACACATGGTCTCCTGGACAGAGCATCAGCGTTGCCGTGGAGCCTCCGCTTCCGGTGCTCGATTTTATTGTCGTACTGCTGTAATTTTTCGGGCCAATGGGCAAACTGTCCCTCTGGGTTTTTGAACTGTAAGAGCCAACTCAAGGATGCGTGGTCTGCCCGAATCAGAAACTCTTGGCAATATACGTACTTGTGGAACCGTTCCAGTGCTTTAACAATTGCCAAGAACTTCTTTCTCGTGACGCAATAGTTCCTTTCGGGCTTGGACAGGATTTTTCTAAAATATGCAACTACCTTACCTCCTCCTTTTCTATTTGGGCTAACAGTCCTCCAAATCCCGTATCCGTATCCAAGATAAACTTACAGCCAGGCTTGGGGTGTGTCAAAATCGGCGCACATCAAAGAGAATGCTTTAACTTCTCGAAAAAATTCTATCACTCTTAGGTCCAATTGAAGGAGCGTGCTTTTTCTTCAATCAGGAAGCTGTGCTGAAACTCTTTCTCGCCGATACGAAACTTTATTCTAGATTCTCCGTAGACGCGGGCTGACTCTCCAGTAGCACTGCGTAAAGAATAACTGTCGGTCTGTGCACTGACGAATCTCTCACGAGATCCCTTCTAATCATGGACCTCGTCGCCCCAGTATTCAAAGTCGAAACACATCTCTGATCCCCTATCCAGCCGTAAATCGTGAGACTGCTATCACATCTTCACAAAAGCGATTTCGGAACAGTCACCTGGAGCGTCTCTCTTGGCTAACTTCAGCCCCATGAGGCTAGTTTTCCGATCACCGTTGAGATTCGGCATCTCGGCTCTTCCCTTCGACCGTGCAGTACTTCCATGCATGGCCAACTTAAGAGATGTAAAATGATTCGTCCCTTAACTAAAATGACAAAAACATTCTGCTAATATCTGCAACTCTTGCAGAATTTTCATTTTATGTGTGACGTTAACCTCACAACTTTTCGTACGTTAATTTTGTTTTTTCATTTCGTCACTTTTTTTTAATTTTAACTACATAATACATGTTTATATTGCAGGATCTCGTGATTAGCATATCACTTTCAGTAGAAGAGAGTTGTTTTAGAAGATGCGCGAAAGCTCTTCAAGAGATTTTATTGCCAAATGCTAACATTAGCGAAAACTACTCACAGAAACAACTCGCTACCCGGCTGACCCACACACTGTAATGAAATAAGTGTTATCGCGATATTTTTTCATTTGAAGTCAAAGTGGCAAGCTGCATCGAGGAGACATGATTACTTGATTCGTAAGAACGAAGTTTGGCTTAATAGCGGTATCACGTTCCCAGTGCGCAAGATGTCACAGTGTGAGAAATTAAGCGGTCGTGATCGCCCTGAAATCGAGTTCACCAGTTGTAGTGAAAGATCAAAGCGGCGAAAAACTGAATATATTCGTTCAACACAGAGTACTTCATCTTTATAATATCCTACTTAAATGAGCCTTCGTGCATTCGGCAATTTGGATGCTGCAAAAGTTATAGGTTCCACTCCAACGAAGGAATAAGAGTATAGGAAAGCTTGGAGAGAGAGTGCATAGGCTATCGTTCCATTATCTGATGATCAAGCCTTGTCAATGGTGAAACAAAAATTGTTATATAGCAAAATCCTCGGCCTTCATCGACCAGGTATTGTAGACCAATAAGAATGCAGTTTATTCCAGAAAATTCAGACGTTATTTTAAATGAAAAGGGGTATATTGAGAGGCAAATAGAAGCTCTTATTCCTTCAATAATATCACAAGAAGGGAAAGAAATATTTGTGAGAAACAAATTGTTCTTCACGATGATAGACGGAAATGTCTGTAACGCAGTGTCGGCAAATACATCTACACAAAGATGTTATTTGTGTGGTGCCACTTCAAAGGGTTTTAATAACATTGATAAAATTCTGTAGAGGAAGATAGACAAATCAAAACTACGTTTTGGGCTATCGACTTTACATGCCTGAATTCGTTTATTTGAATACTTATTGCATATGTCATATAAAGTTTGCATTGGCAAATGGCAGGCGCGTGACGAAGAAGACGAGGAAAGTCGCCGAAAGTAAAAAAAGAATACAGAATGAGTGCAAGTCACAATTGGGTCTTATTGTTGATCGACCGAAACCTGGATACGGAAATACCAATGATGGAAATACAGCTCAGATTTTTTGCAAAGTCGTCAGTACTTTTTCAAAGACAGGTTTAGATGAGGATATTGTTAAAAGATTTCGAGTGGTATTACAAACTCTTTCAAGCGGGTACAAGATCAATATAGAAAAATTTCAAGAATACACTTTGGAAACAGCAAGGTTGTACCTGGGAAAGGACCCGTGGTATTACATGCCTACTACGGTGCGTAAAATATTAATTCATAGCACTTAGGTCATATCATCCGTTTTATTACCAATCGGGCAATTATCTGAAGAAGCTCAGGAGGCTCGCCACAAGGATATTAAGAAATATTGTGAAGGGTTTACGGGGAAATGTTCAAGAGTGTTAAAACAATGGAAGAAGTATTTAATTGGCTAATGATATCTTCCGATCCTTACATTTCAAGCATTAGGAATTTACCACAAAAAAATGGAAACGTATATCAGGGACAGTTATTACTCCTCTCGGATCCCGATATCACTGAAACAATAGAATCACAGTCAGATTCAGATGGAGACGTATCGACAGATAGAAAATTTCTTTTATTAATAACTTTGCAATGACGAACATGAAAAATAAATATTTTAAAAAATTTTTGGAACGATTCATTATTTCCTAAATTTTCAATTTTCACGGTTTTGGTATGCATTGAATTCTTAACTGTGTTTATTTTTTACCTGTTTATCATTTTTTATATATTTCATAATTTTACATCATTTTAATACCCTGAAATGCGGCTAAAAATTTGGGCCATGTTTTACTGAAAATTCTCCACTGTGCGACCGTTCTCGATTTATTTGCGTTGATGCTGGAAGGTGACGTCAGTCGAGGCTTCGAACGCATACAGGCAGGGATACAGCGGTTATAATACAGGGTGCGGCAAAAGTCAGTTAACCGAAAATGCACAACTGAATTTTTAGTAGATTTTATTATAAAAATTACAATTTTACGCTTATACAACGATGTCATTATAAAAATTATACTTTATAGTAAATTTTGGAATTGTCCACCATTATTTTCTATATATTTGACAACGTTTGGCCGCTGATTGACATATCAGGTCACATAATTGGGCATTTTGGCTGAATTACTGTTTGAATTGGGTTTCGATTAGCACCTTTAAATGTTCAATATCCCAAGGTTTGGTTGCAAAAACTTTGTCTTTCAATATCCTCCACATGGAAGAATCGCAGGGGGTAAGGCCCGGCGATTGTGCACTCTACCACGCGTCCCAATCCACTCATGAAAATTATGGTTTAAGAATTCAGTACGATTAATCTGTAATGTGGCTGTGCGCCATCTTGCTGCCAGATGAGGTTTTTTTAAAGCGTTTCAAAAATAGGATCATTGTGTAATTCAATTACAACTTATTTCAACAATTCGAGTTAATTTTTGGCATTAACAGTGCCTTCATAGAAATAAGGGCCTATCACTCCAGCGCTGCGTATCCATGCCCAAACGGTGACACCAGGAACATTTAATTCTTGCTCGATGACTATGCGTGGATTCTCTGAAGCCCAGTATACACAATTATGCCGATTTAATCTGCCGTTTAGTTTAAAAGTAGCCTCATTAGTCCACAAAATGGTTTTATAAAAATCAGGACGAACTTCACTTCGAATTATGTACCACTCGCAGAATTCAAGGCGCCTGCCGGCATCGTCCTCATGTAACGCTTGTAACGATGTAGGTCTGTACGGTTTCATGCCTAACGTTTGTAACATTCTTCTTAGTCTTCTATCATACAATTCTAGCTGTCTTGCAGTAGCTCTTGCAGATTTTTTGTGGGATTGAATGTACGACTGAGCAATTTGTGAATTTTCTTCGTTAGTCATCAATTTCGGTCGACCCGATCGCGGTAAGTCTGCCACTGAACTCGTACTTTCAAATCTTTTATTTAATTTATAAACAGCTTGCCTGCATGGAGGCGTGACGTCTGGAAAACGGTCAGTAAAAGCTTCGATGACTGCAGCATAATCTCTATCAAGTTGCCACCATTTTTGTAATGCAGAGAATTTTAGATTCATTACGAGTAACGTAAGATTACATCACACGACCTTGTGAATAGTGAGACAGCACGAGAAACACAACCTTCAACATTAACTGTCGAAACTAAACTGGTATTTCCCTACTTACGTTATATGTATGCGCGCGCAGATACGGTTCAATGACCTTTGCAGATGCTCGCGCAGATACGGTTAACTGACTTTTGCCGCATCCTGTATTTTAGACTAGTGACCCTTTGCAATATTTCCTGCAAACATTTAGGGAACTTTGAGTGAAGTGGCCCTATGCGATAGTTCTTATGACAAAGAATGTGACGCAGGGTGTTATTCGCTGAACCACTTTTATTGCCCCTCTCAAATTAATCATATATCCCACACCATTTTCTCAACCAAGAGCACATAATACATGATTTAGACTGACTCTTCCACATACACAACATTTTCTGTTGTGTCCGCTGTTTCTGATGACACAGCGAATCGTATGTTCTGTGGGTTGTTTTTGCATGCACCGGCCATGCGTCAAATACCTTTAATTAATTTAATTATTCACAAAAGTTATCAATGTAGTAATTTGCAATAACTCCCCAATAAAATATGCAAACAAAACCATATTTTCAATGTAAGCTTCCAATATATTTTTATTTGTAATGTTAAATTGCCCATTATTACAATGCATTGCAGTCGTTCTTGGCTTCAAATTTCTTCACTTCGCTTTTCCTTTGTTTTATATTTAAATGAAACTTTTCACGTAAAATTTCAATCGGTTTTTGTCCTTCGCACGTTTGTTTCATTGTAGGCTTAGCGCAAATGCACTTGAAAGCCCGAGTCCAACAATGCAAAAACCCTTGAAACTACTTTTGGAAATAACGAAAAGAATACTTTGTGGTTTACACAACATTAAAGTTAAAGTTGTGGAAACCACAAAGTATTCGTTTCATTATGAGTATATTCCACAAAGTTGAGCCTGACCTCATTAATTATATTTACTTTTGGAAATGTTGAAAAATCGGGGAAATCGAATATAAAATTAAAATATCAGCAAATACGAGTTAAACATCAGAATCGATGGTACGTGAAATAATGCAAATCTCCAGTCAAAGTCTTGATCGTAAGATGTTTTAAAATGTTAAAGACTTAAGGTCTACGCATCGTATTCCAGCCCATCAGTTGCATAAACGAAAGCTTTCCGGATATCGTACCCAAGAGATTTTGGGAGACCACTACCCATTTAAAGCTTGCAAGCATTCGCGCCGAGTATTCAGGCGAAAGATTCGTCGAAATCGAATCAACCTTTCTCGATATATTTGTCATGCACGTAGTCAGAAATTTACTTCGGGGTGGAAGGGGGGCGGATCTGAGGCCAATAACCAATTCCCCGCAATTGATTAAATAAAACTCCTATTCAAATAATATAAACTTGTATAGCGTTTTTAGTTCTCATAACTCAACGCAGCAAGCGGCAGCGTAGCAAGAGGCAACGTAGCAAATATGTAGCGTGGTTATCGTAGATTCCACAAATATCTGTACACCTGGATACGTCCTTGATATTTGTGTATCATGCAGGCAGGAAGGGGCACAGCGGTTATAATATATTGGATGTAGTATTTTATAAACCTCGAAAAACTTTTAAAACTATCTCTTCCCGCACTTTAGTGTTGTCACCAAACTATCCATTGTAACGAGGGGTGGCCTGAGGCATTTTGGCGCTCCGGGCGAGATAAGTAGCGCCCCCTCCATAAATGTTTAAGATATTTTTAAACCACAATAATTCCTCGCTCCGCAAAAATTGACAATGAAAAACTAAAAGGAATGCCATCATGATTCCAGTCTGTTCCGCGGTGCAAATTGGTATCCAATATTTATACACTAGTAACTAATGCATAAGTAGATGATCGGGATAGCGCCCCAAGACTAAGGGGCCATAGCCAGCCACCCTACTCACCCGTTTCTCGGGCCTGCCCCGAGTGGAAAGCAATTGCTACGCTTTCGTATACGCAAATCCCTGATGGCGGAAGTAGTTATTGCTCTCTCCGCCACAGAAACCCTGGCGCTTCAGAGCGTGTTAAGTTCGCCCTGGTGGAGAAAATCGGAATCAAAATGGTTTCATCGCAACAGGCATAGGCTTGGAAATAAGCGGATCTCAATTATATTAAAAGTTACAATTTTCATCTCCCAAGTGTTTTTCTCTTTACCATGGAGAATTCAGACTTATTTAGACCGAACTCTGGTTTATCGTATCAAGTTACGAATTTTTTGTTCTTAAATGTCGTAATGTTTTCCGTTTAATTATAGTACGCTGGCAATTAGTTTTTGCTTCTTTCGCGTTTTCTGTCTCGTGTCTTCGTTTATCGCCTTCCTCCAGGCTCCACGCCTTCTTCGTTATTTGCCTCCACTCCGTGGCCCCTCCCACATAACGGAATTAACCCCGCCCCTCGCAAGCCACGCCTCCTCCGGAGCCCATCCTCCCTCGCAGCAATATGTGGCCGCCCCCGTAGCAGTCCTCTTTGGGCGGAGTCGGCCGACGAGGGCGGTGATTGAGTGGCTCTGGCGGGAGTCGCTTCTGAGTGGAGGGAAGACCGGAGGGGGAGAAAGGAAACCTCGCGCCCGGATGTCTGTCGGAGGGGAGGGGTGAGATCCCAACGGGGAGTCGTTTGATCGACCTCCGCTAGAGCGGCGTCAGTGGCCGCGTCGGCGTCACAGAGCGAAGCATTTTGCGTTCGTCCGTTAGTGTTGGCGGGACTCTGTTCGTGGCGGTTCGTCGTAGTTTTCGGCGCCATCGTCGCGAGCCTCGACGTTCGTCCGAAGCGCGGTGCGTGCAGTGCGCTCGGAATCGCCGCTTAGTTCGATAGTCGCGGAGAGTCCGACCGGCGTTTGAAAAACGGCGGAGGTGCGTCGTCGCAGTGGATAGGGCGCTCGGATCCGGAGATCGACGTACTGTATTCGGGAAAGTGAATTCGAGCCGATGCTCCGCTCGGTGTGTTGTGGCGTTCCTCTTGCGTGTACCAGAATCTGCTCACGATTCCACAGACGGTGGCTAGTTCGTGTCACAATTTTGTCGGCTCGTCGTCTCTTGGGTGGGGTGTTCCTGGATGACGCGAAGAAAATTCTGCGACGAGACGGAGGATAGGAGGAGGGGGCGGAGGGAGAGAGGGGAGGGGGGAGAAGTGGTTAGCGAGGCGGGCTACGTGAGTGGGAGCGAATGGCGGGGAGGGAGGCCAGTTCGAGTATTTGAACTCGAGAGGGAGAGAAGCCGTTGAGAAATGGGCGGAGGAGGCCATTGGCCAGTTAGCGCGCTGTGGTCGCGGAAACGCCGCTCCTCTGGATGTTATTAACCCCCTCCCCCGTGCGTGCGACGGCGTGATAGCGAGTGGCGCGGGACCAGTTCGAGTGATCGGTGTCCGCGAGTGATCTCTTTCGTCCTCCTCCGAGGTTAGCGTCCCGTGAGCCGGATTAGAGACGGATTAGAGACGGACTCGACGGAGATGGAACACGCGCTGCCAAAGAGCGAGCGAGGTAATGTCTGCTTTCGTCCCCCGACGACCCCTCGTGCTTTCCCGCGTCCTCTCTTCGCAAGCGTCGGAAGAAAATAATTTCGTGGTAATTTTAGGCTGCATTCCTGACTCAGAAATTTAAGTCCTAATTATTTCTCTCGAATCGTCGCTCTCGTCAACGCGTCGTTTGCCCGCCGGCGGTTCGTTTTCTTTCTTCGGCGACCGTTGGTTCTGGATAAAGATGGCGGACGAGGCGGTGCGTGGGGAGGAAAGGACATCGCAAGGGCGAACGCCGGGGATTCTGGCTCGGAGAGCGTTCCAGTGCGCCGCGAAACGCGCGGCTCCGACCGCGGACGGAATCGGCCGTGCTCGATAGCGTGCGCGCGGCGAGAGCGACGCGTCGAGCGAACGGCAGGTCGATGGAGGGCCTTCCCTCGGGGCGAGGGCCTCCACGAAAGAGCACGCCCCGCGAGGTGTCGAATTCGTGCGGTGGCGAGACTCCGGTCCGTGCGTAAATGCGGACGACGCCGCTGCCCTGCAAACCCGCACTCCCCCCCCTCCTCCCCCGTCACTTCGCCCCCCTTTCGCCCCACCCGCCCCTCTCCTCCCGCGCGCCGCCGTTCCGCAGGGGCACGGGGGTTCGGTATTGATCTCCGCTCCTTCGCGCTCGCCCCACCCCTTCCGCCGCTCCTCCCCGGCCTTCGCCCCTTCCCCACTCCCCCTCCTCTCCCTCGCCTCCCGATTTCCGTGGGGATTTCCTCCGCCTTCGCCTCGGTTAATCCTGCCTCCGCCGACGCCTCCCCCCCTCCGCCTTAATATGCCTTCTCTCGCCGTCTTCCTTTGTCTTCTCCCCCTTCTCCCGACACGCGAAAATCCATTCCGTCATTAAGGCCGAGTTATCCCGCCGCCTCGTCGCGGTCCCTCCAGAACGGGGCCCCGTCGGAAGCCATCTCCCCGGCCCCTCCCCCGGGCGACGGCCCCACGCTCCTATTCCCGAAGACGTCTGCAGTTCACTCCCGGTTCGTTTTTCATTTTTTGCGAGACGGCTCCGCCGCCTCCTTTTGATTCGCGGGCCATCTTTTCTTCTCTAGCCGCTGCGTTCGCACGATGAGCGCTAATTAAACGCGAGATTGCCTAGAAATAATTTACGCGGTGCGTGACCCTAAGGCGAAGTTAACTCTGCTTTGCGGATTATCATTCTTATATACTGCGGATCCTCGTCCATTCAACGCGTTCGGGAAATATCTGCGTGCAAAGTGCCCTCGATAAAGAAATGTCTGACGCGACGGTGATTAACGAGTTATTTCCTCGATGGAAATGTTATTACCGTGCGAGTGTCACGACGTCGTTTCCGGAATCGAATAAATATGAGAACCGCGTTCGAGGGATATTCGCTCTCGTGTCCTCGGCTAACCGAGTATGCAATCCCCAATTGCAGCCAAAGCGTTCATTTTACTTCCGTCGCCTACCGCAACGCCGCATTGCAAAATATCAGTCGGAGAGAGATCCTCGGCTGGCACAACTCCGTTTGATAAAGAGTGCTCTAGAGAGCGCGTCTCTTTCGACCTGGCGTGGCCAAGCGATCGCCTCTCTGCTGCGTCTCCCTCCTTCCCTCTGGCGGAGGACGGGACCGCGGGATAGCCGAGAGGAAGCTAGATGGGGCCGCGAGGGCCGACGGGGGTCGGAAAGAGGACCGATTGGAAGTCACTTTCGTCCCCGAATCCTCCTTTTCCTCTCTCTCTCTCTCTCTGCATCTCCGTCCTCTTGCCATCTCTACGTTTTTCTCGCCTCCTTTCGTCTTCCCTCCTTCTTCCCCTCCCGCCGCTCTTTCCCTTCCGTCTATGGCTGCTGCGCATGCGCTCCGCGAATCTATCTACTGCTTCGTACTGGTCTTCCTACGCTCGCTCGCTCGCTCGCTCTCTCTGTTGTAGCCGCTCTTTAGCTCGTTCGCTCCGTCGGTCGGTCGGGTGCCTACCTTCCGACCTTCTCCGTGGCATTGGCCTGATTCGCGAATTTAACTCCTCCTCCCTCCTTATTTAATGTTATTCGATCAAGTTACGATATTGGCGTGGAAAGTCTCCTCTCTGTTACATTTTTTTATTAGAGCAGGAGAGGCATTTGCCGGAAATAGTGCATTGTGGGTGGTTACCTAGCCCGGAGATTACTATCTTCCAGTTTTCGCTGTGTTGTGTGTGATGAGGTTCTTCGTTGTGAATTTCCGATAAGTGTGCGTAATGTGAGCTTCAGTGGTGCATAATGTCCTGGGTCGTTGATTGGTGTCTGCCGGAGGAGCGTGCATTGTAGGGTGAGTCTGTGATTTTTACAACAAATATGGTTGGAAATAATTTCCTGTAAAAATGGGCTAATCCTACCGCATGACGATAATACGAGAAAGGATTTTATTTATCGTTAAGTTTCATTGTTAAACTGAAGAGATATATTTCATATTGTAATGGCTGATGTCTCGTAACAATTGCATTTCATATTTATGATAAAGACGGTAGAAATATTTCCAAGAATTTAAATTCGTTTATTTCCTATTTCTTAATAATTAATTATTATGCAAATTATTGAAAAATATAATAATTTTTTAGATTAAATCGAATATGAATTTAAATTCTACTTAAGTGACCGCGTTCATAACTGTTACCTAATCCTAATATATTTTAAATACAACGATTTTACCTCGAATGATAACTAATTGCCCAAGTCTGTATATACGTCAGTACATATATAAATTAATGTGCATGTTTGTGCTCGCCAAAATTCATGTGTATATATGTATTTGTGTGTGTGTCCGACTATACCTTATTTACTGTCAAGTAACATTTCCCTTTCTTCATAATTCAAAAGCCAAGGGTTTAGTGCGCATGCCAACCGCAAAATACATACAAATATACACATTCGCCCGAATATAATACTTGGAATTATTTGAGTAGATATTTTATTTGAGTTCGTGATATCATGTATTAATTTTTATAGTGATTGTTGTCCGCGACTCGAAATGTTGAATAGCCAATTAGAATGAATTTTCTTCAATAATATATTAAATGTAAATAGCAGTATTCACGAAAATGGCTATGCTTTACGTAGTATTTGAAATACGCTTCTTGTAAGAAAGCAGATTTGAACAAGAATATATTTCTAGTTCGGTCACTATTGTTATTCTTCTTTTATTAATTTGTGGTCGCAGCGAAAGGACTGCCCATACTGTTCTATTATCCTCTGATGAAAGCAGTATCTATTTGGTGTAAATTTGTTTTCGTTTTCATTGCTGATATTTAGGTTTATTGTGTCATAAAGAAAATGCGTGAAATGTTGACATTAATTCCATCCTTGGATCAATCAATGCATGTAGTATTTGTTAAACTCGGGTGTCACCGTTTTATGACAGTACAGGTCAAATTCCGGTATAACGAAACTTGTGGGACTATGCAAATTGATTCGTCATACAGAAATTTCGTTATACTGAATAAAGAAAAGAAATTAGAAACCCATTTTATTTAAAAATAGTAATACAAATGCAAATAATGATTACAAAACTTTATTTTTTGATCAAAAAGTCCGTTATTTTCAATTGTGTCATATTTTTTGTAGCACCATTAAAAATGAAGTTTTCGATACCATCTAACTGCTGAAAAATATTTTCTGGGACATCAATAGTAAAGGACAGATACGCACTAACTTTTTTCAGGCCGTCTAAAATTACTGAGAGCGATATTTTCTCATTAGGTAACTGAACAGCAGTTTCATCGTCATCTTCACTCTCAAATGTCATGTCGGCATTACATGAAAATTCCTGTACATTTTCAATAATTTCCTGGTCCGTCAACTCACTCGCTGTCAATAAATTGTCATCTGCATCTATGTAATCTTCATAATTAACTGTGTCCGGAACTCCCGTGGCAGCAACTATAGAATCCCACATTTCTCTAACCTCATGCTACACTTCCGTTTCAGTTTTCTCCATTGCAATTGTCTGCTATTCAAGATCACTATGTGCAAGAATCGAGGTTTTCTTCCAACACTTTAATACGGTCGATTCTTTTACGAACCACCATGCCGCAACGATCATATCACATGCTTCTTTAGCATCTATTTTTTCATTATTCTCTGAAACTGATTTTAGCAATAACTTTTTGATAAGTTGACTCCTGTAATGCATTTTGACTGCACGCATCATTCCTAAGACCAAAGGTTGCAGGACTGCTGTACAATTCGGAGGTATAGACTTGACTTTAACGTGTTCTCTAATACACATGTCAAATTATGTGCGGAGCAATTATCGATTAAGAGAAGGATCTAGTTTATTGTTCATGATGATGTTTTTGTGAATGTATATGCTTTCGTATGCGTCTAGTTTTCTGTGTTTATTTACAGATTTGAGAAGTTTTAAATTGCCCGTTGTAATGGGATGGTGGTTGGCAAAAATAAACAAAAACATCATTTCGAACAATGAACTAGGTCCTATCTCCTACTCCTCTCTTTAACGGTCAAAAATCCCCGTTTACTTCCCCCCCCCCCCCCTCGCCAAAACGACAATCTGGGTATAAATACTCTTACCACCCCGAACAATCCTCACACAGTTGAAAGTGACGGCCTAGCTGTCGAAACACGTGTCCTAACCCTTGGCCCTTGATTGAGGCTCTTGTGTTCTGCTGACCCGACCGTCTATACGACAGTTATAGGTGTTTACGTAAGTTCTCTTCCTCATTACGGCGACGGACCAACCAATCTATCACAGCAAAGATAAATGTAACAGTTGTTTTTTTGGCACGAATGAAATTAATCATATTTTAATCGCCGCTAAATGTTCGTTATACTGAAATTAGGATTTCGTTATTACGAGATCTGTTTATATATTTATTATGTGGATTTTTAAAAAACAAGAAAATTGTTCGTTATACTGAAAATTTCGTTATTTCGGAATTCGTTATACCGGAATTAGACCTGTATAATCAATCCTTAGTTCGGTAAATTTATT
The DNA here is from genome assembly GCA_028673005.1 of Tanypteryx hageni. Lineage (NCBI taxonomy): Eukaryota > Metazoa > Arthropoda > Insecta > Odonata > Petaluridae > Tanypteryx > Tanypteryx hageni. Next base: position 236,449,167 of record CM054113.1, on the reverse strand, counting down.
CTCAAGTTTTTGCTTTGCGGAATAAATCAAAAATAGATTATAGTTACGTGTTTTCTTTACTTTTTCTTTAATTCGACAGTGAATTATCGAGAACGCTTAATGAACGGAATACAGTTCAATGAATGTCTATACCTGCCAAGTTCCACTGTCGTCAATGTATTTCCGGATACTGCACAGGGCGTCGATTTTAAAGAGTAACTTCTGCGAACATCGTAAACTGCAATAGATCACCCCATCATAGCCTCTTACATTTCTTTTCAAATTGATCGTTCCCCAAACTCTGGCGCACTTTTCATCCCATGGATATCTGATTCAGCTTATGCACACATTTACATAAGCGGCGTAAAATAGACCCACTAAAAATCGTATCGTTTCTCATATAAAATAACGCATATATATATATATATATATATATATATATATATATATATATATATATATGGATGTCAACAAGGTGTTGGGATGAGGAAACCCAGTGAACACTTACCAATCAGACGACTTCAGGTTGGCGAGGCACCGGGGATGTCGAAGCGACACACGTAAAAGAACACTAAAACACAGAAACATCACAAACGTAGAAGCTTTCGGAACTACTCCTTCTTCAGCTACAGAGATATATATATATATATATATATATATATATATATATATATATATATATATATATGTATGTATATATATATACTTATATATACATACACACACATATATACATACATATACACACACACATACTAGCTGAAATGCCCGGCTTCGCTCGGGAAAGAGTTTTCTTTTTAGTAGCAAACGATTTTTATTGCTCGAGGTCCCGCTCTGTAGATGACCCCCAATTTTCTCAAATGTGTTATTCGGAGAGGAGGTTCATACGGGATTTTACTACTACCTATAGATACCATTGAAAACTTTTAGTCAGGCTTGTGCTCGTGGGTGTATCTCAATGGCGAATACATCATATAATCCAGGCAGACTGCATTTCCAAGAATATTTGGCATAATCGAGCGGTTTTATTAAAATAGAAACTACTCCAAATGCACCATAAGCCCTGAATTATCCTTCCCCATTCCTTAATTACGCAAGCGATGTTTACATTAATATTTACTATTTTATGTATTGTATTGTAAAGTTTTACCATTGATATAATTACGCATTAACTTCTTACTTAATATTCACATGGGTAGATGCACCGAAACCTTAAAAGCAGCAATAAAATTATGTGGATTATGGCAATACTATTAGCCAAAACGTAAACAATAAACAACATTTTGGTTATCGAACAAATGTAAGTAGATGTATCGATTAATGTTGCTAGAAATCTTTCAATGCTTATGGTAAAAGATAACAATGTTCTAATATTCTAATCATTTGACTCAGTTTAAAAGTATTCATAGACTATATTTAGGCATGAATCTATTTGTACCCTTAGTCTTGGCGTTCCTCTACGGCGCGCCACGGCGTGGATTTTCCTTGCATTAATCTTTACGTGGCTATCTCCCTTTGAAGAGGACAACAGTTAAGAAATTAAGCTTTGTTGCAGCTTGGAAAATGGTAATCTAAACCGATAAATTTTGCGCTTAAAGAAAAATTTCGAGCGAATTAGCATGTAATACGACAAAACATGAACAAAAATATTCAGTCTTTCGTGCATAAAATAATCCATTTCTCATGATCGTAAGTTAATATTTAGGTATATTTATATCCACATCAGTGAAGAGCTGCATGGCATTTTGGGGTTTCTCCACACCATATCTCATGCATTCTTATGGAAATAGTATTTTGTTGATGCCACTGTCTGCAAACCTTGGCTAAGTTCTTCCTTTGGTCCATAATATGCCCCATGAAACTTTTGAATTCGATCGCCGTTATAGTGTCCAAGTTATTAGCGAACAAACTTACAAACATTCTTCTTTATATATTAGATATACTAGTAGAAGGTGCTTGCATTCTGCAAGCATGTCATCTCACCTTGAAAAACATTAATTTTTCAGAGATATATTTCATTATTAGAAATATTTTTTTAATTAAAAATATTTCGTCTCTGTACCAATTTTCGTTCTTTCCTTATGGAAAAATATTACCTCAGATTTGCAATTTTAAGAATATTATGCATTTTCCATTGTGGGGTACTAATACCACACCTTTGTGCCAAATTATAAATATTGTTAACGGCCGCAATAACAACTTCATGGAGATATTCAGATATTATTTGTGCGTTTGCACTAAGCTCTGAATAACTTTAAAATTTCAGCTCCGTATATGGCCCCGTTGTACTTTTACCTATTTATTTAAATTTTAAGAATTTTTAACAGCCAAACAAATTAAAATATCAAAATTTCTATACATCCCAATTCCTTTTTTTTTTTTACAAATTCCAGCTTTAAGAAAAATTTCAGATCTGTAGCACATTTGTGCTCGGAGGAGCCTGTAACCTCTAGAGGGCGCGTCCCCAGGTGGCGGATTGGGGAATGCTCTACAGATATGTAGGGTAGGAGGGAAATAAAATACCTCCCGCGGACCAACAGGCAGCAGCGTCTGTTCTCCATATTAGGGGCGGCTGCAAACAGCGTCTGTTCCCCATGTTAGGGGCGGCTGAATATATAGGCGGAAGGCAATGGGAAACCACCGCCACAATATATCCCATGTAGAGGCATCATGACGGAGTCTTCTCTTGTTAAATATTCCGGAGGCAAAATGGTCCCCCCGCTCGGATCTCCGGGGGGGACAACACGAGAGGTTCCGTTTAACACAAGGAAGGAAGGAAGGAAGCTGGAAAGAAGTTGAGAATTGGCACGTGGAATGTTAGAACACTCCTACGAGCAGGGAAGTTGGAAAATTTAAAGAAAGAGATGAAAATAAATAGAATGGATATGATTGGCTTAAGTGAAATGAGATGGGAAGGAAGAGGGGAAATAAAAAGTGATGACATCACGGTGTACTATTCAGGAGGTACTAGAGGAATGAATGGAGTAGGGGTAATTTTGAATAAGGAAATAGCAAATTGTGTACAGAGGGTGATATTTGTAAATGATAGAGCAATTGGTCTTAGAATATGAATGCACCCAAAAGATCTACTGTTGATACAAGTTTATATGCCGACCAGCCAACATGAAGATGAGGCTGTTGAAGAAATATACGAGAAGATAGAAAATATTATGGAGGAGGAAGGTAAAAACTGTTGCAAGATAGTGATGGGCGATTGGAACGCTGTGGTAGGAGAGGGAAGAGAAGACCAAGTAGTAGGAAAATTTGGACTAGGAAAAAGAAATGAAAGAGGTGAAAGACTTGTTGAGTTCTGTAAAGAGAAGAGGATGTTTATATCAAATACTTGGTTTGAAAATCATAAGAGAAGGCTATACACGTGGAAATCACCAGGAGATGGAGCCAGATATCAAATAGATTATATTCTAGTGGAAGAAAGATATAGAAATGGAGTAAAAAAGGCATATGGACTTCCAGGAGCAGACATTGACAGTGATCATGTGCTCCTCATGGCCGAAATAAAACTAGCCTTGAAGAAGGTTAAGAAGGCTAAGATAGTTAGGAAATGGGATTTAGAGAATATAGCCACAGTAGGAAAAGAAAGAATAGGAGAAAAATTAGCTCAGGCAATCAAAAGAGAAAACGTGTCGGAGGAAAATGTGGATGAAGCATGGAATAGGATAAAGAAGGCTATAAGGAAAACAGCAGAACAGGCTATTGGGTTTTTCAAAGGAAAAAGAATAAAAAAGCCATGGGTGACAAAGGAAATGATAGAAAAGATGGAAGAAAGAAGGCAATACAAAAGCAGGACTGATGAAGATGGAAAAAGGAAATACAGGAAACTGAATAATGAACTAAGAAGAGAAACCCAAAAAGCAAGGGAGAGATGGCTAGAGGAGGAATGCTCAGATATAGAAGATCTAGAGAGAAAAGGAATGTATGACTTGATGTATAAGAAAGTAAAAAATGTAACGTGGGATAGATGGAGAACAAGTGCATGTGTGAAAGAGATTGCAAGTAAAGAAGATAAAGTTCTATATAAGGAAGAGGAGGTCCTTAATAGATGGAGAGAATACATGGAGGAGTTGTACAAATCAAATGAAAAACCAAAGGATCTCCCTATTGAAGAGCAGGATGAAATAAATAATGACGAAACAGGGGTTTCGATATTGAAAATAGAGGTGCTACAAGCAATAAAGGATATGAAGAATGGGAAGGCAATGGGGGTAGATGAGATACCGATAGAATTATTTAAGTGTCTTAATGAGGAAGGACTGGAAGAAATAGTGAAGTTGTGTAATGCAATCTATGACAAGGGGATGTGGCCAGAGGATTTCGTCCAAACAATTATGATTCCAATTCCGAAAAAGCAAGGAACAAGAAAATGCAGTGAACACAGAACAATCAGTTTAATTACACATGCAGCAAAGGTGCTACTTAGGGTTATGAACAGGAGACTAATTAGCAAAATGGAAGAAAATGCTGCAGAGGAACAGTTTGGATTTAGAAAGAGTAGAGGTACAAGAGATGCAATAGGATTGATAAGAATGAGTGGAGAGAGATATATAGAAAGGGGTAAAGGAATTAGTCTGTGCTTCATAGATATGGAGAAGGCATTTGACCGAGTGAACTGGGAAAACTGATGGAAATACTAAAAGCAAAAAAAGTAGACTGGAAAGATAGAAGGTTAATTAAAGAGCTGTATATGAAACAGAAAGCAGCTATGAGGATAAAAGATGCACAGACCGAATGGTATGATCTAGGAAGAGGAGTAAGGCAAGGTTGCTGCTTATCGCCAACCCTGTTCAATATATATGCTGAAGAAATGATTGACAATGGAATAGGGAATGATAAAGGAATTAGTATTGGGGGTAGAATAATAAATTGTATAAGGTTTGCTGATGACATGGTAATTTTGGCAGATGAAACGAGGCATATTCAGGAAATGGTTACAAAGGTAGAAGACAGGATGATGGAATATGGAATGAAAATGAACATAAAGAAAACAAAGGTGATGAGAATGGGGATAGAGAGATTATGAATGTGTCAATAAAGGATGGAAGAGTGGAGCAAGTAAAACAGTATAGATATTTGGGAAGCATGCTAACTGAAGACTGGAGAAGTGAAAAAGAAATAAGAACAAGAATAGCAATGGCAAAAGAAACATTTAATAGGAAAAAACGGGTACTATGTGGTAAAATGGATTTAAATCTGAAGAAACGTCTTGTGAAGTGCTATGTTTGGAGTGTATTGCTTTATGGGTGTGAAACATGGACGCTAAAGAAAAGAGAGAAAGAAAGACTAGAGGCATTTGAAATGTGGGTGTGGAGGCGGATGGAGAAGGTTAAGTGGACGGATAGGATAAGGAATGAAGCAATACTAACAAGGGTGAATGAGAAGAGAAGATTACTTGAAACAATTCAGAGGAGGAAAAGTAACTGGTTAGGGCATATCTTGAGAGGAGAAGGTTTGCTATTGATGGTGTTGGAAGGATCAGTAGAAGGTGAAAGGAAAAGGGGACGTAGAAGAATAAAAATGTTTGATGATCTGAAAGAAAGGGGAGGGTATCAGGAAATGAAAGAAATGGCAAGGAACAGAAATGAGTGGAGACAACGCTGGTGCCAGGGACCTGCCTAGAGGCAGAACACCTCATGATGATGAGCACATTTGTAAATAAAAAATTCTTGAAAATTTGTTTAAACAATTTTGAATTTTTAGCGGCTGCATTGATGAAATTTTTTTAAGATTTTTGTTTTTTTCTATGTAGAATTTGCTACAAAATGTTTGCATAATCTCTAAAACCCCTAAAAATTAACAATTTTGAAATTTTCGATTTTTCTAATTGTTTGTGAGCAAAATCCTTTTATCGTGCAAAATTTCATCTCTGTATTCCTTTTAGGTTTGTTTACACATTATAATTCCTTTTCCCCATGTTAACTTATGGCAGAATTTTCTTTAATATTTTCTGTTTTAGGATTTTGACTTCATTATAAGTTTACGTCTTAGATTTAAATCAATTTTATTATAATACAGTCCACTGATTCTCTTAGAAGCACTAAATTAAAGCTATTATTATGTACAGTTCATCAACCCCCGTAATTGTTAGAAGTTCTTTTATTTAATAACATATGGCGTTTTAAAATTATGACGTCATCATATGTATACGTCTCTGGTTAAAATAAGTGGGACAATAAGAATTTCCCTATTAAAAAGCATTAAAGTGATGCTATTATAATACGGACTGCCAATTCCCATTGAAAAGCATTGTCCTGGTTGTTATGGTAGCTGAATTTCTTTATTGTTGAAAATCTGCTTTTTTACGATTAAAAACATATTTCTTCGTCAAATCGGCACCGATTTGAATTTAATCTTAAAAAATAAGAAACCTCATTCTTTTAGCTATAGAATTGTTTTTGTCCTGAAATCCTATCTTAATTATTACTAATTTAAAAATGTAAATTTATGAAACTCTGCTCAGATTTCCATGCTTTTCTTATGGAGTATCGAAATGGAACATTGGGGTCAAAGATACCCCACTAAAAATAAAAAAAATTGGAATTTTCGATTTTTCTTGTTGGTTGTCTCTAATAACCTATCACCCCGCCAAATTTCATGTCCGTGGCATATCTAGAAGTACCTTAGGTTTTATGTCATATATATATTTATATCCTCCTTAAGAAGCAGCTATTTATAATAGATATTAGATGTGGATTTGTATTTTTTGACCCATTATGTCAATTATTCATTTCGTTTGTATATAAAATTGAATTATCTCCGCCTTCACTTAAATTGTTTCGTCATTGACAACCGTGTAATATTCAGTACTTAATAAAATAACGACCTTGGTTTTTCTGGATAAGTAGCCCACTAATGCCATGTGTCCTCCAATTCAAGGTATGATCTCGTAGGGCAGCTTTCTTAAGGAGTATCTCTTATATTTGCTTATGGTTCCGACTGCAGTAACCCCAATCGAAAGTAGTTGCTCAAAAAACGAATCACCAGAGAAGAATACACAATCCAGTCCATCTTATGACTAAAAACATTCAACAATAAGCATTTAAAAATGAAAAGATTGAAAAAGGTACTTATATCCTGAATCTATTTAGGAGTATACTATTGGCGCCCCAAGATTTTTTTAGGTTTTTTCGTAACCTTATCTACTTCAAATATGTAACAGAACTTGATTTTGTTTTCGCTGAGTTTGTCTTCAAGTGTCAACTACTGTAAATATTGGTATATTTTTATACTGTGGTCCAGGAACAGACTGACCGAATGATGTTTATCGAATTATCCAATTTTGGGAAACATTGAATTCTGTTCACTGCCAAGGCAGGCTCTCCCCTGAAGATGCCCACTTAGTGGGCGAAATGCAATGGGCTTACCCTACAATTTTTGGCTGAAGGAGTTTTATACAACTGTTCATTGGGCCTAATATTTCTGCATTTACTGTCCACTCGCCTTTTCTCGCCAGTGAGAGGTAATATTTTTATGCTAATCCAAATCCAAAATTATGTGTACACAATTTAAAAATTTATATTTCGTGAACCAAATATACAATTTGCGCAATTTTTCTTTTATTTTAAAGCAAAATAAATTAATTATTTTAGTAATGTTTGATTATTTACAAATATCCATGGAAACGATGGAGAACATGCAGATGAGTTTCAATGAGAGAAAGTTAATTCTAAAATGGTATTGGAAATTTGAAACCGTCACAGACGTTCAGCGTGCATGGGAAAGAAAATATGGAACAAAAGCACCAACTTGTCTAACGATTACCCGTCTGCGTGATAAATTTGAGGAACATGGAACTGTGAACAATATCAACAAGACATGCTGTGGGCGGAAAAGAACGTCAAGAAGTATTGAAAATGTTGAAGCTGTCAGAGATGCAATTACCCGCTCCCCAAGGAAGTCTACAAGACAGTGTTCACGTGAGCTACAATTGAGCCATACAAGTGTTTTTAGAATCCTAAAGGACATAAAATTGAAGGCATTTATATCTCGATTACTGCATTCAATCGAAGAAGATGATCCAGATCGACGAACACAATTTTGTGGCTGGTACATTCGAAAAAATGGTGGAATCGATGCTTTTAAAGATTCAATTGTATGGTCAGACGAAGCCACGTTCAAGCTGAATGGCCATGTGAATCGTCATAACTGCGTTTACTGGGCAGGTAAAAATCCTCACTTCATATTGGAGAAAGATGTCAATCTACCAGGTTTTACTGTGTGAATGGGACTCTCCTCTCGTGAAGTAATCGGACCTTACAGATTCAATGGCACTGTTAATGCAGAAAGTTACCTTGATATGTTAAAAAATTATGCAGTACCTAATATCAAAAACATGTTTCCGGATACATTGGTGTATTTTCAACAGGATGGTGCACCCCCACATTTTCATACAACTGTGCGGGAGTACCTGAACAATGAATTTCCTGAGCAATGGATAGGTCACAGGGGTAGTGCTTTTGAATACCCTCCAAGGTCTCCAGACCTCACTGCTTTAGATTTTTTTGCATGAGGATACTTGAAAGACAAAGTTTACGGTCAGAAACCGCAAACATTGGAGAATCTGTGGGTGGCAATACAGCTAGAAGCACACAGAATTTCTACTGACTTGTGCACTGTAGTATGTAGTTTTGTGAAAGAGAGATCTCGCTTATTTATCAGTGCTGGTGGTGGACATTTTGAACATCTTACTTGAGTTACATTATTATGCATTTAAGCTTTAAAATAAAAGAAAAATTGTGCAAATTGTACATTTGGTTCACGAAATATAAATTTTTAAATTGTGTATACATAAGAAACAAAGGTGTTGAGATGACTTAATATGCATGCGGGCATAAATCTGAAATTGAATTTTGAACTTTGAGAAGGAGAAAAAATCCTGTACTTCACCGGGAATCGAACCCGGGTCTACCCAATTTGCCGGATAGGTGCTTTAACCAACTAAGCTATCAAGCCAGCATGATTCTCTTTTCTCGAATTGGGGTATTTATCGTGAAGAAGGGCTAACAGAGTAGTCCAACCCTAAACGTCCTCACTGAGGCATCGCGGAAAAAACCCCTACTTTAACTCAAGAAAGTGATAAGAAACAAAGGTGTTGAGATGACTTAATATGCATGCGGGCATAAATCTGAAATTGAATTTTGAACTTTGAGAAGGAGAAAAAATCCTGTACTTGAGGGAGACCCGGGTTCGACTCCCGGTCAAGTACAGGATTTTTTCTCCTTCTCTGTGTATACATAATTTTGAAACACCAGTATATATGCTAGTTAAACGGAAACGGCGGATATTTTCCATGATGGAAGGACAAGTATAAAAGAGAAAGGCGAGAGGGAAGTTGGTAAAGGAGGTAGGATGACAGACACGAAAGCATAAGGTAAAATGTTATAAATGCTTACGGAAGAGGAAAGTAAATGGGATAAATGGATGGCAACTAGTTGTTGGGATAAGGAAGCCCAGTGAGCTTCCGTGTTTCTTGTTTGCGTTTATTTTACGTTTGTCACTTCTACACACCCAGCAGCTCGCCAACCTGAAGTCATCTTATTGGTGAGTGCTCACTGGCCTTTCTTATCCCAACAACTTGTTGCCATCCATTTATCCCATTTACCTTTCCTCTTCCGTAAGCATATATATGTATATATATTATAGTTACGTTACGAGAGGCGTTTTTTTACGCATAAATGGCCTACGACTCTTAGATGTATAATAAATATATCCTATTGTTAGAAATAAATAGGGAAAAATGGCAGAAGTCACGATGTAATTTCTAGGCTCTATGACGACCACGTCGAGTAGAAAACTGTCTCAGATTATGAGTGAAACGGGTGAACTTTTCTCCCAAATTCTGACCCAAATTATCAAATTAAAATATACAAGTTTTAAGTACTCTCGCCAAAGAGTAAGGTCTCTCTCTTCTCTGAGGCAATGTCCATTCAAAGGAAATAACTGTCAGCACATATTAGATTGTCAGATGTAGAAAACGTTCTCCTATAAGATAAACAAGAAGTCCACACCAGGACTAATGCAGGCTGGTTTCCAAAAGATGTCGTTCCGAATTGATTACTTATATTGACAGAAAATGTTTCAGTATGTGTTAGTCGTTCAAGGAGTTCTCATACCATAAATACCACTTGTAGTTCATAGTTTATCAGTGATAGAGAAAATTGGAAAACAAATTAATAGAGCGAATTTAATCAATTTTACTGTTTGTACTATAATATGTATGGATCAACTGCCCATTACTGAAGAGTAGTCGAGCGGAAAAGAAAATAACTCATTTCTTCACTCATCTATGCTCAAGTCTAGGTCAGTAATAATCGTCTCCACGACAACAATCCGATAGAATGCGATTGATAATGCAAAAACGCTATGTTTTAGTAGACGTTCAATTAATACGATCAATTATAAAATGTCGGTGATAAGAATTAAAATCGACATTCTTTTCTCCTCAGAACATTACAAACATCTCTCCGATATCACAATTTTAAGATATTTTAAGTATTAAAGAAAACATCTCTGCACGATGAATTTGAGACTTCCAATGTAAAAAATAGGGGAAAAATGTTGCTGGAATCGAACCCGGGACTTCAAATAAAATATAGCCTGGAGGCGGACCCTGTCTGCACGAGCCTCATGCCAAGTTTCATGAAAATCGGTCCATTGGTGCAAAATTCGTTAGTAGGGGGGCATACTCGCACAGACAGGATCATTTCATAAGGCCTAAAAAGCCGATTTCGAGCAAATTGCCGGAATTGCAACAAAAATACCGATGTATCAAATTAGCTAGGTGGCTGTGGCTAATTAACCAAATATGGCGAGTGGCAGAGGAATTAGACGGCTAGGATCCGAAAGTGGTGAGGGAAAGTGAAGTTTTTGGTTTTGAAGCACTCTTAGGGATTCTTTTTTGATAATTAATTAGTTTCGCCAAAATGTAATTTTCGGATAGTTTATAGAAAGCATGCTGCCATTTTTTGTTTCGACTATTATAACTATTCTTATTGTACTTGATCTTTTAAACTCGGAGTGCTTAAGTTCGAAGGAATTGTGCATGGAATTTAAGTCGCAAATATGAGTGATGGAGCTATTAGGGAAAGAATCAACTAAGTTTTCCACTATATAAATTTTAAAAATATTGCCATAAAAAGCGTGTGATGTTTCGGAATTGTTAACATTGCCTTCAGATTTGTGTGCTTTACCGTTTTCAAAAGAGCTCACATTATTAGCTATTAGCTTCGGTTTGTCCGTCCGTCCGCATGTGCGTCCTCGGCTTCTACCGAACGGATTTTCATGAAATTTGATATTAAGGACTGACAGTCCAAGACAATAAGAAAATCACATAAATAAATCACGTAAGGCAATCAGGGGTACCACTTTACTGGTGACAGAAATGTGAACTCTCCGTCATCTCTCGTAAATATTTGGTCATCTCTCGTAAATATTTGGTCATCTCTCGTAAATATTTGGTCATCTCAAAATAGTTTTCAAATAAAACTTGTAAAACAAGTAGAGTATTTCTTTTCCTAAACATTTTTATCATAGGAGAAGCCGTTATCACGAACTTCGAACAAGAAAGTCATAATTCGCTTTGAACTTAGAAAATTCGTGCATGGATCCATAATTGTTGTCAGCGTAAACAATATTATTGGTTACTGAAGTAAATAAGATCTCCTTTAATTACGAAAACACATTTAATTTTCTTCGGCGTGCATGAAAGGTTTTGTAAGCAGAAGGAAATGGGTTATCTACGGCGAAGAAAAGAACGTAAACGTAAATATTACAACTACTGAACTCAAGTTATGTTTTAAATAATTTTCTATTGGTTGGTTGATTAAAACTGATTAGAAATAAATCGATAAATAAAAATTAAATATTTCCCTGGCATCATTTCTGATGCATAGTTTTGCAGTATTTAGTCATTAAAATTACGTAATATGTTTATTAAAGCACCAACTCAGGGTGAGAAAGAAATTTTGAATACATGGAGATACGTAATCGGATCGTGGTGTTTTGCTGTTTTATGGCGTGCGTTCGGTCAAATTATATCGTTTACTTTCAAATGCCCCATCGCACGAAGCGCGCCTATTTTTGATGCACTGTACACTTTCCTAACTGACTTTCCTAGCCTTTTTAAAAAGTTTTTGATTGACAACCGACAACATAAACAGATAAATGATCATAGAGACAATAGGAAGTGTCATTTTAACCAAAATACACGGTTAAATGGTATGCAAGGATTTTTAAACCGATTTTATTGACCATTTTAATTGAAATAATTATTTTTTTATTCTCCTCCATTTAAATGCCATGGGAATGGTTGTACCATAATTTTAATGTGCGTTTTAAAATTATTTATATTCATTTACCTTACGAATTTGGGATTTGAACCCAGGAACGGGAAAAAAGGATAACGTTTTATTTTCTTTCTATAAACTTTCAAAATTGAACTTCTAACCACAAAATTTCAAGTTTTTCTAATCAAGATTTTTGGTTTTTATGGCAACCCAATTGTTGCCAATTTAAGAATACTACAAATCAAGTTATATAGACAAGACTTATTAATTATCTAAGTACGAGTACATAAAATATGGTGTGAAATACTATTTCTTGAGTTTCGAACATTAAAAGACATCATATAAGAATTATAGTTGTGTTTGATATTTATATCGCCGTTGCCAAATGGCCTATTTTTTCAAATTATCTTTGTGTAAGAAGTTTTTATAATAACTTCATTTAAATGTAGGAAAGCAGAAAAATTAAGCCCCTCAACGAAGATTTGAGTATATTCGAAAGCCAATAATACAGCTAATGAATTCATGGAACTATTGCTATGAAGCGGTGGCTTCATTCAGCGAGTTTCTTATGAATGAATTTGTCGCTGAATAAATAGTTTCTAACTCGGTGGATACCGTGACAAACCTGGACAATTAAGCGGTTGATTTTTTTTTAAAGAAACAGATCCCTTCAGAGATGCCTCCTCATAAATTGGTCTTGAAGAATGGTGCACCGATTTATTACTTTGGAATTTAGAGGCTCCAAAAATTTATAATGGGACCTGTTTGCAGGTTCAAACTACTCGTATATATCTCCATGATATTAAAGCAGTTATTTTGACAGAATGTGCAATAAGACTGTTTTTATGCCACGTATCCCTGTGACTCATAGCAACTACCCTTTTCACTTCAAGCGTCTTCGATTTCCGATCAAGGTTTGTTTTTCAATGACTATTGATAATGCCAGGGTCAATCGCTAAAAGCTGTCGGGTCCACCTTACATGCACGTTGCTTTTCTCGTGGTCAGTTTTAGGTAGCGTAGTTAGAGTAAGCAATTAAAATAATTCGTTTAATTTCTCGCCAAGTGGCAAGACCGTCAGCGTAGGCTATGAGGAAGTATGTACATATTGTAAAAAAGGTTTTCAGTTTTTTTTTCGAAATTATGGTGGTCGGTGAAGATAAAGTTATGTCTTCGGAGCCATGAATGATCATTGGTTCCTACGAAAGCGATATCTTTTCAAGTTATTAATCACTAAGACCCCGGGCAAAGAACGGGCTGCTCTGCTAGTTTAGTTTATAAGAAAGCATTTGAAAAACGTTATACAGTGTAATAAATACCTGATGAATGAAATCAAACATGCATTTCCCTTTTTTTTCTTAACTGTAAATACAAACTATAGATCCGTTCATTATAAAATATTATTTAAATCTTTTCCTTTTTATATTGGCCCCTTCGTAATAACTATCAGCAAATACATTCGTGAAATATTTTTAAAAATCTTGGAATAGTTTTCACGATGAATCACTTTTCACATTGAAAAAACAACTAATTAGTAAACAAAATTGTCATTTGTTGCTATCGGTAAAATATGTGTTGATGCGCATCCCAATATAATGATGAAGTTATTTCTCAGAATATTCGCAATTAAAATTACTGTTGGCTATCATCATCGTTATCATATATTCGAAAATGTTACCATAGCAACAGAAACAATTCTATTAGCTAGCGTCATTCAATGTAATGAATATAAATTCATACGAATGATAGGAAATATCTATGGAACAATTGGTTTTATGAAAAATTCGTTCAAAGAAAACTTGTAGAAAATCATATTCTCCACAACTATGTTAGACAAATATTTACGTTAATGAAGAACAAGATGGAAAAGCATACTTCATGAATGGAATACACAGAGATTTCAAAAACGTTCTTAATGGGAAATATGTATAAAACGGTATTGAAAAATTGGGCGGTTCTCGAATTTTTATCTCCGAAACTATAAGTCGTAATTATGTGCTCTCGAGGACTTCTTGTGGTAATTGTTTTCCTAGAATCGAATTAATTTTTTAATCGATACCTCACAACATTTAACGAGATACGAGTATAAGTTGATCAAATTCAAAATCTCAATTGGGCGATACATTTTAATAAAGATCACTCGTACTTAAAATACTACCAGTGGTTCAGGAAATTAAAGTCACGACAGACGGACGAGGCGTGCCCATAAGTCGTACTACCACTTCGCTGGAAACGTCTAAAAACCGGAAAATGACAACACTTAAGGTTGACCAATTTTAGCCTTTTTTTCCTTGCAGAAATCTCAAATATAAAGTTTTGTGGTGATTAGTAGATTTTGAATTAGAGCTCCCGCAAAAGTCCTATCATACACAGCCATAATGAAATAGTGAAAACATAATCAGGCAATCTTATTACGTGTATTTCCGTTCAAATCTCGAATTCGATTTTTTTCGTGAAAACAATCCTCTATGCTGCCTATGGAGAAAGTAAAAATTGTTCCTTTCGTTACTGTTTTCGAGCTTTAGTGCGATATTTTTTTCGAGTGACCCCATTGTAGATTGCTTCATGTTTGGTTTCGGACGTATTTAACCTTCCTTTGGATTAAAAGTGAATTTATCAAAATAAACATTTTAGTGTGATTTTATTAACCTTGGAATGCCTAGCGTGACTATATGGTGGCTCGAGTAGATAACTTATGATAAGCATAAGTGACCATCTAAAGTAATTTATGCGCAAAACATTTTTGTAAATGCGGCAGTCATTATATAACACAATAGAATAATAGAAAATGTATTTAAAATCTATTCATATCTATACTATATATATAACAGATGTGTCAGGAAGTGTTTTAAACCCTTCACTTGTTAAAAACTCTTATAAATCGAAAAGTTTCATTCTTTTTAGTTTAAGCCTTCACAAATGATTCAAAAGTATAATTGTTAAATTATAAGCTGTTCCCGGTGTCTTCGTTGAGTCCATGGCTTCGGTTCCAGGGAGCGTATCTTTTCTCTCTTTGAATAACGTGCAGAACTAAAATCTGACGTGCAGGCCTTCCTTTGGTGCCATTTTAATATATCTTACAATCAAGGTATCGTCTTTGGATTTTCGCAGTTATATGGCGAAAAGTACGAAGAATACGTTTTTTATTGTGAAAATGTCGATCGAAAACTTACAGAAATTACTTGTAAATTAGATTTTTTCGCGGTTTTATCCATTTATATAATATAGCGACATGGAAACGTAAATGTTGGCATTAATCACATACACGTAGTAAAAGCGTACTTTTATTAATTCTTTATACTAGCGAAATATTAATTATTCGCTTAACTGACCATACATTCTTTTATTCTTAATGGCGCTACAAAGGATAGTAATTGACCCTGTGAAGAAAGAATGATAAATTACTTGATTTAACTGAAGATAATGAACCAACGTGATATACAGTTTGAACAAATGTAGGACTCTTAAACAAGTTTTTACATCAACATTTTTAACGTCGTGTTATACGTGGAGACGTTGAATCTATGAGAACATGGGAAAGATTGAGAGAAAGTCTTGCAGTGTGGAACTGAATGAAGAGGGGAATGACGAGGGAGAGGTAAATTTTGTTAGAGAATGTGAGAGAGAAAGAGAGGGGATATGAAGAGAAATAGAGGGAAAAAGGAGGTTGTTTACATTTTCTATACGAAAAAAGGAATATTTTACTTAGATTTTAGATATGAAATTTCATTTCAAGCACCATAAATTAAATTCATATAAACAAATAATTTTCTATTTATACCTATAATTGTTATTCGGACAATCATTATCCTTTTATTTTTTGTTCATATGAAAACATAAGTTGTTGATTTATAATAAATATTGTAATTATTCTAATATAAAATCTTTAACTACTTAAAAGTTAAATTTATTTCCATTTTATACCTTTCAGTGCTTTCTGGAACAATCATCATTCCTTTATAATTTTGTTTTTGTATTGTTTACATAACGAATAAGTTGTTGATTTATTGTGATTATTCTAAAATCCAGTTTATCTTTTTAACTGCTTAAAGGGAAAAATCACTCGGTTATATTTATTTATTTGCGGAACAAAAAAGTTGTCATATTATCATTGTTTTTATTATTACAAATATAATGTTCTTCAAATATAACTTTCTAGGGCAATAATAGCCCGTTCATGATCGAATGGAAGAAATCGATAGTTATCCCATCGGAACCACAAGAAAAGACTCGGAAGACATCGATCAACGAAAGGCAAGATTAAGATATTTTTGAGAGAATATGAAAAGTAGAGCACACCAAGAAACGGAAGACGAAAATTTTTTAATGTACGAATTAATGATTTCAAAGAATAATAATTGCGAGAATTTAATTTAAATAACAGGTCATATATTTCTTTCCGTCATACTTACGGGCACTAGTATTATGACACATAATGAGGCGCGAAGGCATGATATAAATTGATCGATAAGGCTGATTGAAAACCTTTGTTTCTTTTTGAAGGCGGAACATCAAAATTGTGGAAAACTTGAAATAATTTTTCGCCTATTTTACTAATTTTTGCCTACTCTATTCGTAATTTTGTAATTTATGTAGTTCTTAAAGTTTTCAGAGGTTGAGGAAGTAAGGGACATGTAATACAGATTGAATTGATTTTTAAAGTTATAATTGTGATAGAAGAACCAAGTAATTATTTCCATTGGAGAAGCAGCAGCAATATTATCAGACTATATGAGATGCCATCGATATATGATAGACAATGTCTTCTTTTCCGGGGTGTATTTGTATGTTTTGTTGATTTTTACGAAGAGCCTTGGATTGAATTTTATATCTTTGGCCATGGATGGGGAACCTGCGGCCCGCGGGCTACTTGTGACCCGCTAGACTTTTAAAGGCGGCCCGCCGTGACATTCTCCTCTATCATAGAAATGTTGCCCGCGAAGGCTTTATCAACCATGTGCGCCAAAACCATGGTCCGGAAGAGGGGAATGCAGCCGTTGCAAATAAATGAAATTTAAATGTGGCCCTCAGGCGAAAAAGGTTCCCCACCAAAGTTTTAGGCCAATGGGAGGTTATCTCTGCCTCCCGAAACTAACTCTTTCTATAAAGCACCTGAAGCGATAAATCCAGTCGGCACTTCTATAACCGAATGTTCACGTTACTTATATAAATGTTCTAAAATATTATTTAAACTTACTAACATAAACAATCTTATGTTGCGGCTCTATTCTAGCTGTGTCACTTTGACACCCCTACCAGCTCGCCAACTTGAAGACCTCTTATTGGTAAGTGGTCACTGGACCCTTCGTCAGCACAATGTGTGTGTGTGTGTGTGTGTGTATATATATATATATATATATATATATATATATATACACACACACACACACACACATATACACGTGTGTGTGTGTGCTTATGGAAGAGGAATGGTAAATTGAGCAAATGAATGGCAACAAGTTCTTGAGGTAAGGAAGCCCAGTGAACACTTACCGATAAGATATCCTCTGGAGTGCTGCCTCCCTCCTCCAAGTTGGCCGTAAGAACTTCAAAAGTTTTCTGTCCCGTCTGTCTTTCAGTCTTCTTTTTGTCCTCTTCATGATTCCTGATATCCATTGATCATACGATGATCATTTCTTCTGACAATATTCCCCGCCCATTGCCTTTTAATCGTTTTTACTCCTAATTACGTCACACTCCTACCTTCTTTCCAACCCAGTCGTTCCTTATGCGGTCTCTTCGGGTGATCCCCAGCATACATCTCTCCATGCTCCTCTGTGTTTGCTGGCGCTGGACTATTCTGTCGTTCATGGTTTATGTTTCGCAACCATAGGTCAGAACAGGCAGAACACATTGGTTATACAATCTATTTTTCAGAAAGACTGGGATATTTGATTTCTGAATTACTGCACTCCATGCCATCTTCACTCTCCGGTTGATTTATCAAAGAAGTGATCCGTCGCTAGTGATTAGTTGACCCAAGTAAACATAATTTGTTACTTCTTGGAGTTCTTCTCCGTTGATAGATATCTTCTCGGAGTTTGTGAAGTAGGTAGTTGTTTTATTAAGATTCGTTTTCGGTCCAGCTTAAATTTGGGGAGTATTTGCAGTAACTGTTATTTTGTTACAGTGGCTAACTGGGAACTGGAACGAGTAACAGGTATGCGTGGGAAGTAACAGATATGGGAGTCACAGGTTCAGGCACCGCTTTTGTCACCGCGGGCTCGGTGGAACAGAAGGGGCGCGGTCCCTACACATACTCCCACCCACCCAAGTCCTAACTCGGTCCCAACAGTTCCAAGTGTTCCAACCGTCCAAATGTTTTCAATTGATGCTGCTGCGCTGCGCTGAGGCAGTCTCCCGCCAGCTTAAGGTCAATGCAATGAAAAAGTCACCGGGTGACTCAAGTAACAGGTACGAGTCACAGGTATTTGTTTGTCACTGGAACAGTTAGTCACTGTGGCAGAAAAAAGTCACTCCCCAACTCTAGTCCAGCTTCTTGGCTTGCCTGCTCCAGTTCCTCAGTTCTTCTATGGAGTTCTTCTCGGCTTCCTGCGAACAGTATGATGTCATCAGCGAATCGGAAGTGACTCAGATATTCTACATTTACCTTTATACTTTTGTATTCCAAGTCCCAGCATTTTGAATACTTCCTCTAGAGCTGCTGTGAATTTTGGAGACATGGTATCTCCTTGCCTCATTACCTTTTCGGTGTGAATGTCACTTGTTTCTTCATGAAGCTGGACAGACGATGTAGCATTTTCCTAGATATTTTGGATCAAGGTTATGTTCGCTTCTTCTACTCCTTGTTTCTTCAGTACACTTAACGACGAATTTCGAATAGAGTCGAATGATTTTCCGTAGTCTATGAAGCTTATACATAGAGGTATATAGCACTCGTTACTCCGACCGATTGTCTATCTCACGACCTGAATGTGGTCCATCGTATTTTACCCACTACGAAACCCGGCTTGTTGTAAGGGTTGGGTGGAATCAAGAAGGTTTTGAGGCCGCATAGTGAATATTTTGTAAACTGTTGTGAGTAGGCTAATCGATTTATAATTAATTAAATTTTCTTTGAGACCCTATCTTGTGCAAATGAATGGTGCTCGCGTAGTTCCGCGTTTCCGGTGTCTTCTTCTTCCTCAGACACGATTTAAAAATCTTGTCAAGGATCTTGTCCATACAGTTACCCGCTGCCTTGAATATTTCTGCTGTGGTGCCATCAGCTCTAGAAGCTTTTCCGTTCTTTATACTTTTGATTGCGTGGCTCACCTCTTCTGGAAGAATTTCTGGAAACTCTTCGGTGGGCGTATTTAGTACATCATTGGATAGTGTATCTAAATATAACTTGATGTATAATTCTTGTACTCTTTTTAAAATTAATTTCCTACTGTGAATTAGCGAGCCATTTTCTATCATCAATGGCATCATCTGTATCTTACTAATCGAGAGATGTTGCTTCATTTTCTTGTAACTTCTGTTATTTCTATTGTTTGTTCGATTAGCTCAATTATATTTCTTCACATCTTCTTATAATTTTGTTTATTTATGCAAAGTGGAAAACATAATTAATTTTTATTGTCCTTTCTTCAGCAGTGTACCTGTTACAGACAATATTTTATTAACTTAACTTTAACTCCTGACTTATTTCATTAACGGTTTGTTTGCGTAATAAGCTTGCTTCAGCTTCCTTATCTTCCAGTACAATAAATCGATTTCGAAGTTCATGCTGAAATTCTTCTTTTTCTTACTTTACCACCTGCGTGTTGATAATAGACTATAACTATATAGACTATAATAGCCTATTTTACAAGGTTCTGACTTTTCAACTTTGGACTGAACTTTATTCTGCATCGTACCAATCAATGGTCGCTGCCAGTTTTAAACCGGTAGAGGGCAGAATAATCTTCTACCACATGCTTTTATTTACTGCTGTGTAGTCAATTTCGTTTTAGATACCGTTGGGTTCCTTTCAGGTCCGCTTTCTGTTGGGAATCTTCTTAACGAAGAATTTCATTATGTAGATGCTGGTGCATTCGGCGAAGTGTGCGAGACGGTCTTCTCATTCATTTTTGACTCCATAGCTCCATTTTCCAATTGACTGTCATAATCCTTTTCTTTTCTTACTTTCGCGTTTAAATCATCCAAGACCACTCTTAGATGGCAGCTTCGTTTGTAAGGTAATTCTCAGATGATACCATAACAACATCTAAAAAATCTTCAGGCCATTTGCTAGTATCATATACTACTTGGTTATAGAATTTTGTCAGTTTCTTAACTGCTTTCGAACCAAAAACCTTAAGAACATCCACTGGTATATCATTGTCGTAGTGACATAGGGAGTGTCGAGTAATCGTAAGACGTTTTAGTGCGAGAAGGAATATATTGCCAAGCGTTACATAGGATACAAAAGGAGATCAGTAATACCCAAACGTTACATAGAGTACAACAGGTGATCAGTAATACCCAACATGCTTACTCGGCTAAATCCTGCAAGGGGGAGGTGGCGCGGGGCGCCTTGGTGACCCTGGTCTCGTAGGAGCTGCTAGCCAGTCAGTTCCGACGCAAACGTAGCCCGCGAAGGCGGACTAGCCGGTCGAGGTTTGACAGAAACGTAGCTGGACCAACGAACGAGGGACCGCGGAGGGGCGGGCGATCCTAGTCCCGTAAGGAAGGGCTAGCCGGTCAAGGTTGACGCTAACACAGCCGATCCTACTGACAGAGGAGTCGCGAGGAAACACCGCCCAGCCTCAGGGATGACCCGCGCTTATATACTAACATGAGATACAAAAGTCAAGCGCTAGTCATCCCCTGAAGTGGGTGATTGAGCGAGCGGGGAATCACCCGAAGGGCGCATTGCCCTGAGATAGCGTGCCTTAAGGGCCTGATTCACCCATAGAGTAAATAATGAGTGTGGCGCTGCGGCTGACTATACGATGTCTTTCGGCATCCTTACAACATCATCACACCCAACAACCTTCCTTCTATTCATGCCATAAATTGCTCTTTTAACTTTAAACTTGAGAACACTTGATCCTAGCAGGTCTTTTTCCACATCCTCTTTTTCATCTAATTCAGTATTTCTGGCTTACCCTCTTTGTCATACAGCACCTCAATGTATTCTTTCCAAACATTCTTTACATCGTCTGGCTACGTGACTATTTTGCACTTTTATCCATGATTCCTTTGCGTCCTATCTTTCTTGCCTTTTCTTGAATAGTTCCTTTGCTTTGCTATACATGACGTCTGTTCTACAACTTCTGTCACACTCGACAATTTCCTCGCATTTATCCACTGTTTTCTGACTTTATCTGTTTCCCTTCTTAAAGCATTATTTAACTCCTACTTACTTTGACCTTCTTCAGTGTTTATGTTCTTTCACCTACTCCTTCCATTTTTTGCAGCGTTGCTGCTGTGACCCAGGGTTTTTTGTTTCTTTCACTCTTTTTCTTTCCTATCTTATTTTTCATAACATCTATAATGTTATGGATGTATCTCCATTTCTCATCCACATTGTTCCTATTTTTATCAGCTATATCCTTTCCTCCAACTCAGTCATGATATCCTCCTTGTTCATGAAGAGTTCCTTTAACTTCCATTTCTTGTTAACTCTTCTCTTAACACTCTTCAATCTACATTGTGTATCTGCCAGCAAATGGTTGTGGTCGGAATTAGTATCTGCCCCTGGTAGTGTTTTCACATTTTTAATGCTATTTCTAATTCTTTCATTGACTAGTATGTGATTTATCTGGTATCGTCTCTGGTCTCCTGGGCTTTTTCCATGTGTAAAGTCTCCACTGGTGGAACTTAAACCATGTATTATACTCTGTTTCATATATCTTTGCGGCTGAGAGAGAGAAAGTGAAGAAGAGAGCTTTCCAGTATGTGATCGTACGTGAACCAATAGGGATGATGTAGGCGGAGCCTCCTGCGTCGAGAATCCATTCTCTCTCTGGCCTCCGTTGTGCATACATCGAGCCTCTGAGTGCTGTGTTGCCACGTGCTAACCGCCTTCGTTGTCCGATCAGTCAAACCCCCTCCCAGTCCCAGTAGCTCTCCGCTGGCATCATTCTCTTTCTTCTGAGCTCTCCGCTACGTATTCCAGTTTAGTAGATATGGCAGCGTCGAGTTTGAGTTCTCCAGCGAGGAAACGTCTCCTCGCTAGGAGATGGGGAAACGTCTCCCCACCTCCTAGCAGCGGAAACACTCGAGCGGTCCCGAGTAGGTACGAAATGTCAGTCGCAAAAATAAATGAAACAAACTATAGTTACAATCAATCTAATTCTATGGCAGAATTCCACAAGTTTCTCCCCTCTTTCATTTCTCTTCCCTAGTCCATATTTTCCCACTATGTTATCTTCCTGACCCTCTCCGACTACACTGTTCCACTCTCCCATTACTAGGGTGGTGATCCTTCTTTTTCCCTCCTCCAATATCTCCGTAATCTGTTCATACAATTCATCTACTTCGTCATCACCAGCATTAGTTGTTGGCATATACACTTGAATTATAAGCATTTCCACAGGCTCCATCTGAAGTTTTACGGCTATTAATCTATCATTAACTGTCACTACCTTGCTTATTCATTCCACTATCTCTCTTCTCATCATAATTCCCTGTCCTTTTTCTCTCCTCCCTAGTAAAGAATCTTAAATTCGTCTGAATTTATCTCGCTGCTAGGAAAAGACTATTATTTTTTTCATTTAAGTTAGGTTACTAAAATATGAAATATTGAACAATTTCACCCCTACTAGTATCTAAAGCTGAATTACTCTGAACTCGTTGATTTTAAGCAATATGAATGGATAAGTTAGTATTTCCATTAATGAAACAAAAGATACTATCAAACTTCTTACTACTTATATACCAAACATTCTTACGATTGCCGCTGAGTTCTCTACGTCTGTCTGCCATTCTCTCGTTATATATAGACGTTCTTTACAGAGGAGAACGATATAACATATGTTATCATTATATATAGACGATCATTACAAAGGAAGATATCATTATATATAGACGTTCCTTACAGAGGAGGATATAACATACATATAACATATAGGAGGATACTAATGTTTAGGCACTTCCAAATGAGCTGGAGATTCGAAATTTTTTTCTTAGATAGGATTTTGTGCAAAACCGACTCGAAAAAACGAGTCTTGAAAAAGTGCAACAATGCGGCCGCAAAAAATTCGAAATTGTTTAAACAAATTTTCAAAGTTTATGTATTTCCAAATGTGCTACGGAGCTGAAATTTTTTTAGAGGTAGGATTTGTAAAAAAACGAAATAGGGATTATAGTAATTTTAATATTTTAAATTGTGTTGCCGTTGAAAATTCTTAAAATTTAAAGAAATAGATCACTGTTTAGGTACTACGGGATCACCTAGGAAGCTGAAATTTTCAAGTTATTTACAGAGTATTGCATTTACACAAATAAACATTTGAATCTCTCCATAAGTATATTGCGGCGGCCGTTAAAAATGTTTAAAATTTAAACAATTAGAAAAATATTATTTCACTTCTAGAAGTACTACCACTTCAAGATTTTGCAGAAATGTGTAGCATTAGTACCCCATAATGGAGAAAGTATAAAATTCTTAAAATTGCAAAGTTTGTGGATTGTTTTAATCTATTGTTTTTACATAAGGGAAAAACGAAAATCGCTGCGGAGGTGAAATATTTAGAATTAAAAATTTTTTTGTAATAATGAAATGTGAAAAATGAATGTTTTTTTATGTTCAGATGAAATGCTTGCACCAACTACTAGTATATAATGATATGTATAGGAGGATACTTCCAGAAGAGCTGGAGATTCAAAATTTTTTACGACTGTAGGAGTATGTTCAAAACCAACTAGAAAAAACGAAAATCTTGAAAAAGTTCAACAATGCGACTACTAAAAATTTGCAAACGTTTGAACAAATTTTCAAGGTTTTTATATTTGCGCATATGCTACGAAGCTGAAATTATGTTTAAAGTTAGAATTTATAAAAAAAACGAAATAGGGATTATAGAAAATTTGATATTTTAATTATTTTGCTGTTAAAAATTCTTAAAATTGAAACAATTGGGTAAATGTTTAGGTATTACGTCGCAAGCTACGTATCTGAAACTTTGAAGTTATATAGAGGTTAATGAAACTTGCCAAACAAACAGTGGAATATTGCGTTGGTTTTGTTATTGCAACCGTTATAAATTTTTAAATTTAAACAATTAGATAAATATTATTTCACTGATAGATTACCTTCAACGTTAAAATATACCAGAAAAGTTAGGTATTAGTGCACCATATGGGAAAAAATTAGAATTTACTTAAAATTGCAAATGTTTGGTAGATTTCTAATCAAATATTGGTCCATAAGGAAAGAACGAAAATGGGTGCAGAGGTGAAAGCTTTTGAATTAAAAAAATATTTCTAATAATGATATCTCGGAAAATTTAATTTTTATTAGGGTGAGATGAAATGCTTGCAAAATGCAAGCATTAACTTTTATAGAATCATCATCATAGATAGTCTGTCCGTAGACAGGTCTGTGATTATTCATTGTTAAACCTGGTTCTCCATATACTCCTATTTTCCGCTGTACTCCTCATATCTTGATAACTCTCTTTCCCTTTCAAATCGTCTACCAGCTGAAACCTTTTCCTACCTCTTTTCCTTTTTCCATCTAGTTTTCCTTCTAACGCGTCTTTAATCATACTCTCTCTCCTCAGCTAATGTCCAGCCCAGTATGGAGTATATTAATGACCAAAATGACATATTTGGACCGGATCGAATCAGCAAGGATGCCACAATTGCAAAGTTATTGGCACAACCGATTAAAACGAAATTTTGTATGAAGTAGGTGTGCAACATATACAGTCGAGTCCCGATAATTCGACCTTCGATTGTCCGGCATTCCGCGTAATCCGAGTTAGTCATAGGCAGCTCAATATTTGTGGCGAAAAATTATCGGGAAATTCGGACGAATTTTTTAAATTTATAGCGAAATTTCGTTATCTCATTGACAACGAAGGATTGTTAGGTGAGCGGATGCATAACTGCGACGAGACAGGCTTCAACTATAAAATGCTGCCTTCAAAAACTTGAGCTTCTCGGGCTGAAGCTTCAGCTCCTGGGAGTAAACGAAGTAAAGAAAGAGTGACGATTCTAGCCTGTTGTAACGCTACTGGTAACCACAAATTAAAACTCATACTAATTGGAAAGGCCAAAAGACCACGAGCTTTCAAAAACCTAGCTCCTACTGTTCTACCACTTTTGTATAAGTACTGCTACTGATGTCATATTATTGAGATGCTGACGCGACCTCGCCGCAAGAAAGAGAAGCAAAGCCTGGAAACAAACTTAAATTAGTCAATTTTTTAAACAATAACTTCAAATAATATTTTTGTACTCCATTATGGCAGTTGCACTGTAGAATAATGATTAATAAACGTGACTTCATACTTATGTTGCACTTCAAATTTTTTATTCGTTTCGCCCCCGTCTTTTCCGTATAGTCGGGCATTTTCGGTAATCCGACCACTCCTCGGTCCCGTTTTGGTCGGATTATCGAGACTACTGTAATTACAAAATCAAGATGTGTATTATAGATTTAGAAAAACACAATACAAGGATATAAAATTTTTTTACAAGTATTTGTGTTGAACTGTCCACCACAATTTTAATCAAATTTAATACTTAAAATATACACTTATATACAAAACCACATTAGCATATTTAAACCGAATCAGCCAAACAGGGGTGCCACAATTACAAATTAAACTGTTTCAGCAATGAAGGATTTTGAAGGAATTGGCTGAACGGATTTCAAGTAAATTGTGTATATGAAATCGGCACAATATATCATAATAAAATCGAGATATTTACAGCGGAGCTAAAGAGCAGGGCTACCACATTAATAAATTAAATGATATATATTTCACACGTATTTCTAGGGAACTGACCTTAACCAAATATAGTATATTTAATCTTCATATAAAAATAACCAAAATATCATATCAACCTTATTCAGTCAATTTTATTATTATATTAAAGATTTACTTTCTGTGGAGTTTCAAAAGTAATATTTTATTGTTCCGAATATTTCGTGTGACAAGTTGTAATTTAATCCAGGATTGTTATGCAAGGTAGAAAATATAATTCCTAATTAATACCATTATTAATCTTAGTTTATAAATTATCTTCTATTATATAATTAAAATCTCCACCTAATTATGAAATACGCTAATAAATAGAAATCTGGGAACCCTTCAGACGACCGCTACTCAATACACGTCATTCATTTGTTTTTATAATAAAGGTAACCTTTGAGTAGTATTTGCTGTAATTCCCGTGTTTATCCGACTATAAGAGGACCTCGAATATAAGACGATCCCCTTTCACTGAAACTAATGTTTAACAAGGCTTTCTGAAGTAAATAATTGAACGAGACTTCAAGTTATTTTTTATTCGAATCATTAAAATTTGTCTTCAAAAATAAATGTGGTTTAAATCATAGTCACTGACACTGTTTATTATGTATTTATTTCTTTGTTCGCGAATATAGGACGACAACCCCCCTCCCCCTCCCCCAATAACCTCCCTCAGACTGAAAAAATATATATTAAAAGTGCTCTTGCGCACTAAACTCGAAGTTAATATTTACTATTTTGTAGTTTGGAATAATTAAAAATTTATTAACATTTAAACAATTTTATTGCATGTCTATCTACAACAGGAGTTCAAACACGCGGTCCGCCAAATGTTCCTTTATACAATGTGGCTCAAAGTAAAAGGATTTTTTTTATGCAACCGTTGAAACTTATCTCATAAATACAAGAAATATAATAAATCAACACTTTTTAAAATACCCGCAGTTTGTTGTTCATTCCCATTTAAAAAAGCTAAACTTGCAATTAGAAGAATTTTCTTCCCGCTGTCAGTGGGTTTTTTGGTTTTCTGAATGACCTGAAGCCTAACACCAAATCTAGTGTTTCCATAATGGATGGATTTAAAATCGCAAGCAGGGATAGCGGCAATGTCTCCCGGAAGGAGAAATAGCATCTCCGGAGAATAGGAACTAGAAATTGGTTGCGGCCAGTATGGTGTCTAAATGCGGCCCTAGGATTTGGCGATATGCCTCCATGCTGTTCACATACCGATGTGAGTTTGAGGCCCCTAATTTGCGGAAATTAGTTGGGATATATCCATAATTTTGATGAATGCGGATATAATCATTAACCGCTTGGGGTTTGGGATTCATTTAAAACAATTTCACGAAACACTCTTTAAAAGCGTTCCGACGATTTAAAGTGTGTTTATCGGAAGTGAAAACCGTAGGCATTTCCTGCCCGTCTTCGCATTTTAGTCGATGCAATGTTTTGTTTATCGTTTTGTCAGTAGTATATCGATTTTAAAATAATATGCATCATACTCAAGTATTCTTGAAAATGGCATCCTGTATTTATCTGATAAATATTCCTGTTTCGTATTATTCAAATCTTTATCAGAACCTCGATTCATTTCGGAATATATCGTGTGATAATGTCGATTTTTTTCGTGCGGAGACCTTATAGGTCGTATGCCGATCGCAGCCCTCGTCTTCGACGCCATCGCCACGAGCGTATACATAACTAACTAACTTAGGCCAGCGTGGCGATCGGACGGTGACATTATGACCGAGGGGCACTCGACGTGTCTCGCGGTATCTCGTACGCGAAGCTCCCTCTCCCACGAAAAGATGGTCGCGCAGGAGGGGAAAGGGGTCAGCTAGAGAGGGTGGTGAAGGCGAATTGCGGCAGGTGGCAGCAGCTGCCATTGCCCTTGCAGACGGATATGAGCTCGATACGAGCGCGAGGGCTGACAGCGACACGGCCAAGCGAGAAGAGAAACGCGGAAGACCACGTGCTCGCTAAGTGAGATTCTTTGGAACGCTGAAGCTTTCAAGTTTTCTGTTTTATATGCTCATTTTGAATATTATTCCTTGAACTACAACATTAAATGGTTTAGAGCGTGAATCAACTTAAAATAGTTCGCCAACTATACACTAACTGCAGTCTTATATTTGTTATGATTAATCTCTTCCCGGCGTAATCTTAACTTGATGAAAGTGATAGAAATTACTTTAAAATTTGTGGGACTATATTTTCATGCGGTTAGTGGTGGGATTTTGCATTGCAGTTCTCTTGATACGTTTCTCTTCTTCTGCTCCAGGATCTGGATGGGGTTAATATCGCTAAGCGATGGTAGATAATTCACTGCTGAGAATCGCCTTCGGATGACGCATCTAATTTGCTATCTCATGTCCAATTCGCAAAGTAAAATGCAGATTGACTCCGAATGAATTTTCTGGTGAAATGAATGTCGTTTTGGTTGCCAGTTGCACAATATGAAATTGATTGGATCTGTTCCTCGCATCACCCCCCATCTTCAATATTTTTCAGCGAACAAGCAAAAAAGTACGAAAATATAGTTATTCTTGTCATCGCTTGCCCGTCCTAACTCAAAGATCGGTGATAGATGTTTCGCTCCTGTTAACGGTTGCTTTGTATGTCGTCGGTATCTCCATAACAGTTCTGCGTGAACAAAGTAACAAGACTCGCTTATATTGGACGATCTGAATTGTATAAAGACATTAGTCTCGGTAACCTGTTATGTTCCCTGCTCCATAGCCAACCAAACTCAACCCCTATTCAAAATCTTTCCCTACTATTCCTCTACTCCTACTCCCACCCTCTCCCTTCCGTCCTATTCCCCAACTCTCTTCCTCCACACTCCCCCGCAGCTTCTCTTTTCTCCCATATCTTCTTCCCCTCTCCTTTCCCCCTCTCCTTCCCCCCTCTCCTTCCCCCCTCTCCTTTCCCCCTCTCCTTCCCCCCTCTCCTTCCCCCCTCTCCTCCCCCCTCTCCTCCCTC
The DNA here is from genome assembly GCA_028673005.1 of Tanypteryx hageni. Lineage (NCBI taxonomy): Eukaryota > Metazoa > Arthropoda > Insecta > Odonata > Petaluridae > Tanypteryx > Tanypteryx hageni. Next base: position 236,419,993 of record CM054113.1, on the reverse strand, counting down.
CTCTCCTTCCCCCTCTCCTCTCCCCTCTCCTCCCCCCTCTCCTTCCCCCCCTCTCCTTCCCCCCCTCTCCTTCCCCCCCTCTCCTTCCCCCCCTCTCCTTCCCCCCCTCTCCTTCCCCGCCTCTCCTTTCCCCCCTCTCCTTTCCCCCCTCTCCTTCCCCCCCCTCTCCTTCCCCCCCTCTCCTTTCCCCCCTCTCCTTTCCCCCCTCTCCTTTCCCCCCTCTCCTTTCCCCCCTCTCCTTTCCCCCTCTCCTTTCCCCCTCTCCTTTCCCCCTCTCCTTTCCCCCTCTCCTTTCCCCCTCTCCTTTCCCCCTCTCCTTTCCCCCTCTCCTTTCCCCCTCTCCTTTCCCCCTCTCCTTTCCCCCTCTCCTTTCCCCCTCTCCTTTCCCCCTCTCCTTCCCCCCTCTCCTTCCCCCCTCTCCTTCCCCCCTCTCCTTCCCCCCTCTCCTTCCCCCCTCTCCTTCCCCCCTCTCCTTTCCCCCTCTCCTTTCCTCCTCTCCTTTCCCCCTCTCCTCTCCCCCCTCTCCTCTCCCCCCTCTCCTCTCCCCCTCTCCTCTCCTCTCCCCCTCTCCTCTCCCCCTCCCCTCTCCCCCTCCCCTCTCCCCCTCCCCTCTCCCCCTCCCCTCTCCCCCTCTCCTCTCCCCCTCTCCTTTCCCCCCTCTCCTTTCCCCCTCTCTTTTCCCCCTCTCTTTTCCCCCTCTATTTTCCCATTCCCTACATTTTCCCTCACCACTTTTCCTCCACTTCTATTCACCCCGTCCTCCTCCTCGTTCCCACTACCCTCCTTCCCTCTCCTTTCAACTTCTCCCATTCCCCTCTCCCTTTCTTCATTTATCCATTTCTTCCCCCCTTTTCCCCCTCTCCTCTCCCCTTTTCCTACTTTCTCCACTTCTACTTCTCCCCTCTCCACTTTTTCCCTCACCTTTTCCCTTCTCCCCTACCATCTTCATCCCTCCCCCTTTCCTTATCCTGCTTCCCCTCCGCTTCTGCTCCCATCCTCTCCTCCCCTTCCATCATCTTCTCCCCCTCCCATCATCTTCTCCCCTTCCATCCTCTTCTCCCCTCCCATCATCTTCTCCCCTTCCATCCTCTTCTCCCCTTCCATCCTCTTCTCCCCTCCCATCCTCTTCTCCCCTCCCATCATCTTCTCCCCTCCCGTCCTCTACTCCCTTCCCGTCCTCTACTCCCTTCCCCTGCAGTCATCTTCTTTCTTCCCCTCCAGTCCTCTTCTCCCCTCCCGTCCTCTACTCCCTTCCCCTCCAGTCCTCTTCTCCCTTCCCCTCCAGTCCTATTCTCCCTCCCCATCCAGTCCTCTTCTCCCTCCCCCTCCAGTCCTCTTCTCCCTCCCCCTCCAGTCCTCTTCTCCCTCCCCCTCCAGTCCTCCTCTCCCTCCCCCTCCAGTCCTCCTCTCCCTCCCCCTCCAGCCATCTTTTCCCTTCCCCTCCAGTCCTCTTCTCCCTCCCCCTCCAGTACTCCTCTCCCTCCCTCTCCAGTCCTCTTCTCCCTCCCTCTCCAGTCCTCTTCTCCCTCCCTCTCCAGTCCTCTTCTCCCTCCCCCTCCAGTCCTCTTCTCCCTCCCCCTCCAGTCCTCTTCTCCCTCCCCCTCCAGTCCTCCTCTCCCTCCCCCTCCAGTCATCTTCTCCCTTCCCCTCCCGTCCTCTACTCCCTTTCCTCCAGTTTCTTCTCATAAAAGTAATCCTTCTCTCTTCCCTCCTACCGCCGTATTCTTTTATTAAATCGTCCTTATATCTCACTTATTCTGTTTATTCCTTCCATTTACATCTCATCTCCCCCTCTCTTATTCCGCCCCCTTCTCCCTGCTCCGTCAGCACTTTCCACTCCGCCGCCCATTCGCTATATCCCACCTCTGTACTTTTACATCTCTCTTTCCGCCTTTACCTCTTTTCCTTCTCTTGCGTAAGCCCTCCACGTATTGACTTTTTGCTCTTGCGCGCAGCACACCCCCCCTCTTCCCCTCTCCACGTCCTCTCGCTTTCCCCTCCGCCGCTTTCCCACATCTTCTCCCTTACATCACTATCCTTTCCTTCACTTCTTCCCCACCCCCGCCATTCCCTCCCCCCGCTGCCTCCCCACCCGTCGTGAATCTCTCGAACCGATTTCCATCGAGAGAAGCTGTGGAAGGGAGAAGGGGCTTCCGTATGGGCGAGCCTTGCGTATCGCGTACGCGTGAGACGGTAGCCGCGTGCGTGTGTGCTCGTCGATGCGGTGGTGGCGCCGTCGCCTCCGACCATCGCGGTATCCTCGACGCCTGCCGAATTCACTTCCCTCGTTTCGAAGACGTTGCCGGAGCGAAACGCATTCGTGATGGGTGTGGTTCAGGGCATCGAACCGAAATTTTTTTCGCTCCGGTTTTCGTTCTGGTTTACACATTGCAAAAAATTTCTGTTCCGGTTTCGCTTCAGCAACCATCACTGAACCGGTTCGAACCTGTTTTTTCACTCCGACTTTGAACTTTTCGAGAAAAATTTCAAGAGAATTCCAAAATAATCTTTATTAATTAATCTTATTTTTTATTTAAACCAAACACGTCTTCACTATCGCAAGTCAAGAAGAAAAACTAGATATCCGCACGTATCATCACGCAAGCGTCCTTTCCCGCCATGTAACGAACAGTAAAACATTGTATGAATTCCCTTCTTACATTTTTTGTTGCTCAATTTGTAAATGCCTCCTTTTATACGAATTCGTCTAATACTGTTCTATAGGAATTTAATATGTATCTTTTCTCTTTTAGCGCGTATAATAGCTATTAAAAATGTTATTTATTTTTTGGTCTTTAATTTGATGTAAAACCTTTGTTATTCTTTCGAAAGTCAACATTTATTTCATTGTACAATTTCAATATTCCAGATGCCATTATCATTATATATCGACGTTTCTTACAGAGGAGGAGGAGATAACATATAGGAGGATACTAATGTTTAGGCACTTCCAGATGATCTGGAGATTTGAAATATTTTACTTAGGTAGGACTTTGTGCAAAACCGACAAGAAAAAACGAAAATATTGAGAAAGTGCAACAATGGGGCAGCTAAAAATTCGCAATTGTATGAACAAATTTTCAAGGATTATGTATTTCCGAATGCGCTACGGAACTGAAATTTTCTATAGAGGTAGGATTTGTAAAAAAACGAAATGGGATTATCCAATTTTTTATATTTTAATTTGTTTGTCAGTTAAAAATTCTTAAAGTTTAAAAAAATAGATAACTGTTTAGGTACTACTGGATAAGCTAGAAAGCTGAAATTTATTTATTATATTATTTATTTATTAAATTATTTAGAGTTTAGTCTATCTAAACGAAAGAACATTTCAATGTATCCATGAAATTGTTATTGTGGTCGTTAAAAATTATTTAAATTTAAACAATTAGATAAATGTTATTTCACTTCTAATTGTGCTATAAATTTAAAATTTGGCAGAAATGTGTGGCATTATTAACCCAATGTGCGAAAAGTATAATATTCCTAAAATTGCAAAAATTAGTGATTGTTTTACTCCATTGTTGTTTCATAATGGAAAAAAACGAAAACTGCTCCAGAGGAGAAATCATTAGAATTAAAGAAATATTTCTCACGATAAAATATCTCTCTGAAAAATGAGTGTTTTTTCAAGGTGAGATGAAATCCTTGCAGTATGCAAGCACCGTCTACTAGTATGTTATATCCTCCTCTGTAAGAAACGTCGATATCATTATATATCGACGTTTCCTACAGAGGAGGATGGGGATATAACATACTTGTAGAAGGTGCTTGAATACTGCAAGCATTTCATCTCACCTTGAAAAAACATTAATTTTTTAGAGAGATATTTCATCATGGGAAATATTTCTTTAATTCAAACGATTTCTCATAGGGACCAAATTCCTTTTTTTCCTTATGGAAAAGTAATGGAGTAAAACAATTGCTAATTTATGCAATTTTATGAATATTATACGTTTTCCACATTGGATTAATAATGCCACATATTTACGCAAAATTTTAAATTTGTAGCACATTTAGAATTGAAATAACATTTATCTAATTGTTTAAATTTAAATAATTTTTAACGGCCGCAATAAAGATTTCATAGATACATTGAAATGTTTATTCGTTTAGATAGACTAAACTCTAAATAACTTCAAAATTTCATCTCCCTAACTCTCCGCGTAGTTTCTAAACATTGACCTATTTGTTTAAAGTTTAAGAATATTTAACTGACAAACAAATTAAAATATCAAAATTTCTATATTCTATATACTAAATTATGGAGAGATTCAAATGTTTATTTGTGCAAATGCACTACTCTGTACATAACTTGAAATTTTTAGCTTTCTAGCTCATCCCTTAATACCTAAACAGTTATCTATTTGTTTTAACTTTAAGAATTTATAACTGCCAAACAAATTAAAATACCAAAATTTGTATAATCCCTATTTCGTTTTTTGACGAATTCTACATATAAAAAAATTTCAAATCCGTTGCACATGCGGAAATACATAAACCTTGAAAATTTGTTTATACAATTGCGAATTTTTATCGGCCGCATTGTTGCACTTTTTCATGATTTTAGTTTTTTCATCGAAATGCGTGCAGCGGTTCCTGAGTTTTAACATGCGGACGGACGGACGGAAACGACCTCCTCTATATGCGTTCACTTCGTGCAAAGAACGCATAATAAACGTCGAAAAGTACGAAGCCTAGTTATAAGATTCAAATTTTCTCTCGAAGCTTACAGCGCATCTAGTGCCGTGCCAGAGAAAAACAAAAAATCAATGACCTTGCTTGCCAAATGTACCTTTAATTGGAATGATTAATTCAATTATTATTGCTTCGTCTCCCGACCATCTTTATTAATCTACTTCTTTAAATGTACATATTGGACGAGTTTTTTTCTTCCAGCACTTATTTTTCATTGATTCCCTTAAAGTAAATAATTACCATTAAAATCAAGAGCTACATTGGCTGCAATTAAACGTCACAGCTTCATTTGAATGTCAGATCTATCCATTTCACTCTTGTTACATAAATGCAATTACCTCTCTTTTTGGATTTCTGTAGCATTTTATACAATCACTAGCGAAACCCGTGCGAAAAATTCGCAAAATATTAATTATTGTATCAGCGTTATTGATTACATCTTTATATTTCAAAAATATAATCTGGAAGAATATGTATTCATTTGTAAAGACAAACAAAAGCCTCCTTTTTCCCCCCCATAAACGTCTATTACTCGTTCGATAAAATATTTCTTCAAATTTTTTTCCTATGAGCACTTAACATTCATAGTCTACTAAGTCTGTCATCGGACATTTTAAAGTCTAGTTTTCATTCTCAGGAAGTATTTAAATGATTACTTGATGGTACACGTTGTTGCAGGTAGAAATTGCGCAATTTACGTTGCTGATTTTAAAGCCTGGTAAAAATATATATTTATCTAATATTTCGCTCAGTGAACATGGGACGTCTTTGATAGTTTTGCAAACCATTGCCATTTTCATTGATAAAGGAAATTAATTAATTCCGGCCTGTTCATCATTTTCATCTCCCTTGGGTGTAATTTAAATAACTTGAATATGATATTAAATGTCTTTAGAGGTCTCTTAAATATAAACCCTCGTATTTCAAATTACGAAAAAATTTCAACATTTCCAGGGAGGGGAAAGTGCCCCCCCCCCCCCCCCCCATTACTCCCATCAGCGGACGCCCATGGACTTTTCATTGTATATCATTTTAGTAAAACGCGGCTCTCGTATGTATACATACTTAAAAACATCTATTTCTGTCTCGAATATGTCAATATTCTATTTCAAATTTTTATAATTAAGCCACACCTTCACTTCTTAACGTAAATACCTTTAAAATTATTGTAAGCAATGTAGTAATTAGATTTGTTCTCGAATATATATATTTTGGAAAGATTCCTTAATATTCATTAAACATAAAAAATTTAGTTCAACATGCTAAATAAAGCGGAAAGTTTTAAAATATCTTCTTTGAGAAAATGTCCGTCAGTGTTCATGGAATGCCATTCAAAAATCTTTTCGTATAATGTCTTCGTATGGATTGGAGTTAAGTTATTCGCAAATTTAAGACATAAATGGTTAAATGCAAAATAAAGTTCAAAGCTAAGGTAAACCATCGCATTACTATGGTTGATAGAGGTGCGTTTCGTTAATGACGACTTATAGCTGAGTTCACGAATGAATTATGTCTTTCAGGATAGAATGTTATTCGTCTAATTTCCACTTAAACATTACATCTGCTTGAGGAATGATAGATTACTTCCTATTAAGTCCATATATCCATACATATGCGTATAACAAGATGTAAAAGTATACTCCATAAATGGAATACACAGAGATTTCAAAGGCGTCCTTAATGAGAAATACGTATGAAGTCCCGGAAACTATAGTCTCGGGGGCTATCTTGTAGCAAATGTTGTTCTCTATCCGAATAAATTTTCTAAACTATACCTCACAAATCATATAAAGACGTGGGATAGAAAAACATAGATTTTAATTGTTGTTTGTAGAGAGAACACCCTTAGAGATCGATGTAAATAAAATATGCGATGTTTTGCTCGGGATTTTCTCGAATTTTTATCTCCGAAACCATAACTCGTAATTATGTGGCCTCGCGGACTTTCTTGTAGTAAATATTGTTCTCTAACCGGATAAAATTTTTAAATTCTACGTTACAGAACATCGGATAGCTAGGGAGATAAAAGTTTGGTATTTCATTGTTGCTTGACGGATGGCATTGAACGAGATACGATTATAAGTTTATTAAAGTAATTATGTAGAGTGGAAGTTCTAATTGACGAATTCAGTCGAAAATCCCAATGGGGCGATAAATTTTAATAACGATCACTCTTACTTAATTTAATTAAAATCCGTCCAGCGGTTTATGAGATGAAAGTTACGACGTACGGACGGACCAGACATACCCATAAGGCGTTCCGCTATTACTGCTTCGCTGGTAAAGAACGCCTAAAATGCCATATAACGATGATGATCTCGAGATCAACAATTTATTCTGTCGCCAAGGGAACCTTTCACTAAAAATGCAATATTTTGATGAAATTTTGAATTCTTGAGCAACATTCGAACGATATCGAGCCGATGGCAAAATTCGACGACAATCATAAGAATTTCTCCTCCTTCCAAGACTTTCGGGATTCTACCGCGTGTTGTTTCTTCTAGCGACGACTGTTTCGCCTCCATTCCAGGGGGCATCTTCAGGTCTTCGTATTAATTTCATAAGAATTTCTGTTTATTTTTCTTAAAATGTTCCCTCTCTGATGATCGTAGGTCAATTAGGTCTAATTTAATTCTGTAAAAATAAGCCTGCGAGTGAAGAAAGTGCTCTCTTATGGGGATTTACATTGATGTTTGGACGCACAAACAAACGGACTGCTCTTTATATATTAAGATTATCATATAGACCTTCAACAATGATGCCCCCCCCCCCCCTCCCAAAAAAATCGAAATTGAATTTTTAAAATTTAATTTATTCGTTTGACATATAACTAGGCTTGATAGTTTTCGGCGTTTATTTTTCTTAAAATTCGACGATTAAAATCGACGTTTATTTTCCTAAAAATTGGCGACGAATATTAGCTTTTATTTTAATACGTTTTATCGATTTTTATCAATAAAAATTACAGAATTTGGATTCTTCTAATTATATTTTACCGAGATTTTATCTGTATATTAAAATAAGGCATCACGCTCGCCGGATTTATGTTGCTCTCGAAATTATAATGAATGTGTTGTTGTCGGCTTCGCCCACCAACCCGGAACAGCTAATTTTTCGGAATAAATCACAAACAAATATTACCCGTTAAATCGCTCCTCTTATTCACGAAATCGATACCATTCGATAACAGAATTAATGTGACGTTAACATAATGCGCAACAAAATGCATGTACGAATATTCTGAAGAAAAATATTATCTTGTTGAGTGAAAAACCATGATTGTGAGCACAAAAAAGCCCCGAGTACGAACGTTGAACTACAGCATTGCAAGAAAAAATAAACATGTGACTCTCTCACTCCGAGAATGAATTTTGGATATGACTACCAAAAATAGAAATTTTATCACTGCTTTTGAAAACAATATAGGGCAGAACTCCAGAAATATACTCGTAGTAGTAGATTTTTAACCTAACCAATCATGAAATGAGTTATGGGCGAGGAATTTTGTCAAGCGGAGAGTAGGATTTAGTTATATTTCGAGACCTGCTATAGGGATATTTGCCTATCAGTATTAATTCAGTTTGGTAAAAGCTATCTTTTCGCATCTTGGAGGTTTCTTTGCCCAGAAGCCACAAGACTTGAGTAAATTGAGTCTGGAGACTGATCATATCGTGTAAGCGACAAAAGGCGCATAGGAATTATCAGATGCGGTCGAGAGTAAAGACGGAGTGCAGTTTTGTGCCGTACCCGTGTCAGCTTAGTATGTATGGATCTCAGTGGCGGATCCAAGGGAGGGGCGATGGGGGCGATCGCCCTCCCCTTGGACGACCCCATTGCCCTCTAGGTGCATTCTTAAATTCATTCCGCGCAACACCCATTGTTTCTACACGGAAGATTAAGTCTGTTGTATGACAAGGGAAAGAAAGATTCTGATGGGGTTAGGGATTTTCAAAATGTATGGTTGTCGGCAGAGGAGGAATCAAGACGGGGGAGGGGTAATTGGGGCGATCGCCCCCTCCTTGTGAAGGTTCTGGATTCGCCCCTGATGGATCTTTAAGACAAGGAATCTTAGAAAGGGTATGGAATACCGAATGAAATGTGGATGTCTAGTACGACAAATGTCTGTTTTTTCTTTAGTTTTGGACGTTTGGCGCTAAAATATATCAAATTCTACTGTAATAAAGCAAATTTAAAAATCGTAGCGAATAATCTTTTAGAAAAATTAGTAGTGAAAATCGACACATCGATGACAATTCATTTTCGTCGACTTTGAATTTTTTTTAATTCGACGATTTTCGACATTTATTTATCGATTTATACCGAATTCTACCAAGCGTACTTTTAACTATGAAATTTCATTATGGTGCCCCAAAAAGATGTTTACACATTTTAATAAAGAAAAAATATCCATTACATAATTCAGAAAATGTTATTTTTTCGTATGTGCAGAAGTGATAGTTTGTGACACATGGTTAACTATCGCAGACGTTCAAAATTACCACCGTTAACTTCTAGACACTGTTGACAGCGGCGAATAACTGAGTGGCAAACCAAGATATCTGCTATATGTATATATAGTTTTTGGAGTGTTGCTGGTTTTTACTGTATAATAAATCCTTCAGGTAACCTCAAGTAAAAGTCAAGTGAATATAAATCATGCAAACGTGGGGGGAACTAAACACCACCTCTTCGGCCTATCCACCGGTCTAGGAATTTGTCACCAAGATAGGCCTTGATATCACGTTGGAAATGTGGGGGTGCCCCGTTTTGTTGGTAGTAATTTTCATCTCCATACAGCTGTTAAATTGCGGACACAATGGATACCTCAAACAATTTGAGGTACTCAGCACCAGTAACTGTCCCTTCAAAGAAGTACGGTCCCACAATACCCCTGGATGACATAGCACACCAGACTGCTTTGTTCACATGAATGTTCAGATTTTCAGAAGACCAGTATAAACAATTATGTCAGTTCACTGTACTATTGAGCTTGAATATTGCCAAACAATCATGTCTACAAACTCTGCATCCTCGTCCACCTTCCTTTGAAACCAATCACAAAACTCAGCTCTGTGATCAGAATCGTCTTCAATCATTGCATGTAACAGCCTCGGCACATAAAATTACCTCTTAGTATTTTGAGAATCCGGTGTACACTTACACTGCTGATTCCAGTATCACGAGCACATCGGCTTACACATATGTTTGGTGATTGTGTGAATTATTGTAACACCATATCACAATTTCCCCCACTCGTTGATGAGCAAAGTCACCCAGATCGTTGCTTGCACACGTCTTGCACTGTATCGTCAGTCAGAAATTAATCGCATATTCTTGAAATTGTTAGTCCTGTTGAAGGCTCAGTTGCAAATTCACGTCTCCGCCGTCTCTGCACTTCGCACATTCTCGAATTTCCAGAACCACATCAAAATAATTTCCGTTTTTCGAACGTCAAGCGAAACTCCGCCGTTTCGTTTTGCTCTGAATCATGGGTAAGGTATTGTAATTTTACATTGGGGCTAACGTCATCTGGTGCATGCCGTAATACTTAGAGGCACATTATATTTTGGTTCCATCTTGAATACATGATTAGATATTCGTTATTAAAAATGTGTTTAGATATTTTTGAGACATCCTGTATACTATGAAGAAAGACTTGGTGCTTTTCCGGCATATTTGATGGGTGAAGCGTTCTCGGGTGGCGAGCCGGGTCGTATCGACTATCTCCGCCGTCGTTTCGACGACTATCGCTGTCGTCATCTTCAAGGAACCTGAGTGCCGTGAGATGCAGGTTCGGCGGATTCCAGTCATTACCGGATTCCTCAATCAGCTTACCAGCAAAGCTATAAAGCTGTCATTAGCAATTTAATCATTAAATTACGTTTTGCCCATTGGCAAGTTTTAGGCACCGAGGCAGGCTGTGAAGCCGTTCTAAGTTGCCTAAGCCATCTGCATACATAAGAGAAGAGAGGAGAGAAACCCAATGCCATTATTAGCCTACTCTTGCGAAATACACCAGGTAGGCCAACTGCTTAACTTTCGTTCCGAAGGACGGAGTGTCAGGTTGTGCGCCATCAATATTTCTCGTCTCGTTTCTCATCCTCGTCACCTAGTATCAAAACACAAATCGGTGTGTCAGGTGTCTACGCCTGATTGGCTGGTTTGGTTCAGCCAATGGGCGCCGCGCCCTTTGGCCAATGACCGGCTTCCAAGCGTCAATGCTCGCCGAGAACCCAGACTTACTGCTGTCTTCGGTTTCCAACGGCTGCAGCTATTGGAAGAGTTGCATTTCCCTCTATATAGCATAATGCAACTTCGTGTGTTCTTCACTGATGGCTGGAATTCTTTTGTAAGTTTAGCCGAAGCTACACCGCGTCCCTCTCCATCCGCGGACGTTTTTGCGGAGGGAGGGAGTCGATGGTGTCCAGGCTGGCAACGGGGCGTTTATGGCTGTCCTACCACCGAACCTGGATATCCCAAAGTATTCGGACCTCCTTGTGAGGAGATAGAGCCACCTTCTTGAAGTATGCCCTCGCCATGTTAGGCAGCTGGACATCAAGGGGCTCGACGTCTGCGAGGCGGTGAAGCCGAGCTTTGCCATCCTTCCGGGAGTAGTTGAGCGTCGCATTCTGGACCACCTGGAGACGGTTCAACGTCGTCCTGGCGATGCCGGACCATACCGGCGAGGCGTATGTCATATCCGGAAGGACACACGCCATGTATAATCGCCTCTTCGTTTCCATACTGAGACTGCGCGATCGTAGGAGGGGAAGAATCCTTCAAAGCGCAGCAAACCCCATCTGCCGTGGCCGTTCAACCTGCGATCTCCAGAGCAGCTTCCTATCGAGCTGGACATCAAGTTAGATCACTTCGCGCTCCCAAGGGATGACATCCCCCATCACGTACAAGTCGACTCCAGGCGAAGCGCCAAAACCGGGGTGAAAGACAATTGCCTTTGTCTTCCGCGGGTTGACGGCAATCCGCCACCGACTGTACCACGAGACCAAGAAGTATTTGGCCTCCTGCAGTCCTAGCGCCGCTGCATATATAATGTAGTGTTCCACCCGTGGTCTCGTGACACGTAGTGGGTGAAGATGTTGAACAAAGTTGGCCCCAGAACAGATCCTTGTGGTATTCCAACGCGTGCCCGTTGATGATCCGACCCGTCCTGGAGCCACTGCACCCTGAGGTCCCGGTCGTGGAGATACGATTCGACGAGGCCAGGGTGACGTCCTTCATCACGGATGCATTCAACAGGAAACACGCGGTCGCAGGGGTTTTCTTTGACATCTCGAAGGCCTTCGACCGCATATGGCATGGGGGCCTCCTATTGAAGATGCAGCGACTCCAGTTCCCGGGAGGAGTCTTCCACTGCTCCCAAAGCACCTCCTCGGCCAACTCCTAGTCCCGTCGCCAGACGGGAGGAGCGGGCCCCTCAGAGGCCCTCCGCCAACTTCCTGTGTAAGCAAATGCGTATGGCAAATAAGGAGTGAGAGAGGGAACAGCAGGCGAAGATTGAAGAGATAGTCGCAGTGGAGAGTGTGGCCTCCAACAAAGGCCCCGCCACTGATTCCCTTCTGAAGGCCATTGCTAAAGCAGTTGAGGCCATCCGGTCCGTAAAGACCTTAGGTCCCCGAGGGCAGCACGCCGCAGTGACCGTCCAGTCCGGCGAGGACCCCGACTTCTGGCGCACGGTGGCCATGATCTGTGGGGCGTTGAGTAAATATATTACCTCAACGTCCGGTCAACTCCTCCTTTCTCTCTTGGAGGAGTTGGTCAAGGAGCGCATCTCATCCCCCAATGATGGGAACTAGGGGATGCAGCATCCTTGTCCAATGGAACTTCCGCGGTGTCAATGAGAAGATGGAAGAACTCCGGGCGTTCCTACAAGAGAAAAATGCCATCGTCGCCGCCGACAATGAGACGTCGGACGTCTGGAAGATCTCTTGATGGGCGATTTATCGCTCCGACAGGACCGGCCAGTCGGCCACGGGCCAGGGTCGTGGTGGCGCTGCTCTATTAATCCAACGTTCAGGTCGATGGAGGTCGTATCCGCCTACATCAGGGTCACCTCGGCGTACTATCCGCCGAGGAGAGCGTGGGATCCGGACGAGGTCATGGATCTCGTCGGAGATGGCAGCCCCTCCATTGTCATCGGCCACCTGAATGCCAAGAACGCAAGCTTGGCGGACGAAGAGGGGCTCACTGTGCTTGCACCGACCAGAGCCCACGTTCCCCTAGTCCAGGGATATCCTTGACGTTGATGTCATCAGCAACGTTCGTGCATCTCTGAGCATGCACTCTATATGTGACTTGTCTTCCGACAACGACCCGACCCTTCTACTTCTGGGGAACTCGCGGGTGTGAGTTCCACCTTCACAGCGCCTGGATCTTGCTCTTGCCGACTGGCAGCACTTTCGCGAATTCATCGCAGAAAGACTGCCAGTCGAGCCAACACCGCCTAGGACGAAGGAGGAAGGAGATTGCATGGTCGACCTCCTCACTTCTCACCTCTAGCAGGCCATGGACGCCGCGATACCGAAGGTGGTCGTGGCCGCGGGTATAGGCATCCCTCTGCCCCGTGTCGTCCGGGACACCATCACCCGACGAAACAGTTACTGCGGCGGGAGCAGCGCTACCGTACCCTGGCCCTCAGGCTCCAGCTGGACTGCCTCCACAGGACGGTCCGAGAGACGTGCGCTCGGACGCGTGGGAGTTGCATTTCTCTACGCTTTCCCTGGAGGACTAGTCCATCTGGAAGATCTGTAGGAGGCTATGCGGTACCCAGCGGCGCGCCGTCTCCGGCGGAGAAAGCCGGGAAGGTGGCGGAATATCTGGTGAGGTTGTTTCGTCCCAACGCGGCCACAGCCGAGTCGGATGCGGTAGAGGACGACATCGGTAGGGTGCTGGGGTGCAGGTTGCGGAGCTCCCTCATTTATCGGGGGGCGATATTATTGCAGTAGTTCGCCGGCTTGGGTTGAGGAGGCCTCCGGGGGATGGCGACATACCCAATGTCGTCCTGCGACAGATTCCTGCGGTAGAATTCCTGACCGCCGTTTATAACGGTTGTGTCGGGATTCCATACTTTCCGTCTTAATGGACAAGGGCAAAGATCATCTGTCTCCCGATGAAGCCGGGGAAGGAGGTTGGTCCCGGAGACATTCGGCCAATCTCTCTCCTGGCGTGAGTCGGGAAGATCTTTGAGCGTCTCTTCCAGAAGCCGCTGCAGCACGTTCTCCTGGAGAAGAACATTTTCCCGGATGAGCAGATCGACTTCCGATGTGGGCACTCCACTACCCAGCAACTGGGTAGGATGACCCACTTAATCAACGACGCCTTCAACAGGAATCACGCGGTCGCAGGGGTCTTTTTCGATATCTCGAAGGCCTTGTGTGGCATCCAGCACTCCTGTTGATGATGGATAGACTCCATTTCCCAGCTTGGCTCGTGCGGTTAATCGAGTTGTACCTGCAGGGCTGGACGTTCCTGGTGTTTTGGATCCGGGTCGGATCGGGACTGCGACGCATCTACGTCGGCGTTCCGCAGGGGTCCGTCCTAGGGCCGACACTTGAATATCTTCACCCAAGATCCTCCCCGGGATTTTGGGTGGAACACTACGCTTGGCCTGTACGCTGACGACGCGGTGCTCCTGTCGCGCTCCGGTAAATAGTACGCGCCTGTGGAAACGTTTCAGTGCGCCTTCGACGATCTGGTCACCTGGTACCGTCGATGGCGTATTGCAGTAAATTTCTCGAATACCAGGGCCGTCGACTTCCATCCTGGAAGAGGAGCGCCGCCTGGAGCCGACCTTTCGGTGATGGGGGGCGTCATCCCCTGGAGCCCAGAGGTCACCTACCTGGAAATAGTGCTCGACCGGAGGCTTATTTGGAAGCCTCAGGTCGAGAGTGTCCGCCGCAAGGCACTCGGGGTGTTATCAAGAATCAGTCCGATTCTGCCTCCGGATGTCTTGTCGGCCGACACCAAGAGACGCCTCTATCTGAGCTGCGTGAGGCCCATCTTGACACACGCAGCTCCGTTCTGGTCTAGGGTGCCCAAGACCACCCTCAACGCAAGTTGTGCAAAATAATGCACTCCGGCTCATACTCGGTCGTGGTAGGTACGACCACGTCAGCCGGATGCATTTCGACGGAAATGTGGAACCCCTGGACATCCTCCTGCCGACGCCCAGGAAATTCTACTGCAAGGCAGCAGCATCGGCGCACAAAGAAGTACGCAAGCTAAGCGACATCAAGGCTAAAGGTGGTGGGATCGCTACAAGCGACCCATTGCCAACCCGAGGCCAACCACCATTTAGTTGGATGTTATCATATCTTCTTCCAAGCGTCAATCAGGACGAAGCCCGAGTCTCTGTTGACGGTGCGGTTGTCTAGTTTAATCTCGATGGCTTTCTTTACTTTGGGATCCCAAAATCCGTTGGCCCTCGAAATTAATTTCGTTTCTGGGAACCAGATACGGTGCCCCTCGGTGAGGCCACAGCGGATTTATCCGGGTGAAGAAGCCTGATGAATTGGGGATGTTCTTTAATCCGGGTCTCGTTCGTACGTCCCGTTTGACCAACGTATGCTTTGCCACACTCATATGGTATCCTGTAAACACCCGAAGGTTTCAGGCCTAGGCCATCCTTAACGCGGTGTAGAAAGCTCCTGAGTTTTTTCGGTGGCTTGTGGTTAGGTTTTATCCCGTGTTTGGACAGAATTCGTTAAATTCTTCCGGATTTCGTGGATGTGTATGGCAGGCAAGCTGTGGCTTTTGGTTTTTCCTTGTCCGGATCCTTCCTGTTGGATTTTTGCCGGCCCTCTTCAGGGCCGTGTTGAAGTCACGGTATTTATGGCCATTTTGTCGGAAAGTGGACCGGTAGGCAGGCTTTTCTGGTCGGATATTGTCATTGCCCGATAGACAAGGGTTGACACAACCGACCTGTGTTGTGAGGGATGGTAATGACTCTTTCCATCGAGGTAGAGGTCAGTGTGGGTGGGTTTTTTGTACACGCTGTGTCCTAGGCTGCTGTCTGCTTGGCGGCGAATCAAAATATCCAGCCAAGGAATACAGTCGTTCTTTTCGGTATCTATCGTGAACTGGATGCTTGGATTTTGAATTAGTTTCAAGAAATATTGGAGGACTGCAGGTCCATGGGGCCAAATTACAAATGTATTGTCTACGTATCTGTAAAAGCATTTCGGGCGTAGTGGTGTTGAACTGATACGACCCGGCTCGCCACCCGAGAACGCTTCACCCATCCTGTATACTATGTTTTACGTGAAAGCGTTGTTATTATTTCTTATATTCCTTGAGCGTCTATTTTAAGAATTTTTAATTTCAATTCTTCGATCGATATAGATCATGAGAGATCGACATTGACTTGTCCGTAGCTGAACATGGGTTTTGGAAAAAATAATCCTGCTTTATTGAACGTTTCTCCTTGGTTATTATTAACTGTAATGGCATATGCTGGATAGACTAGATAAATTTTTAATTATTATATCAAATTTCGACTTTGATTTTAATTTTTCCGATCGATTTCATTGTCCCCATCTACTCTTATTTGTATTTTCCTCACAGTTGATCGACCTGCCATTATACAGCATGATATCTAACTTACTTCATTGTCTTCTTCCCACAAACGATCGTTCTGCCAATTTACAGCAGGATATTCAACTCGAAGTCCAACCAACCAACTAACAAACACTTTTGTATTATTATAGTGGTTATATTTGTGAACTGTTGATAATATTATGTTGATATTTGAAAATAATGAAAAATAACATCGAACTCGTAGATTTATATACTGAGAGAAAATTACCGGTAGCTATTATTCGTTATCAATTATCGCGAGAATGTGCCATCTGCGCGCGGAGCAAACAATAACCTCCCCCCCCCTAATAGAAAATGTAATGGCAAAAATGAGTTGCACATAGTTTTTGTTGTCAATTATACACATGAAAAATAAGTAAAATAGGGGAATATTTTGACAAAAATTAAAGGTCACCATCATTATTACTCTGTCCGTAGACAGGTCCGTGATTATTCCTGGTTAAACCTGATTCTCCTTATACTCCTATTTTCCGGTGTCCTCTTTATATCTTGATAACTCTCTTTCCCTTTCAAATCGTCTATCAGCTGAAACCTTTTCCTACATCTTTCCCTTTTTCCATCTAGTTTTCCTTCTAACACGTCTTTAATCATACTCTCTCTCCTCAGGTAATGTCCAACCCAGTTAGCCTTCCTCTTTCTGATAGTATGTATAATCATTCGCTTATCTCATATTCTTCGTAGCACTTCATCGTTTTTCATCCTTTGTGTCCATTTTATCTTCAGCATTCTCCTCCAAGTCCATATTTCAAGCTTTCTAAGTATTTGATGTCATTTTTCCTTAGCTTTCATGTTTCTTCCCCATACAAAGCTATTCTCCATACATAGCATTTTATGAACTTCTTGCGGATATCTTCCCTTATATTCCCCGTAAGTAGGTGTTTCTTTTTTCTGTAAGCCGCTTTTGCTTTTCCTGTTCTAGTTCTGATCTCATCCGTACATTTTGCTTCTCTTGTTATGATGCTTCCAAGGTATTTATAGTCTGAAACTTGTTCTAAAGGCTTTCCTCCAATAGTTATATTCATATTTTCTTCTTTGCCTGATATTCGAATGACCTTGGATTTTTCTGTATTTATTTCAATACCGTATTTTCTGCCTGTTATTACTAGTCTAGTCTATTTATCATTTTCTGGAGTTGTTCTTCCTTTCTTGTTAGAAGTACTTGATCATCCGCGTATTTTACTGTTCTTATAATCCTTTCTCCAATTTTGAATTCTCTCGTGCCTTCTAACGCTTCCTACATTAGTCTTTCTCCATATATATTGAAATAGGGTTGGCAATAGTCAGCAGTCATGTCTTACTCCTCGACCGATATTTACTTCGCAGGTGTCCGTATTCTCCAACCTGTCCTTTACAACTTGATTCAAATATAGATTCCCGATCAGTCTCCTGTCTTACGAGTCTACACCTATATCCTTTAATATCTTCATCCACATTTCCCAATTTACCCTATCAAAGACCTTCAGCCAGTCTACGAAAAATACGCAGATATCTTGACTGTATTCTATTGCCCTTTCTGATAAGATTCAAGCTTCCCCTATCGCATCTCTAGTTCCTCGTCCTTTTCTGAAACCAAATTGATCTTTCTCAAGCATTTCTTCTGCCTTTTTCTCCAACCTTTTATTAAGAATCCTCGTGATGATCTTCGAAGTGTGTGACAGAAGGTTTATCGTTCTGTAGTCTTTACCCCGCATTGCCTTTGGCTTCCTCTTTAGAGCTCATATATTTATATAAAAGATCGTACAAGTCTGTTGACGAAATCCTGTCGAGGGTACTATAAAGTTATCGTAATATAGGTCCGCACGGAGATCGACGAAATGTGAAGGCAGCGAGGTCGTTAGCCTGCACGGAAGTAATCATCTAGGGAATCGGTCCCTATGAAACCGTCCAGCCTCTCGTCCATCTGTCCGCCCCCTTCCCTCCGCCCCCTTCCCTCCGCCCCCATTCCCTCCGTCCCCATTCCCTCCGCCCCCTTCCCTCCGCCCCTTCCCTCCGCCCCTTCCCTCCGCCCCTTTTCCCTCCGCCCCCCTTCCCTCCGCCCCCATTCCCTCCGCCCCCCCTTCCCTCCGCCCCCCTTCCCTCCGCCCCCCTTCCCTCCGCCCCCCTTCCCTCCGCCCCCCTTCCCTCCGCCCCCCCTTCCCTCCGCCCCCCCTTCCCTCCGCCCCCCTTCCCTCCGCCCCCTTCCCTCCGCCCCCTTCCCTCCGCCCCCTTCCCTCCGCCCCCTTCCCTCCGCCCCCCTTCCCTCCGCCCCCCATCCCTACGCCCCTCTTCCCTACGCCCCATCGTCCTCCATATCCTTTGCCGGAGGCGAAGATTCATTCGCGAGCGCCCTTTGCTGTCTACCGCACGCAAAGGTTCGCTTGAAAACCTTTCTTCCGCGTGACACTCGGTGTCTTTCTATCGCCGAGTTTCTCGACCTTTTTGTTAATACAGTCCACCTAATCTATAGGAAGTCATAAACAGCAAGAAAGTGTCCGCGGCCTACCTATGTATCAATAGATGTATAGATATATAGATAATTCTATATTATTGACTAAAAAACTAAGCAATTAATTAAAAATTGTATTAGTTTTTTTATTGTTTGCTTTTTGCAAAATCTTAAGTTTTTGCCATAATTTTGAGGTAGTTTCTAAATATTATTATTCGATGTTAAATTTTTCAAGATTTTCGCAGCCTATCTCAAATTCATTTGCGGCCAATCGGTGCGTCGCGAAACACCGTTCTATCGGAATCGGGCTCTTTCTGGGCAGATTGGGCATCTCTCACTAAAAATGATTCTTTCGGAAAAGAATCGTTCCGTCGCTTTCCACGAAAATCGCCAGTTTATTCATCGCTCGTAGAGAGAGACGGAGACTATAGTTAGCGAGCTCTCTCTGGATTTCCCTCCTCGGCCTGCCGCTTTCTCCGTCTTTCGTCGGTTCTTCGGCTTTGCAATGCCGCACATTTGGGCGGTAAGCCTCTTTACGGGAGGCGTTGAAAATTCGCGATCGGGCCAGGTGCAGGAGCAGCCGGTGGAGACTCCGCGCTATTCGTTTTTTATGGGGTTTCCCTAGAGGGACAGATAGTGGCGAAGGCCTCTTTTCCCGAAGGGGCGAGGAGGAGCCTCGGAAAGGCCTTATTTTTTGTTCACTCTCGGCCTTCCGGGATGGACCGAGGGAGTACGTCCCTCGGTGGCCCCCCGAGGCGATCGGGACCCCTTGAGTTCGCGTCGGGGCGGTGCGCCGAACATCCGCGCGGGGCTTTCGGCTCGCCGTTGTTGTGGTCCGCGGCGCACGGGTTGACGTCCGTCGCCAAAATCGCTCAATGTGTTGATCTTCGCAGTCGGTGCATCGCTTGCAGGGTATCATGTACTCATGGTAGAAAGACAGTTTGTTATAAGCTAGTTATGTATTTTCAGTTTGGAATAGTGGGGTCCCCGTGGCTGTCGGCTCGCCCTGTGCCTTTCGCGCATCCTAGAGACGGCCACCGCCTATTGCGTCATTCCATTTTTGAGGTGGTGGATAAGGATGCCAAAGAAACCTTTGCTCCATCCTACGGCGAAGAGAACTGTTAGTCAGATCGTGAAATCATTGTTAATATCACTGACTTTAATGTCTGTAGCTTTTCATTAAGAAAACCCACGCAAACTGTCAATCGGTATAATTTTCTGATAGCTATCAGGCCGCGTCCAAGATCCTTCTCGGGCGTGGTGGAATGCCCGAAATGTGCTGATTTGTCAGATTGTCACGCCTTCCGCGATAAACTCGTGTTATTCGTATTTTGATCCAGTGTCTTCGACTATGCTAGAAGACGATTTTGAGGGCAATTCGCACGGCCACAGACGGTGGTCGCGGGCTCGGATACCTCGCGCAGTCTCCAGTTGCAGTCTCTCTCTCTCTCTCTCTCTATTCCTTACGAATACCTTAATAGCCTCAGTCTCCTCCGATCCTCACCTCGGCAGGACTTCTCCCCTTCCCCCTTCATCTCCTCTGCCTTCGCAAGGCTCCGCAGACTCGGCAAGTCCACCATCCCCCAGACAGCGTTGCCACGTGTACGGCGATTCCTCTGCGGCAGATCCATCTATCCTCGTAACCCTCCTATCCCTCCGTCTGCTGCCCTCACCTCCTTTCTTCCCCTCCCTTCCGTTCTTTCCCTCCTCTCATTTCTTCCCCTTCTCATTTCTTCCCCTCCCTCCCTTTCTTTCCCTCCCTCCCTTTCTTTCCCTCCCTTTCTTTCCCTCCCCCTCTTTCTTTCCCTCCCTCCCTTTCTTCTCCTCCCTCCCTTTCTTCCTCTCCCTTCCGTTCTTCCCCTACCCTCATTTCTTCCCCTCCCCTCATGCCCCCCTCCCCTCATGCCCCCTCTCCTCATTTCCCCCCTCCCCCTCATTTCTTCCCCTCCCCTCATTTCTTCCCCTCCCCTCATTTCTTCCCCTCCCCTCATTTCTTCCCCTCCCCTCATTTCTTCCCCACCCCTCATTTTCTTCCCCTCCCCTCATTTTCCCCCTCCCCTCATTTTTCCCCTCCCCTCATTTCTTCCCCTCCCTCCCTTTCCCTCCCTCCCTTTCTTCCCTCCCTCCCTTTCTTCCCTCCCTCCCTTTCTTTCTTCCCTCCCTCCCTTTCTTTCTTCCCTCCCTTCCTTTCTTCCCTCCCTCCCTTTCTTTCCCTCCCTCCCTTTCTTCCCCTCCCCTCATTTCTTCCCCTCCCTACCTCAATTTCCCTCTCTCCCTTTCCCTCCCTCCCTCCCTTTCTTTCTCTCCCTCCCTCCCTCCCTTCCTACCCTCCTTTTCCCTACCTCCCTTTCCATCCCTCCCTTTCCCTTCCTCTCTCCCTTTCCCTCCATCCCTCCCTTTCCCTCCATCCCTCCCTTTCTTCCCCTCATCGCTCTCTCGTTTCCTGTATGCCAAGCCCTGCCGGCTCCTTCGTCTGCCTCGTTCGGAGGCTGCTTTCCGTCGACGACTGCCATTCGGCGGATTCTCGTTGTACATACCGACAATTCGCAAATGAATTACCTCGTCCTCCGACCATATTCTCCGTATTTCCTTCCTGCAGGAGTGCAAATTTTTGGGTTCCATATCCCACTGTCATACAACTTTCTTGCCTCCTTTTTACAAAGCATTTGGAATAGAGTGTAAATCTGGGATAGGAAATTTTCGACTTATTTTCTTGCCGATTTAACAAATTCGATGGATAAATCATGGTTAGGTGGTAATATCGTGACCTCATTCAATTATCTCTGCATATAAGTCGACCTCAATTCGTGAGGTTTACGATAAAATAGTTTAGAAAGGTCTCGGAATCAGATATCTGAAACGCTGGTTCCCAAACGTTTTTTACTGCCGAGTGCCGCTCGTTGCAAATCCCTTGACCGGCTGCATTAGCAGTTGCCAATTCCTCGCCGGATTAGAGATTTAATCGGATCTATATCTTATAAAGAGCCATATCAGCGAAAATCAAGTCTACATAAGGTTTTTATGTTTAACATTTCAGTATTAAAAGTTTTATTTTAAAGAAATTCATAAAATGCACGAATTTGTGTTTAAAATTTTCGAATTGGTTTTTCACCATACACTCGCGGGCCGTAATTTTGGCCCCACTTATCTAGAATATGGAGGAATGAAGCGGCGTCATTAGTGGCGTTGCTTTCTTCGCCCCACAACTCTACCTTTTCCTACACGGGGTTGCCAGGCGTACTATTTTATCCGGACAAGTTCTCTTTTTTAGAATAAATGTCCGGATCCGGGATCTTTTTCCGTTTTAGGCTAGTTTCCTCTTTTTCCATTTCTATGGTAAATTAAAAAGATTTACTCGATAAAAATTGGAATAGCGGTCCTAAAAATTGAATGTAAACTGTTATTGATAATACTTCTCATTGTGACATTAGAGATACTGATTTACACTATATCCAATGTAAATATAATTGAAAGCGGCGAAGAGTGGCTGATTTTGTTGCATTTTAATAATTGCGATCATTGAAGTGTTAAGGCGAACAGGGTCCCACGCCTAAAGGGTTCTTTCTGAGCCTTTCTCGGCAGTAAGATGTAACGTGCGTGGAACGTAAAAAATCTCGCTGTCGTAAGTAAGATTAAAATTATGAGTTCATTGTTGTGTCAATCTCCAAGCGGATAACAGTCAGGCTCCGTGTATCTGAGAATGCTTATCGTTCTCTGCTGGGCGTCTCTTACTCGTAATACACACACAGGCATTTGAATTAATTTTCTGGCATTTGGGCATCTGAGTTTAGGATTACGGCTTATGCGATAGCGAGTTCTTGTTCTGTTTTACTGTGAAATGATTTATACTTGGAGCTTTTTAGCCAATACATCTTCAATTCTGCGAATTTATTGGAATATAAATTTTTAATATGGAAATTCCCCATTTAAATCCGATCTTATGGGTATTTATATGAATTTTTCAATCGAGCATTCTGCCCTCCTCCCAATATCGCGAATAATATGAGCTGCAACTGCTTTCGCATTAATTTCATCTAAAAAGTAAATATATTTATTAAATATATGTTACGATTTTCAAATTTCATAGCGAGAGGGCTTTATGAAAAAAATGCCTTTAATTATTTGCAACATCTTTAATAAATTCCTAGCTGCGCCACTATCAACAATGAAGATAATGTCATATAATAATGCTTTTACGTTAATATTATGTTAACTAATCGAGACTGTACATAACATTATCCCTTATTTGACATGGTTTTCTAATATGGGCAAATTTGCGCGCTGATTTTTATACATTTACTAAATCTATCCATTAAATAAATTGTAAAATTCATGTCTTCTTTTTCTAAAACTTGCAGACTTAAAAATCATTACAATGTATAATACATTGCAAACATTTTCTCATATACTAAACGTGTTTCTGTTCTCTCTACACTCTTTCCTGAATAGAGAGAACTCTTATTACTACAAAAACAAGAAAACCGCGAAAATTGTCTTCAGCACGTGAATGTTATTAAGGTATTGATTACGTCATATGAAAAAATCAAATTTGATGAAATATACTATTTATTATATATAGACGCTTCTCACTTATTATATCTAATATATAGACTCCTTACAGAGGAGGGTTAACATATAACATTTAACATACAAGCAGTTGGTGCTTGCATTCTACAAGAATTTCATCTGACCTTGAAAAAAAACATTAATTTCTCAGAGATATTTCATTATTAGAAATATTTTTTTAATTAAAAATATTTCATCTGAACCTATTTTTGTTCTTTATTATTAAACAATATTGGAGTAAAACAATCCCTAAAATAATCAATTTTAAAAAATTTCCATTATGTGGTACTAATGTCACACATTACTGCCAAATTTTAAAGTTATACAACATCTAGAAATGAAATAATAATTTTCTAATTGTTTAAATTTAAAAAAGGTATAACGGTCACAATAACAGCTTCATGTAACTATTTAAATGTTTATTTGTACACATGCACTAACCTCTAAATAAATCCCCTCTCCTTCCTCCCCCTCCCTCCTCCTTCCTCCCCCTCCTTCCTCCCCCTCCTTCCTCCCCCTCCTTCCTCCTCCTCATTCCTCCTCCTTCCTCCTCCTCATTCCTCATCCTTCCTCCTCCTCCCTCCTCCTCATTCCTCCTCCTTCCTCCTCCTCCCTCCTCCTCATTTCCTCCTCCTTCCTCCTAATTCCTCTCCCTCCTTCCTCTCCCTCCTTCCTCCACCTCCTTCCTCTCCCTCCTTCCTCCGCCTCCTTCCTCCGCCTCCTTCCTCCGCCTTCTTCCTCCGCCTCCTTCCTCCCCCCCCCCCCCTCCTTCCTCTCCCTCCTTACTTCCTACCCCTCCTCCCTCCCCCTCGCCTCCCTCCCTCGCCTCCCTCCCTCGCCTCCCTCCCTCGCCTCCCTCCCTCGCCTCCCTCCCTCGCCTCCCTCCCTCGCCTCCCTCCCTCCCTCGCCTCCCTCCCTCGCCTCCCTCCCTCGCCTCCCTCCCTCGCCTCCCTCCCTCGCCTCCCTCCCTCGCCTCCCTCCCTCCATTCCCTATCATCTTCTCCTCCTCCTTTTCCTATTTTTCCTACTACGTTTTCCCGAATCCGCGACGTGGACAGCGTCTTCACCCCGGCGGAGAGCGATACTTTCCCTGGATCGCCGTGGCCCAGTTTCGCGTCTATTTCTGTGAGAGAGGCGGAGAAGGAGATGGGTAAAAACAATCCGAGAGATCGATAAGTTCTTCTTCCGCTCGACTCTTCTCGCACTAGAGCCTGCGAATGATGCCTACCTTTCCGCTATTGCCTACCCTCCCTCTCTCCTCCCTTCCACTCCTTCCTTCCTCTCTCCTCCCTCCGTCTCTCCCCCTTCCCCTCCCATCGCTCCTCTCCTCCCTCCCTCTCTCCTCCCTCCCTCCTCCCTCCCTCTCTCCTACACTCTCTCCCCCCCTCTACCCCCCTCCCTCCCTCCCCCCATATCTCCCCCTCCTCTCCCACCCTCTCCCACCCTCTCCCCCACCCTCTCCCCCACCCTCTCCCTCCTTTCTCCCTCCCCTCCTTTCTCCCTCCCTCCTCTTCTCCCTCTCCTCCTCTTCTCCCTCCTTTCTCCCTCCTCCTCCCTCCTCTTCTCCCTCCCTCCTCTTCTCCCTCCCTCCTCTTCTCCCTCCCTCCTCTTCTCCCTCCCTCCTCTTCTCCCTCCCTCCTCTTCTCCCTCCCTCCTCTTCTCCCTCCCTCCTCTTCTCCCTCCCTCCTCTTCTCCCTCCCTCCTCTTCTCCCTCCCTCCTCTTCTCCCTCCCTCCTCTTCTCCCTCCCTCCTCTTCTCCCTCCCTCCTCTTCTCCCTCCCTCCTCTTCTCCCCTCCCCCGTCCTCTTCTCCCTCCCTCCTCCTTCTCCCTCCCTCCTCTTCTCCCTCCCTCCTCTTCTCCCTCCCTCCTCTTCTCCCTCACTCCTCTTCTACCTCCCTCCTCTTCTCCCTCTCTCCTCTTCTCCCTCCCTCCTCTTCTCCATCCCTCCTCTTCTACCTCCCTCCTCTTCTCCCTCCCTCCTCTTCTTTCTCCCTCCTCTTCTTTCTCCCTCCTCTTCTCCCTCCCTCCTCTTCTCCCTCCCTTCTCCATCCCTCCTCTTCTCCATCCCTCCTCTTCTACCTCCCTCCTCTTCTCCCTCTCTCCTCTTCTCCCTCCCTCCTCTTCTCTCTCTCTCCTCTTCTCCCTCCCTCCTCTTCTCTCTCCCTCCTTTCTCCCTCCCTCCTCTTCTCCCTCCCTCCTCTTATCCCTCCCTCCTCTTCTCCCTCCCTCCTCTTCTCCCTCCCTCCTCTTCTCCCTCCCTCCTCTTCTCCCTATTCTCCATCCTCCTCTTCTCCCTCTTCTCCATCCCTCCTCTTCTACCTCCCTCCTCTTCTCCCTTCCTCCTCTTCTCCCTCCCTCCTCTTCTCCCTTCCTCCTCTTCTCCCTCCCTCCTCTTCTCTCTCCCTCCTTTCTCCCTCCCTCCTCTTCTCCCTCCCTCCTCTTCTCCCTCCCTCCTCTTCTCCCTCCCTCCCTCCTCTTCTCCCTCCCTCCTCTTCTCCCTCCCTCCTCTTCTCCCTCCCTCCTCTTCTCCCTCCCTCCCTCCTCTTCTCCCTCCCTCCTTTCTCCCTCTCTCCTCTTCTCCCTCCCTCCTCTTCTCCCTCCCTCCTCTTCTCCCTCCCTCCTTTCTCCCTCCCTCCTTTCTCCCTCCCTCCCTCCTCCCTCCCTCCTTTCTCCCTCCCTCCCTCCTCCCTCCCTCCTCTTCTCCCTCTCTCCTCTTCTCCCTCCTCTTCTCCCTCCCTCCTCTTCTCCCTCTTCTCCATCCCTCCTCTTCTCCCTCCCTCCTCTTCTCCCTCCCTCCTCTTCTCCCTCCCTCCTCTTCTCCCTCCCTCCTCTTCTCCCTCCCTCCTCTTCTCCATCCCTCCTCTTCTCCCTCCCTCCTCTTCTACCTCCCTCCTCTTCTCCCTCTTCTCCATCCCTCCTCTTCTCCATCCCTCCTCTTCTACCTCCCTCCTCTTCTCCCTCCCTCCTCTTCTTTCTCCCTCCTCTTCTTTCTCCCTCCTCTTCTCCCTCCCTCCTCTTCTCCCTCCCTTCTCCATCCCTCCTCTTCTCCCTCCCTCCTCTTCTCCTCTTCTCCATCCCTCCTCTTCTCCATCCCTCCTCTTCTACCTCCCTCCTCTTCTCCCTCTCTCCTCTTCTCCCTCCCTCCTCTTCTCTCTCCCTCCTTTCTCCCTCCCTCCTCTTCTCCCTCCCTCCTCTTCTCCCTCCCTCCTCTTCTCCCTCTTCTCCATCCCTCCTCTTCTACCTCCCTCCTCTTCTACCTCCCTCCTCTTCTATCTCCCTCCTCTTCTCCCTCCCTCCTCTTCTCCCTCCCTCCTCTTCTCCCTCCCTCCTCTTCTCCCTCCCTCCTCTTCTCCCTCCTCTTCTCCATCCCTCCTCTTCTCCCTCCCTCCTCTTCTACCTCCCTCCTCTTCTACCTCCCTCCTCTTCTCCCTGTTCTCCATCCCTCCTCTTCTCCATCCCTCCTCTTCTCCATCCCTCCTCTTCTACCTCCCTCCTCTTCTCCCTCCCTCCTCTTCTCCCTCCCTCCTCTTCTCCCTCCCTCCTCTTCTCCCTCCCTCCTCTTCTCCCTCCCTCCTCTTCTCCCTCCCTCCTCTTCTCCCTCCCTCCTCTTCTCCCTCCCTTCTCCATCCCTCCTCTTCTCCCTCCCTCCTCTTCTCCCTCCCTCCTCTTCTCCCTCCCTCCTCTTCTCCCTCCCTCCTCTTCTCCCTCCCTCCTCTTCTCCCTCCCTCCTCTTCTCCTTTCCTCCTCTTCTCCCTCCCTCCTCTTCTCCCTCCCTCCTCTTCTCCCTCCCTCCTCTTCTCCCTCCCTCCTCTTCTCCCTCCCTCCTCTTCTCCCTCCCTCCTCTTCTCCCTCCCTCCTCTTCTCCATCCCTCCTCTTCTCCCTCCCTCCTCTTCTACCTCCCTCCTCTTCTCCCTCCCTCCTCTTCTCCCTTCCTCCTATTCTCCCTCCCTCCTCTTCTCCATCCCTCCTCTTCTCCCTCCCTCCTCGTCTCCCTCCCTCCTCTTCTCCCTCCCTCCTCTTCTCCCTCCTCTTCTCCATCCCTCCTCTTCTCCCTCCCTCCTCTTCTACCTCCCTCCTCTTCTCCCTCTTCTACCTCCCTCCTCTTCTCCCTCCCTCCTCTTCTCCCTCCCTCCTCTTCTCCCTCCCTCCTCTTCTCCCTCCTTCCTCTTCTCCCTCCCTCTTCTTCTCTCCCTCCCTCTTCTCCCTCCTCTTCTCCATCCCTCCTCTTCTC
This sequence comes from Tanypteryx hageni, assembly GCA_028673005.1. Taxonomy (NCBI): domain Eukaryota; kingdom Metazoa; phylum Arthropoda; class Insecta; order Odonata; family Petaluridae; genus Tanypteryx; species Tanypteryx hageni. The sequence continues at coordinate 236,392,459 of CM054113.1, read as the reverse complement.
CCTCCCTCCTCTTCTCCCTCCCTCCTCTTCTACCTCCCCCCTCTTCTCCCTCCCTCCTCTTCTACCTCCCTCCTCTTCTCCCTTCCTCCTATTCTCCCTCCCTCCTCTTCTCCCTCCCTCCTCTTCTCCCTCCCTCCTCTTCTCCCTGCTCTTCTCCATCCCTCCTCTTCTACCTCCCTTCTCTTTCTCCCTCCCTCCTCTTCTCCCTTCCTCCCTCCCTCCTCGTCTCCCTCCCTCCTCTTCTCCCTCCCTCCTCTTCTCCCTCCCTCCTCTTCTCCCTCCCTCCCCATCTATCTCTCTCTCTCGCTCCTCCATCCCCCTCGCAATGTATTTGCGAACTTGGAATGACCCAGATTCCTCCTTGCCCGTTTCCTCGGCTGCTCCCTTCTCGCGACATCAGCTGTTCCTCTTCGCAACTTGCCTCATTTTTTTTCTTTTGCTACCTTTCCCACTCTCCATTTAGCGATATCTCCCGTCCTCGTCGTGCGTGCGCGCACCTGCCATCTGTTTCCTAACACACACACACACACACACACACATACAATAGAATCTAGTTATAACGTGCGTCTGCGGGTCATGTATTT